>QEPC01009674.1:4103561-4147866 GCA_003113815.1 Sphenodon punctatus
CTTATCTACAAAGTACTCGATAAACCGGTCACAGCGGTCACTGGATTGCTCCAGGTCCAGGTGGAGGCAGGCAGGACTGACCAAGCCTTTCACCACCCGGAAAAGCTCTGCTGGACGTGACTTTGCAGATGCAATAAGAGCAGCAAAGAACAGCTTCTTTGCTGCCTGCACCGCCACAGCATAGGCCTTTAAACTGCACTTACGCTGCGATCGATCATACTGGTCACGAGTCCGGCGCCACCGTCGCTTCAACCGCCTACTCTCCCGCTTCAAACACCGCAGGCCCTCAGTAAACCAAGGAGACCTGCGTCAGACTCGGGAGGGCAGCGGATGCCTGGGAGCCACTCTCGGAGGAGAGACCCAGTGCTACACAGGAGACCATGTCGAGGAGACGGGGCAAGGGGGGAGCAGGAAACACTTTGCCTGCGGCAGAAATCGTAAGCCCCCCGCGCCAGAAACCCCCAGCCCAGGACCCCCATATGGAGGTCCTCAGGGAGAACCTCTCCGAGTTAAAAAGGAAGAGGTCCCCCCCCCACCCAAGATCTGAAAAGGCCAGGGAACCTGCCCCCAAGACCAAAGGAAAGGAGAAGATGCCTCAGCCCAAAAGACCCTGCAAGACCCGTAGACTCTTAGACTCCCCTGAATCCGCAGGATCCCCCACGGAGGAGGTCTTATCCCTCCCCTCTTTGGAGGAGGAACAAGACCCTAGAAAAAGCAGGAAGAGGAAGGGGAATAGGAGTCCCAAGGAGAACAATGAGGAAGAGGAAGGGGGCGATCAGGGTAGTCCTGCCTCAGAAGACCACCAGGCCTCAGAGGAAGAGATGGGGTCCTATTCCCTCGAGGAGGGAGAGATTGAGGAACAGGAATTGGAAACCTCCTCAGACTCGGACAGACAGTTCCCAGCAAAATACAGGGATCAGATCTTTGCCCTGGTAGTAAAAGCCCTCCACCTCCAGCAGAGAAAAGACAAGCACGCCCCCTCTGATTCATCAGAGGAAGAGGAGGAGGAGGAACGCGAATGCATCCCTAGAGCATCCTCCAGAGATCGAGGGATGGTCCTAGACAAAGCCTATGAGAAGATCGTAAAGAGAGAGTGGCTACAACCAAACAAGCCATACAAGCTAAATAGGACACAGCTGTCCCTATATTCCCTCTCTAAATCTAAGGAACCCCTCCTGGCTCTACCCAAAGTGAATGCAGCAGCTGCATCGCTAGCCAGAAACTCAGTATTCCCTACAGAAGGGGAATGCTACCCCCGGGACCCCACAGACAGGGGTATTGAATCTAGCCTAAGACGAAAGTTCGAAGAAATAGCCTCCATCATCAAGATGGCCACCATCATGTCCTACTTCTCCAGGGCTCTAATGACCTGGGTCAAGCAAGCCGGAGATCCACGAACCTCAGGAAAAAATGACAAGAGTGCTGTCAACAAGAATACAACTGGCCTACTCTTTCATCACCGACTCCTCCTCTGACATGCTCAGATGGGCCTCCCGAGCAGCATCTTCTAACGTTGCAGCCAGACGCAGACTCTGGCTCAGGTCTTGGAAAGGGGACAACACCGCAAAGAAAACGCTAGACAGAACACCGGTGACGTCAGATGCGAGCCTCTCCGGATGGGGTGCACACTCGCAGAATTAGTCCACGCAGGGAGTCTGGCACGAATGGAACGGAAGAACCATATAAATTGGTTGGAACTTCGAGTGATATAACTAGTACTCCAGAAGCTGGCACCGACTCTGAATAACAAACACGTGTTCGTCTATACCAACAGAACCGTGGCGAAGGCCAACGTCAACCACCAAGGGGGCTCACGATAGGAAGCTCTGCACCATCAGGTCTCGGTGCTGATCAGGTGGGCAGAGGGCAACCTGAAATCCCTCAGGGCTATCCACATAGCAGGAGTGACCAACAAACAAGCCGACTGGTTGAGCCACGAGACAATCGACCCAGGGGATTGGATGCTTCATCAATCAACATTCCAGAGAATAGTATGGCACTTCGGCCAACCGAAGTTAGACCTCTTCGCTTCTCCGAACAATGCAAAAAATCCTCAGTTCATGACTCGATTCCCACATCATCGGGCAGTGGCATTCGACACACTGAACGTGAATTGGCCTCAGGATCTATTCTACACTTTTCCACCCTTCCTGCTCATAGTGGCGAAAATCAAAAGAGAACGGGCTCAAGTCATACTAGTAATCCCGTATTGGCCACAATGCCCATGGTTCGCAGACATCCTGGAACCGTCCAAACATCCCCCACTCAGCCTCCCAGACAGAATAGACCTGCTTCAATAGGGGCCTATCAACCACGCCAATCCAGGGAATTTGAAACTAACTGTGTGGCTCTTGAAAGGGGGGGCCTTTAAAAAGCTAGGGTATTCCCGTCAAGTTCTGAACACCCTGATGCTATCCAGACATCCCGCTACCAAGAGAATATACCAAAGTACCTGGGCCCTCTTTGCAAAGTGGTGCAGGGAAAGGTGAATCAGACCAGCAAAAGTCTCTGTCAGGGTGATACTAGAGTTTTTACAAAGGGGTCTAGATAGGGGTCTAAAACCCAACACTCTACAAAGACAGGTGGCTGCCTTAAATAGCATACTTTCTACCACCAAGGGTTATGGTATCTCTACACATCCTCAATTTGTGAGGTTCCTCAGAGCGTGCACCGGTGTCCTTCCTGGAACCTGAACCTAGTTCTCAGAGCCGTAACCTCGGTTCCCTTCGAACCCCTTAGAGAGGTCTCTCTTCATTACCTTTCTCTCAAAGTGGCCTGCCTTATAGGAATTACTTCAGCTTGTAGAGTTTCGGAACTAGGAGCCCTATCCATAGACCCAAACCTATGCTTTTTCAAATCTTCTTCGGTGATCCTTAGACTGGATCCTGCTTTTTGCCCTAAGGTGGATACTTGTTTTCACAGGGAACCAGGAGGTGAATCTCCCTTCCTTTTGTCCCAACCCTTCTCACCCCCAGGAGAGGGTGTGGCACACTCTGGACGTCACTAGGGCATTGTCCATTTACATAGCTCGCTCGTCTTCCTTCAGAAAGACCTCAGCCCTATTTGTTAACTATGGTGTCCAGAAAAGGAGTCTCAAGGCTTCAAAATCAAATATCGCTAAATGGTTATCTCTATGCATCATAGAGGCCTACAAGGCATGGGGAAAACCTCCTCCTCAGGGAATCTTCACTCTTATACACATCTAGATGTGTATAAGAGACAGGTATTATAGAGGGAGCCAGTAACAGGCGCCTCAGGGAGTTCTTCTCCCATCCTTCCCTCCCACAGAGGTTTTTTCTGGGACACTGCTCTAGATGTGTATAAGAGACAGGTATTATAGAGGGAGCCAGTAACAGGCGCCTCAGGGAGTTCTTCTCCCATCCTTCCCTCCCACAGAGGTTTTTTCTGGGACACTGCTCTGGTATGTCTCTACTTTACTGACTGGCCATCCAGGAGGATCTCCCAGAGAAAGGAAAATTGGGTCCTTACCTGCTGAATTTTCCTTCTACGGGAGATCCTCTTGGATGGCAAGACCCACCCGGAGTGAGGAGTAACTCTGAGGTGCTTGAGGTTCATCTGTGTGGATCTAGTTAGTTTTCTATTTAGAATTTTTTTTAAAATAAAAAATTCTTAGTTTTGCCCAGGGGGTTTAAAACGTTAACCATTCCCTCCTAGGTTCTTGTGAGTTAGTCTTCTGGGGAAGAAAGGAAGTTGTACTCTTCAAAACACGGTGGACAGTGTGGATGAGAACTGACTGGAGTCTGAAGGGGGGAGTGAGATCCCCTTAGTCAGGCTCCGGAGAAACTTGATGTGTCTGCCTCCTATTGGTAGTGGCGGGGATCTACCCTACTGGCCATCCAGGAGGATCTCCCGTAGAAGGAAAATTCAGCAGGTAAGAATCCAATTTTCCTCTCTCTAGGCCCCTCGATTCTTAATAAAAGGAAGGATCTGGCCTAGTTTGTCTCAACTGGAAAATGTAATCTATATGTACAGTGTTGAATAGCAGAATCAAGGATTGTTCTAATTCAATTAATCAGAAGTTTAATAGCTATAGTTTTAATCTGCTTTCAAATAAATTTTTTTCTCTCTTTCATGTCCCCCCCCCCTTTTTTTTTTTTTTAAAAAGGCCAACAGCGTTTTATCAGGAAGTTTAGTGACTGCTTTATTTCTCCTCTCTCTGGACATGCCCTTCTTATTGGAGTACCCAAGCATTCATGAATCCATTGCAGCCTATTTGGAGCAGATAAATTCTGAGAACTACAGCATTTATAAACAAGCTTCAGAGGCTGTTCATTCAATTGAATGTACCTGTAACTTTATGTTTGAAGTCCATAAAGAGGTATGAAGTTCTGTACGAATTGTATTTTGAAATCAGAAACTATTAACTAAGACCTGTTGTGAAATGATAATTTTAATTTAATAACTAGGAAGTTGAAGACAAATCTAGCAAATGTGAGAGTGAAAAATACACATTGAAACTGTAAGAGAGATTGTGATTTGATTTCATAACCACAAATAAAAACCTGTTTTGCAAGAAAACAGTTCACTAGAGTAAAGTGATTGTACACTGCTCCTCAAACAATTTAGCACTTTCTAAATGACAAGCAGTTTTTAAAAAGTTGATAACTATACAGTGGATACTTACTAACTTGGTGGTGAGCGATACCTTGGTTGTCTGGGTGTTTTTGATGGACACTTATTTCTTAACTAGTTAACTTCTTGGCAAGGAGTTAATGAATTATGAGCATTCCTTTATACTGAGGATTATACCAGATACTGTTGCCTGATGTGAATGCTAAACTGATCTCTCATTATTTAGTTACACTGTTGTGTTCTTTCCCTCATTTCTAACATCTCAGTGTAACCAATGAATCATTGCATTTCATATTCAATTCAACCTATGCCTCAAATTATATAGTTCCTGAATCCAGACTAGTTTCACCAGATGTGCAAAAAAAAATAATGTATACTCTACTTCATACTGATAGCTTTAATATGAATAGTTTACTTACATTTTGGAATTTTAGAAACTTTAATTATGAGACATCTTAGGCTGTGTTCTTACCTGCGGCGGCGGCAGCGGGAGGGGCAAGGGAAGACGCGGCAGCACAAAGGAGCTGGCCGACAGGAAAAGAGCCGATGCAAACGGGTATCTGCCGCGGCTTCTCTTGCGCATGTCAGATTAGGATTTTGCATCCTGACATGCGTGAGAGAAGCCGCGACAGATCCCCGTTTGCACCAGCTCTTTTCCCGTCGGCTGGCTCCTCCGCGCTGCTGTGTCTTCCCTCCCTCCCTCCTGCTGCTGCCACTGCCGCCACAGGTGAGAGAACACAGCCTTAATCTAACTACAGCCCTAATCTGCAATCTTTCAGTGGTAGAAATATTTTCTGATACTGAAAGGTCAAGAATACTTGTTATGATTTGTTATGGACCCAATCCTGTGAGGCGTATGGACAGCCTCAATTTTCAGGCAGCGGCAGCTGCCTGAAACTTAAATGTACAGTCACCTTTCATTATAAAACAGGGGACTGCTGAAGCCCCGATTTTTGACGAAACCGCTTGACCTACCTTTCTGAAAATTTAACCATGGCTGTAAGTTGTAAGGACCATCATACGCACAAAGTTTGAAAAATATCCATCAGGAAAATAAAAAGTTATTGCTGCTTAAACGTTAATTGCTTGTGTTCAAAATCCATACTGGCCTCGTGTATTTGAATCATCAATATCTCCTCCCCCTGGAGGAGTTGAGCCCCCAAACTTCACAGGCTTCAAGAATGGGATCAATAACAACTGCTTCTAAAATATTATCCTGATTGATGCAGCCAAACCCGAGTTATTATTGAAAACTTGCAAACTTTTGGCTCTGTACTTTTAAAAGTCTGTAACTTTTCAAAAGTTTCAGACTTTTCACTCCTATGAAAAGTTGCAGACTTTTGTGAGTCAAAACTCTGCAACTTTTCAGACCAACTTAAATGTGTGCACCTTTACAACAGTTACAGACTTTTCACTGGGTATGAAAACTTGCAAACTTTTGGGTCCGTACTTTTAAAGTCACTTTTGACTCCATACTTTTAAAAGTCTGCAACTTTTGAAAAGTTGCGGACTTTTCACTCCTATGAAAAGTTGCAGACTTTTCATACTCAAAAGTCTGCAACTTTTCAGAGCAAGTGAAATGTCTGCACCTTTACAAAAGTTACAGACTTTTCACTGGGTATGAAAACTTGCAAACTTTTGGCTCCGTACTTTTAAAGTCACTTTTGGCTCCGTACTTTTAAAGTCACTTTTGACTCCGTACTTTTAAAAGTCTGCAACTTTTCAAAAGTTGCGGACTTTTCACTCCTATGCAAAGTTGCAGACTTTTCACTCCTATGCAAAGTTGCAGACTTTTCATAAACTGAAAAGTACTGTCAAAAGTCTGCAACTTTTCATACTGAGTGAAAAGTCTGCAAGTTGTCAAAAGTTACAAACTTTTCACTTGGTATTAAAACTTACAAACATTTTACTCCGTACTTTTAAAGTCACTTTTGACTCCGTACTTTTAAAAGTCTGCAACTTTTCAAAAGGTGCAGACTTTTCATATGGAGTCAAAAGTAGGGAGTGAGGCCGGGTTGGGGGTTAATATACATGAAACTGACTACAGCATGAAGTCTTTGTGACAGAGCTGGCTCCTGATAAAAGTTACGTGATTTTAAAAAGCAGAGTCACATAACTTTCCTTACGCTGTTACTCCCGGGCTCCCCCTTTCCCCGACCGCTATGGCAGGCTTGGCAGCTTATGGAGGAGGGGATGTGGGGAGAGGAAGTACGCCGGTCCCCCGGCCCTCTCCCCCCTCACTGGCCTGGTACTGCAAGTTCTGCTGCCCCCACTAGGGACACTGGGGCTACCGACATGTTTCTTGTCTGTGTATGCTAGGACTACATTTCCCATCATACCCAGACAGGAACAGCAAGATGGTGGCGGGCCCCCATGTGTCCTTCACTGTTGCGGGACCTTTTGAAAAACTCTACAGTCCCTCCTAAACCTCCTGTGATGCTGCAAGTGGCAGTCACATTGTTGGTGAGAACAATGAGAGTGTGTGTGTGTGTGCGCGCTTTTGTGTGTGAGGGACAACAGTGCATATGTGTTTGTGATAGAGGGGAGGGGAGAAGAGTCTGCGTGCGTTCGTGTTTGTGAGAGTGAGAGAGAAAAGTGGACACGTGTGTGTTTATGAGAGAGTGGAGGAGAGAAGAGTCTGCGTCTGTGTGTTTGCCTAGCGGGGGAGGGAAGTGCGAGGGTGGGCACCCGGGGAACTGAAATGCAGAGGGGTGGGTGTCTGTGGGGGGGGCCAGGTGGTTGGCAAGGGGGGCACTCCCTTAGTTCTCCCCCCGCCCCCCTGCCCACTAGCCAGTGCCCCCCTTGTACGTTAGTTCTCCCCCCCGCCCCCCCACAGACACCCACCCCCACAGACACCCCCACATCCCCCCCCACACAGACACCCCACCCCTACATCTCCCCACACACACACACACACTCATCCCCCAACAGATGCCCACACAGACACGAACAAACACCCCACACCTGCCCCCCCAACGCCCACCACTAGCTCCCACCACCCCTTGCAACATCCCGTGCACTGACCTGACCCCCCAAACCCTGCCCCTAGCTCCTGCCCCCCCACAACATCCCAAGCCACCTCCCAAAAAACCAAGAAATTCACTAAAGCAAAAAACTTAACAGTTTAAAAATACACTTAAATGTACAACAGCTTTCTTAAAATACACACAAAAACACAATTCAGTACAATTACAGTTCAAAACACCTTCCACTCCATGCATTGCAACAAAACATAAACGCCAAAAAACATAGAAATTAATTCACAATTAGAGCAATATTTAATATTTTATCAACATACATTTAATATATATACTAAATTCCTTACCATACATACGTCGTTTTTATCAATAACTAAACGTGCACATTTTACAATTATGAAACTAATTTATTATCATAATTTGACAAGGAACAATTGTGTCAGACTAATTTAAGTCTGTTATTTACATGTATACAAATTGTGTACAGTTCATACAATGAAGTAAACAATGTGAGTGTAGACATACAGTTGGTTGTACACAATGAAGTTATGTAGAAACAGACTTAAATTAGTCTGACACAATTGTTCCTTGTCAAATTATGATAATAAATTAGTTTCATAATTGTAAAATGTGCACGTTTAGTTATTGATAAAAACGACGTATGTATGGTAAGGAATTTAGTATATATATTAAATGTATGTTGATAAAATATTAAATATTGCTCTAATTGTGAATTAATTTCTATGTTTTTTGGCGTTTATGTTTTGTTGCAATGCATGGAGTGGAAGGTGTTTTGAACTGTAACTGTACTGAATTGTGTTTTTGTGTGTATTTTAAGAAAGCTGTTGTACATTTAAGTGTATTTTTAAACTGTTAAGTTTTTTGCTTTAGTGTTCTTATTGAGGTTAATGGGGGTACAGGAGCCCAACATCTCTCTGGTAGCATCAGAAGCATAAAGAATCGGACCCTAGTGTACAACAGTTGTATTGTTGGCTAGTAATCACTTTATCAGCTTGGGCTTCTATTATTATATGTATGTATTGTTTGTCAGATGTGAAAAATCCTCACTTCTGTACAGTGAAGATTGAAATGTATGAGCCATAATTGATATCTCCCAGTTCTCTCTTTTTTAATCTATAATGTATTTGATACCATAGACATTATTGATAGCTGCACTCTTTATTTCATAGGGAGAGAAGAATCTTTTTGAATTGCTAGAACTGGCTGATCAGGGCCTAAAGAGTCTTCCTTATCATCAGCATTTCCCCTTGCTCCAGGAATTCATGCGTACTTCTTCAAACATGTAAATAAACAATTTTTAAATGAATACTACTGGAGAACGTATACTATCTTTTCTTTAGGTTCTTGGTTTAGTTTTGTTATACATTTTCCAGTTACAGTTTGAAAGAAAATACTTATGCACATTCTATGCTTTCTCATGCTTTCCCCGCCAACCTGAGTGTCGTTCCTCAGGGCATCACCATCTCTCATTTGTTTTCACCCAGAGAAGGGATTCAAAATGTCTGGCATTGCTTAAGCTTACAGGCTAAGGAAACCTTTTGAGAATATACTGTATACATTCTCCTAGCCAGAAAGCTCCCACGCTCTTCCTCTATTAAAAGGGTCCTTGTGTTCCAGACCAATTAACGAGTTAAGTAAGAGTAGCCATCAGAACTTTCCTGATTAAAATTTTCAGTCAAATTTTATGTGTATGAGCTCATTTATTATTATTATTATTATTATTATTATTATTAAACATTTATAAAGCGCCAGTTGCAAAACCTGGCGCTGTACAGAACATACAATCAGACGCGGTCCCTGCCTGTGGCTTACAATCTAAAAGACAAGGAGGGGGAGACAAGGAGAGGGGACAGTGGGAGAGACATGGGAGAAGACAAACAAACATTCAGGCGGATGCGAAGTCTCAGGTGCGTGTACTTGGCTTGGTTACAAGGTGGTTGGTAGCAGCAGTCAGCAGAGGAGGGCTGACAGTAAGAGCAAGGGGAAAGACTAGAGGGCATTGGGAAAGGCAGCATGGAAAAGGTGGGTCTTGAGGAGGGATTTGAAGGAGCGGAGGGAGGAGGCAAGGCGGATGTCGGCAGGGAGGGAGTTCCAGGCATGCGGGGCAGCGAGGGAGAAGGGACGAAGGCGGTTGGGCGAGCAGGAGAAACGAGGGAGAGCGAGGGAGGGGACAGAGGAAGAGCGGAGAGCGCGCGCAGGAGTGCGTAGGGCGATTAGGTCCGAGAGGTAAGGGGGAGCTTGGTCATGGAGCGATTTGAACGTGAAAACCAGGAGTTTGAACAGGATACGTTCAGGAAGGGGGAGCCAGTGAAGGGAGAGGAGGAGAGGCGTTACATGGTCGAAGCGACGGGCAGAGTGAATGATCTTGGCGGCAGAGTTTTGGATCGCAACAAGGGGGGACAGGTGGGAGCGAGGGAGGCCAGCAAGGAGGAGGTTGCAGTAGTCGAGGCGAGAGATAACCATGGCATGAACAAGGATTTTGGCCGAGGAGATAGATAGAAAGGGGCGTATGCGGGCAATGTTGAGGAGAGCGAATCGGCAGGATTTGGCCACAGAGTCAATGTAAGGTTTAAAGGAGAGGTGCGTGTCAAAAATGAAGCCCAAGCTGCGGGCACGGAGAACAGGACGGATGGTGACCCCATCAATGCAGACGGTCAGGTCAGAGGGAGAGGAGGGGGATGGAGGAAAAATGAGGAGTTCAGTCTTGGCCATGTTCAGTTTGAGTTGGCGTCGGGACATCCAGGCGGAGATATCAGAGAGGCAGTCGACGAGGCGTGAGCGGATAGAGGAGGAGAGAGAGGGGGTAGAGAGATAGAGTTGGGTGTCATCAGCATAGAGATGGTATTGGAATCCGTGGGAGGCAATAATTTCGCCAAGGGACAGGGTGTAGATAGAGAAGAGGAGAGGGCCAAGGACAGAACCTTGGGGAACCCCAACCGAGAGGGGAAGGGAGGGGGAGGTCGACTCGGGGAGGGAGACATTAAAGGAGCGGTCAGAGAGGTAGGAGGAGAACCAGTCAAAGACAGAGCCACGGAAGCCCAAAGAGTAAAGCGAGTCCAAGAGGAGCGAGTGGTCGACAGTGTCAAAGGCAGCAGAGAGGTCAAGGAGGACAAGAACGGAGTAGTGGCGCTTCGATTTAGCGACAAGTAGATCATTGGTGATCTTGGCCAGGGCAGTTTCAGTAGAGTGGAGGGGGCGGAAGCCGGACTGGAGAGGGTCCAGGGAGGAGTTGGCCGAGAGGAGGTTCAGGCAGCGGGAGTAGACGACACGTTCCAGGAGCTTCGAAACAAAGGGAAGGAGGGAGAATGGCCGGTAACTAGAGGGATCAGAAGGGTCCAGGGTAGGCTTTTTGAGGATGGGGGAGACAGTGGCATGTTTTAAGGCAGGTTGTTGGGGTTATGGGGTTATGTTTTTAACCTTACAACCTGCGATCATGACTAATATGAAGAAATCACGATCAAAATATTAATAGAACTAGTAATTTTTGTTGTGATATTTGAAATTCTAGAACAAAATGAAGAGGTAAAAGTTGTAAAATGCATACACAATTTGTGTATGTCATTATTGAAAGTAGTAACAGAATAGTATTAGGGCGAGGGGAGAGAGGGCAGAATACTTACAACCAACATATTATTTCTTTTCCATACCGATTACAATCAACACTTTAGAAATAATGTTGTAAGTTATGAACTAAGACTAGATAACAAAACTTTGTGCAAGTTTGTTTATGATTTGTTTATAACTTGCGTATACACTAAGTACGTTTATCGATATGCTGTAAGCCAGCATAGAACAACTAATCTGTCTTGGTATTTATCTTTTTCCACTTGTAGTTGGAAGTCTGCAAAAACTAGCGCTTTGCTGCAGGCTGAGAGTCAGAAGATTCTCCTTCATCTCTTGTCCCATCCTGTGCTGAATATAAAAACTAAATCTTATCACTGCTGCCTGGATATTGTCAAGGTTAGAACAGAAAATGGTTTTGTGTTTTCTTTAAAATTAAAAGTGGATTATTTTTTTTATCATGAAATTAAATGGTTTATAATTTCTGTTTAGACTAATTATATGAGGAATTGGGCTGGATTTAAAGATTGTTTTTCTGTTTGTAAAGTGAGGCTGGAATTTTGACCCTCAAAATAGGTACATCTCTGTTTATATTTTAGCTTTTTCAGAGTTTGAGGAAAGATATGCAGACTAGACTAGATGCACACTAGTTTGTTCTTGTCTTATCTGATCTTTCATCTTACTAAATCATGCTTTACAAGGATGCCTGTGGTTTTAGACTTGTCATTGTTTCCCAGAGGGCTGAAACAATATTCAGTCTTTAAGAACAAAAAGAGAAAAAAAGTCTAAAGCCTATTCTGGTTGAAAGGGCAGACTAAGGTATCTTCTCTCATAGTGTGCCATTTTCAGGTCCTTGGCACAAACTGTACAGGAGATGTTTAATAACAACAAATCCGAATCAAGGTATGAAATTGTGGTGTGGATGAATGGGAGTGATGCCCAAAATATCTGCATTCAGAATTGTATTATTGAACGAGTGTTTATGGAGTGAGAATGAATGTTATAATGCACCAGTAGCCTGAGACTTAGTTTGTGGCTTTAAAAATGCAGTTTTATGGCTGTTTTAGCACATCTCTTTTTACTAGTTACATTTTGCTTGGTCTTGGAGCATAATCGCTTAATTACAGGATAAAATGTAGGAAGTCTATGGAATTTTTAAATTAGCAATTTAACTTTATTTTTCTAGGAATGTTTAGGTATCCACAATGTCGCTAAACCTGTGTCTTCAATTTGCCATGGAGTGAATTTTCTTCTTCATCCAAAAGTTCTTTATGAAATCTGTACATTTGGCCTTCAAGAGGCTAACAATGAGGTACATTGTTAACATTTTTCTAATTTTTAATGGCTGTGACTTGGTTTTTATGCATGACACAATGAGTCTTTGGAAGTTGCTAACCTTTTGTGCTGAGACAGCTACCAAGATCTCCCCAGATCATCACCATCTCTCTGCTTCTTCAAGACTGACAGTTTGCATTGAATACATTTTCCTCTCTTGACTGGGCGGAAGGCAGACTCAGAAGACTGGCAGCCAGTCTAGGAGAAGGATGATAGCATCAAGAATTTCTTTGCTTCCTGAGAGAGAGTTTGCAAACAAGGACTACTGCAGCTAAGCCTTTACAGGCAGACCTGTCTGATTGGACCATTCTTGAACTTTCTCCTCTTTTTTTTTTTTGGCTAAAGAGGCTATCAAAGAAAGTGATTTTAAAAGTTCTATATTCTCACTTGTATTGTAGTCTTTTGCTGTCTGTTAGTCTTTCCTTACTTCAAGAGTCCTTCAGCAGGAAAATGTTCCTCCTTGCTTTTCCCTGTTGGGGAGGGAGGCATGGTGGACAAGAGCTCTGGCAACCTCCCTTATCCACAAGTAAAAAAGCATTAAACAGAAGGTGTTAACAAACAACACAGTAGTCTCCTGGAGTCTGGGTTCAGTTTTATTGGGGGGTCTCCTCCTGTGGTGTTGGAAATTATTATAAGCATTTATATATAGCTCCAGAAAGTTTATTATTATTATTTCTGCTTGGCCAAGGCCATTGCAATAAACATACAAACAAACAACACAACACAGAAACTACACGTATGGACAATCAAATAAATATCATCACATGATCATCAGCACATAATCTGCCCTAGTGGCAGATTCACAGTTTACTGTAAAAATTTAAAACAAGATAAAGAAAATTTAACTGCTCACAAGGGCAGGTATTGAATCAATTTCCCAATAGGCACTCAAACTTTGCTTCCTCATTGTCTGGATCGTATGTTGAGTGCATAGTTTTGTATATTAGGTAACTAGGGCTGGTTCAGATCAGTAATCCCTTCCAGTGTACGGGATTGGGAGAACCTAGTTCTTATAGCAAAAGCCCTTATCAAGAAATTAGCTGCATCTATTAGGTACTCAGGTGTGTTCAAAACCTGCCACAACAGGTTAGTTCTTGTCCTGCCAGGAAGTTTTAAGGAGATGGCTGACAGGAATTGGGCTCTAAGCTTGTTATACATTTGGCATGTAAAGAAAATATGCTGAGCTGTCTCTGCCTCAATACCTTCGAATGGGCATAAAGCTCCAGAAATGTACCTGGTGCTTTACAGAGAATAAAATAGACACGGTCCCTGCCCGTGAGCTTACAATCTAAAGACGGGGAGGGGAGACAGGGAAGGGGGAACAGAGGGAGAGACAAGGGATGCAACATTCACGAGGATGCGAGAACTCAGGTACACGTTCTTGGCTCGGTTACAGTAAATAAGAGTTTGCAGATAACAGGTAGGGGATAATCCTGGGTGGGGATGCTTAGCAGGAGTTCAGAAGAGCAGAGCGGAAAAGGTGGGTTTTGAGGAGGGACTTGAAGGTGTGGAGGGTGGGGACAAGGCAGACAAGGGCAGGGAGGGAGTTCCAGGCGTGCGGATCAGCGAGGGAGAAGGGACGAAGGCGGTTGGGGGAGCAGGGGAGGCTGGGAGGGTAAGGGAGGGGATGGAAGAGGAGTGTATTGCATGAACAGGGGTTCAGAGGGAGATAACAGCAGAGAGGTAGTGGGGAGCAAGGTTATGAAGGGCTTTGTAGGTGAAGACGAGGAGCTTGTGCAGAATATGCTCAGGAAGGGGAAGCCAGTGGAGGGAGGAGAGGAGAGGCTACACATGGTCAAAGCGATGGGCTAGGTGGATGATCCTGACTGCAGAGGTTTGAACAGAGATGAGGGAAGAAAGGTAAGAGCGGGGAAGGCCAGCGAGGAGATTACAATAGTCAAGACGTGAGATGACTAGGGTGTGGATGAGAGTTTTGGCAGAGGAGACAGACAGAAAAGGGTGGATCTTAGCAATGTTGTGGAGGAAGAAGTGGCAGGATTTGGCCATGGAGTCAATGTAGGGTTTGAAGGTGAGATGCAAGTCGAAAATGAAGCCCAAACTATGGGCTTGGGGGACAGGGAGGATGGAGACCCCGTCAATGGCAATTGACAGGGAAGAGGGAGAGGAAGGATTGGGAGGGAAGATTGAGTTCAGTTTTAGCCATGTTCAGTTTAAATTGGCGTTGAAACATCCAGGCGGAGATATCAGAAAGACAGTTGGTGAGACGAGCTTGGACAGAGGGGAAGAGGGAAGGAGTGGAGAGAGAGAGTTTATTGGTGATCTTAGCAATAGCTGTTTCCATAGAGTGAAGGGGGCGGAAGCCAAATTGGAGGGGCTCAAGGGGGGAGTTGGCAGAGAGGAGGTCAAGGCAATGGGAGTAGACAACCCGTTCAAGGAGTTTGGAAGCAAAGGGAGGAGGGAGACAGGACGGTAATTAGAGGGTTCAGAGGGATCCAGAGTGGACTTTTTGAGGATGGAGGAGACAGTGGCATGTTTAAAGGCAGAGGGGAAGGAACTGGTAGAGAGGGAGAGATTGATGATATGCAGGAGGGGAGGGGCGACGGTGGAGGAAATGGAGGTATGGAGGCGTGAAGGAATGGAGTCCAGGGGGCATGTGGAGGGGTTGGAGGAGAGCAGGGAGGAGATTTCCTCAAGGGAGGCAGGAGGGAAGGAGGACGGGAGGTGGGAGTGGTAGGGGTGGAGGACTTGGAAGCGACATCCAGGTGGATCTTGTCAATCTTAGAGGTAAAGAAGAGAGCAAGTTCCTGAGCGGAGAGAGAAGAGGGAGGAGGAGGACGGGGGTTGAGAAGGGAGTCAAAGGTGGAAAAGAGGCAGCGAGGGTCCCGGGAGCAGGACTCAATGTGTGAGGCATAGTACTGCTGTCTAGCGAGGGAGATAGCAGACTTGAGCGAAGAGAGGCAGAATTTGAAGTGGAGGAAGTTAGTGCGGTAGTGAGATTTGCGCCAGAGGCGTTCAGCAGCCCTGGTGCAGGAACGGAGATGGCGAATGGTAGGGGTGAGCCAAGGGTGAGGGTTACGGGAGCGAGCCGGGCGTGAGGAGAAGGGGGCAAGGGAGTCGAGGGTGGAGGCGAGAGAGGAGTTGAAGGCGGAGATGGCAGAGTCGGGGGAGGAGGAGAAGACTGAGTGGAGAAGAGGAGAGAGGGAGGAGGCAAAGTCCTGGGATGCAATGGCCTGAAGATTGCGGAATGGGCGGGGAGATGGGGAAGAGGAGGGGGATCAGTGGGAGAGGTTGAAGGAGGCAAGGAAATGGTCAGAGATAGGAAGGGGCTCAAGGTAGAGATCGAAGACAGAACAGTTCCTAGAGAACATGATATCAAGAGAGTGACCATCAGCATGGGTGGGGGAGCTAGTCCAGAGGTGGAAATTAAAGTAAGAGGCTCTCTCTGTCATCTTCTGCATTACCATACAGTTGGGGTGGAAAACATACCTGCTCATGAGGGCACTCTAAACTTCTCCGACTGTCCAAATGTCATATAAGGCAACAAGCTCTCCTTCAGTCGGTTCACATTTCCTGTACCCCATGTCACTTGTTTGTCGCAAGAGATTTATTTCTGCTATCTGATCAATGCTCCAACGTATCCTCTAACTATCAATATATTGACATCAGGGTAGTGATGAGAGAAAAATAAACTTGCGTGGCTCCTTGAACCAAGGACTGGTGCTCGAATTTGAGGGAATACACTGTGAGAATCGTGGTGTTTGATTTGATTGATTTATTGCATGGCTATAGGCCTTAGCAACAAGCAAAATGTGAAACATATAAGAGGCTAACCTAACTAGGTAGACTGTTCTAAATCATCCAGTATGAGAATGGTACAATAGTATATGATACAACTCTCTGTTCATAAAGCACAAGTATTCTCAAATTTATTACAACCATAGAAATAGCTAAAGGCATAAAGTTACATAATAAACACTAATATAAAAAAAATCTATAAAACAAACATAGTACAGTATACCTATATCTTGCCACAATGGGATTATAGCCCCTATATTAAAGTCTCAAGGCTACACAATTACCACTGTACTATCAGGTCAGTACTACATGTTAATACAAACTGTCAGGGCCAATGGATATAACACAGCAGTCTCAAATGTACCAAGAGTCCTGTATATTTTACAATCTTACAAATCTCTTATAACAATGTGAAATAAATAATACAATCTACGAATCTCTTATGGAGGTATGAACAATCTCTAATGGTAAACATAAATGTGTCTCGTGTGTAGAATAAGGATCCTTGTACAAAACTCTCAAAACATGACAATAATGAGAATTTTAACCGTTTCTATTAATAGAAATTAAAACAATCTCAGCAAGTTCCTGGGTGGAAGACTCGTTTCGTAAGTCTCTTTATTAAGAGATCTTATGAATAATGTCATATATTAGATGAATTTCTATTGCTGTATTATATCTTCCCTCATGTTAATTATGTATCTTCTTCAGTTGATGGGAATGAATCACAACTTGTATCTCTAAATAAAGAATAAAGATTGTAAATATCTAAATCTAAATTAAAAACTATAATATGAATTAAATTAAATTTAATGTATAATTACGTCAACATACTTGAGTGATGAAAAAGCTGTCGAGTCGTTTGTGATGTGCTTGAATTATAAGCTAACTTTACATTCATCAAAGAACCATTTGTCTATAAACAATACATTAAAACTCAATATAAATAGAACTTCTCATATTAGACAAAAAGATATTCTCCCCATATAAAATGGGAGAACTACTATACCTCATACACCAAGATAGGGGAATACATGCACTGTCTGTCCCAGAGAGCCCAGCTCAATCAAATGCAGGTTGAAGATCCTTCAGGCTCCTGAGAACTACCTGATTTATATGCTAGTTGCTAACCCACCTGTGTCTCATAATGATCTCGTGATGTCAGTATCATTGATGACACCTGTAAGACACTAAAGTCCTATATTATCCAGAGAGACTTTAATTTTGCCACAATACAAAATATGCAGACGGCATTAAATAACTATGACAAAAATATATGACCAAAGAGGAGAGAGACGTAAATCTCAATCCCATAAAGAAACTATTCTTTCAAATTTATACTATAGTTTCTATTTAATGTCTCCACAATAATGTAATTTGAAACATCCATCTAAATCCCCTATGAAATTTAACACAGAGCAAAACAATGATGATTACAAAGAAAGTATTACAAAAAAGGGAGAGAGAGAACCAAAAACATATACTTGAACATAGTACAACATGATCATATCTTCCCACATTGGGATTAGAACCTCTATACTCAAGTTAAAGGGCAAGACATTTTCCACTGTACTAACTGAAACAGTGCTGTAAACCATATGAGATCACAGGACCAATAAATTAACACCTTTATATGTACCACTATTCATATTCTAGGACAAAACAATTCCCAATATATTGACAAATTCAAAGCTATATACAATGTAAAAGATAAATATGAATGAACACCTAACATGTACCCATTCTCATACACCTAAGCCCTAAAGCGGTTCATGATAAGAGGATCTGATGCTGCTGAATGCGAGGTTGGTGGTTAATAAATCCTTTACAGTCCAAGAGTTAATCCTGGACCATGAGGCAGATCTTGTGTGCATTACGGAGACCTGGCTGGACGATGAGTTGGGGGCCTATTTTGGCTGATCTTGTGCCGGCCGGGTATTCCGTGCAACATCAGTCTCGGTCGGAGGGACAGGGGTGGCGGGGCAGTGTAGCCATTATTTTTAAGGATTTGTGGTTCATCAGGAGGTAGCCAGTGCAGGCCATATCGGGGGTAGAGGGCTTCCATCTTGTGTTTGATTTGGCGGGGGACAGATTGGGGTGTTGCTAGTATACCGTGCACCCACCTGTATGACAGCATCGCTACTCACCCTGAAGGAGCTAGTGTCAGATGTGGTGTTGCGCTCCCTAAAGACACTAGTCTTGGGGGACTTTAACATACATGCTGATGCCAGTCTCGGTGGTGCAAAGTGTGAGTTCATGGCCTTTATGGCAACCATGGGCCTGTCCCAAATTGTCAACGGCCCAGTGCATGATGGGGGGCATACCCTGGACCTGATTTTTTGCACCAGCCTTGAGGTGGGGAATTCTTTGATGGGGGAGGTGTCCATAGAACCCTTGTCATGGACGGATCATTACTTCCTGTGAGCTCATCTCCTGGCGCATGTCTGCCACCGAGGGAGTGTAGAACTGATTTGGATGGTTCGCCCCCAGAGACAAATGGAACCCGAGCAGTTCTGGAAAACTCTTGGGGAGTTACTCTCTGATCTTGATGACTGCCTGCACGATGACCTCGTGGCTTTTTATGCAATACCTGGCTGTTGGAGGCCATCGACCGGACGGCTCCGAGGTGTCTGCTTCCTCGGCGATGGCTCCTCAGGCCTCCATGGTTTATGGCGTGCCTGAGGTTGCTGAAGCTGGAAGGGTGGTGGTTGGAGCGACAGTGGAGCTGTTCGCGTGCTGAAGCTGACAGATTGCAGCATAGAGCCAGTTTACGTGCCTATGCTGTAGCTGTAAGGGCAGCAAAAATGGAGGCTTTTGCTGCCTGTATAGCCTCTTCAAAATTTCGTCCAGCGGAGCTTTTCCTGGTGGTGAGAGGGTTGGTCAGTCATCCTTCTGTCTGCCTGGAATTGGAGGTATCTAATGCCCGCTGTGAAATGTTTGTTGATTATTTTGCAGAGAAAATCGTTTGGATTCACCACAACTTTGACGCCACGCTTACTGCAGTGGGTGAACCAGAGGTTGTGGAAGCCCTGCCTTTTCTGGTTTTTGTGGGATCAATTTCAGTTGGTGTCATCTGTTGGGGTGGGGGATGTTCTTGGGGCTGTTAGGGGCTACCTTTTGTGAACTTGACCCATGCCCGTCTTGGCTGCTTAAGGCCAGCCGGGAGATGGTTGAGCCGCTGCTGGCGTGGGTGATCAATGCTTCCCTTCGAGGGGCGGACTGCCAGGCTGCCTCAAAGAATCACTTGACGTTGATTCCCTCGCCAGTTATCGGCCGGTCTCTATCCTTCCCTTTTTAGGGAAGGTTATTGAGCGGGTGGTGGCCCAGCAGTTGCAGGGGCATCTAGACCACACTGGTTATCTGGCTCCCTTTCAGTCTGGTTTTCCTCTGCGCTGTGGCATGGAGACTGCGTTTGTGGCCTTAGTCGATGGCCTTCGTTGTGAATTAGATCAGGGTAGTTCGACCCTTCTAATTCTGTTAGATCTGTCGGCTGCTTTTGATATTGTTGACCATGAGATGTTGGTGATTCGCTTGCAGGATCGAGCAGGAGTGGATGGGATCATTCTTGACTGGTTCCGCTCCTTCCTGGCTGGGAGAACTCAACGTGTGTTGCTTGAGGATTGTTGTTCTTCTCCATGGGACTCGCCTATGGTGTCCCGCAAAGTTCTATTCTGCCCCCGCTCTTGTTCAACGTTTATATACAGCCACTTGGCACGGTCGTGAGATGGTATGAGGTGTGGTGTCATCAATATACTGATGACACCCAACTCTACCTCTCGTTTTCATCTGATCCAGACCCGGCAGTCTCGGTACTTACCTGATGTTTGGTGGCTGTTTGGGATTAGATGAGGGCGAGCCGGCTGAAGTTGAATCCCAACAAGACAAGAGGTGATGATGGTGGGAAGGGCAGTGGATGTGGCGGTTCCCATTATTGATGGGGTTCGCTCTCTGCTGGTATCCCAGGTCCGTAGTCTGCAAATGCTCCTTGATCTGCAGCTCCACCTGGATTTCCAGATGGGGGCTGTGGTGAGGAGTATGTTTTGACAATTACATCTGGTGCACCGTATATTTCTGATAGTGACCTGACCACCATCTTTCATGCTTTCATTACCTTGAGATTGGACTATTGCAAAGCACTCTACATGGGGCTACCTATGGTGATGATCTGGAGACTGCAGTTAGTGCAGAATGCTGTAGCCTGTCTCCTTATGGGGTTGGGTCGCAGTGAGCACCTTACACCAGTGCTCCGGGAACTGCACTGCCTGCCTATAGTCTTCCAGGCCCGATTCACGGTATTGGTTTTGACCTATAGAGCCTTCTACGGCCTTGGCTCGACTTACCTGCGGAACTGCCTCGTTCTCTGCACTCTGGAGCAGCCTCTGTGGTCTGCTGGGGACGACCTTCTCGAGGTCCCCTGTGTGGCCCGGGGGGCCACTATGGAAAGGGCGCTCTCAGTGGCCGCACCTAGACTGTGGAACTCCTTCCCAGTGGAGGCCCGGGTGGCCCCGGATCTCCCCTCCTTCCTTCGTATGTGTAAAACCTGGCTGTTCCGCCTGGCTTTTGGCGAAGGAGATAGGGGGAGAGGGTGGTTTGTTTTGTGCCTTCCCTTTTACTGTATTTCATTGTATTTTATGGTTTTATTGTTTTTATGTGTTTTGATATTGTAAGCTACCCCGAGCTGCTTGGAGCAGGAGGATTGGGGGGTATTAAATGATTCTTTAAATAAATAAATATCTAAGTACTTCTATATATAAAGAATGGAGGTGATCTTTATTCGTAAAATTGGGATGAGTCTACGTGACAATAACACTTGAGAATAAAATACAGGACCAGAGAAACTGATGTATAAACCACAGTCCTATATTTAAAAAAAATCATATCAATTTTATCATTTAAACCCCTGGGGAAAAGAATTCCTAAATTGTAAATCCAATATGTTTCACACCTTGAAAGCAATAAATTGACATCTTGTCCTTTTATATGTATGAACCTTAATCTGTTCTCGAGCAAAGACTTTTAGATCAGTTAGAGTATGATGTTTATCTAAAAAATGCGAGGTCAATGCTGCTTCTATATTACTGCATCTAATTTTACTATTCTATTCCGTAACTCTAATTCTGAGTGATCATGTGGTCTGTCCTATATACATCAATCCACAAGGACGTATGACATAAACAACATATGTTGAGTTGCAGTTCGTTAAATGTCTCCGTGTAATTGCTCTATCATTCAACAGATTCTTAAACGGTTTCATCTCTATGGTTTGCAAACAGCATGAACCAATGTCCACATTCATAATTTCCCCTAATCTTATCTGGCTTATTTGGAACGTTCCCAATATCCGAGTGAACCACTCTATCAGCAATATTTTGGGTCGTTCTGTAACTGATGCAAGGAGGTATATGGTATCCCAGGATGTTTTGATTAAGATGCCAATGTCTACAAATAATGCGTTTAATAATGTATGATAGATGAGTGAATTACATCGACCAATGCAATCTATCATCACTCCTTTTGGGTTGATTTGACATGATAGTCTTCCTCGATATAATCGAACAAAGTATCTTAGCTGATTCTATTATTTGTTTGGGGAAGCCTCTGTCTAATAATTGAGAATCATGTAAATGTACTTGCATGTGATTCATAATCAATCTCTTGAGTACAATTGCGTGTTAAACATAAGAATTGTCCAAATGGCGCATTATCTCTCAGATACTTTGGATGATGACTCCCATAGTGTAAAATAGAATTTCTATCTGATGGTTTAGAATAACCTGTCACCAACAAAGATGTTCCTGATATATTCAATTCACCTTTTATTTGTATTCTGCTTTCTCTCACCTAGGGCGACTCGAGGCGGTTAACAACAAAGGTAGAACATACAAAATAATAACTATAGTTCAATACAAAAAACATAACCCAATAACCCCTCAATTGATCACAGTATATCACAATCATAATCTTTCATCACCAGCCTATTGCTCTATCCCTGCTGCCACCAAGGAAGAACCAAACCAATTTCAGCCCAGACTCCTGCTCTCATCAGGAGAAGGGCCTATTCTTACTACAATTTACAATAATATATGGTATTCGTCATACAATATATAACAATAATTCACATATCTATTCAATACAAAATAACCCAATCCCACCACAATAATAATTCCTCCCCCATCCCTTCCCCTGCTGCCACCAGAGGAAGGTACTAGGGGAAAACCCCGCCCTCCCTTATAACTACCCCCCTAATACATATCCTATTATCCTATATCCCACTCCCCCCCAAAACAAACAACATTCACTGGGAGTACTGCCCCCCCCCGATCCCCTATGGCCCCTAAAGGGCCACACCCTTCGGCTCGCGGCCTGCAGCAGGTCTGCTGGCAGCTCCTCTTTATGCCCCCCACAGCCACTTCCAGGTCGGGTTCAGGGAACAAGCCGACCCAAGTGCGCGGCTCCTTTGCTTCCCCCGCCCCCCCCCAATACTAATTGTCCATGTTGTTGTTGCCCCGTCGATCTTCAGCGGGGACTGATAGCAGTGGCAGAGCATCCCAGCAGCGACAGCAGCTGCGGCACAACGAGCCCCCTCAGAGGTCCGGCAGGTGGAAAGCCCCAGTCAGTCTGTTCCCCCAGGAGCCTTTGGCAGCGTGGTGCCCGTCTGGCAGACGGGCCCCTGGGCACCCTGGCCCAGCCAACGGCCGACACCCTTTAGGTGTCGCCCTTCGGGCTGGCGCCCATAGAGCCCCACCCTGAGAGTTCTTACCTGGGGAAGGGGAGGGAAAAGCAGAGTGACAGCAGGCTCCTTCAGTCAAGACAGCCCCAGTCCCCCCAGCACCAAACACAGCCTGCAGCTGGCCACAGAACCCGGCCCTGGGAGTTATTACCTCGCTTGGTCGCAGCAGGAGCCGCTGCCAGGTCCAGCGAGCCTAATGTCAAGAAAAGGTATGTTGGACCAATCCCACTAAATAGTAAACTTGATGTGATCACTTGTGCCATTACTCCACTCTATGAAAGCTTCCAAATCTATATTACCATCCATCAAAACAAAAATATCATCAATAAACCAACCATAATAATATATATATTCAAAAATGGATTATTTGTAGAGTGAAGAATGACATCTTCCTCTAATTTGGCCATATATACGTTGGCAATACTCGGGGCTGTGGGACTACTCATAGCAACCCCTCAAACCGAAAATAATTTTTTCTCCAAAATCAAATCCAAAAGATTTAACAAAAAATGAGTGGGTGGATGTAATTGACTTCTTTTGGATTAAAAATGTTCCACAACCCTTCTCGCTCCTTCATGTGGGATAGACTTATATAACGAATTGACATCAATTGTAACTAAAAGAGTATGCTCTGGCACATGGATATTTTTAATAATATTGACAAAATGCTTAGTATCCTTTTATAAAGGAAAGTTAATGACAAAAAGGATTCAAGAAGAAGCGTAAATACTGTGCAGTAGGTTCCAATACAGAATTGGACCCTGAAACAATGGGTCGACCTGGAGGAGGAAAAATACCCTTGTGATTTTTTGGTAAAACATAAAAAACAGGAACTCTTGGAGTTGTATTTATCAAAAAAAATTCCTCCTCTTCCGTTATTTATTCCAAAGATGTTGCTTCCATAATAGAAACTGTAATTATTTTACTAATCTCTCTCATGGGGTCATGTTCAATTTAATAAAAGATGTGCAATCATTTAATTGTCTGGTAACTTATGAGCAATAATCTGCTTGATTCAAAATCACTTTAGCACCCCCCTTGTCAGCTGGTTTTAAAACTATATCCGAGTTGTTGGATAATGAATCCAAGGTTACTTTTTCCTGATAGGACAAATTGTGCCAAACAATTTCTTCTTTCTGTCTCTCGGAACTCGTTCAAAAGTAATGATATCTGTATTGAACTTGTTCGGCATAAATGTAGATTTGGGCTAAAAGGTCTTAATCTGCACTGGTACAGAATAACAAAACTAAATCTTTCAATCTTATCAATTGTGTCAATACCATCAATTCTCGTTTGAAAACTGTTATACTTAGGTGTTGTAATGAATGAAAGTCCTTTGTCCAACACTATACTCTCTATCGGATTTAATCTATATCAGGACAAATTAACTACTAAACCCTCTTCTTCTTGACTTGTCCTCCCTTGTAATTGTCCTTTCTATGCCCTCTTGTCCGTTCAGTCGGACTTTGGGGGAGATCCCTGCCATGAACACTAGGAGGCAGCAAACCGACTTTCGACTGGGCATGCGCAGGGGATCTCCCTCACATTCCCCAGTCGAAAGTCTGCCTCTGAACTGAAAGGCGTGTAGCAGGGTGCTTCGCACCCACCGCAACTTTCGGGCCCCCCCTTTCCCCCCTAAGGGGGGGGGCTCTTCCTTTTTTCTTAGTTATTTGCAGGGGCGCCTGCTCCAACTCGGATACCATAGCGCTGTATGCGCTGGAGCCGCTGTAAGCGGCAGACTCCTACGTTCCCGGCTTCATGCACGGGACGCGGCTTCACTAAGTCGGGGGTGCGGCCCACCGGGTACCCCCCCGCATGGGCCCACAGAATCATGGTGGAGGCAGCCGGGACCGCCGGGTGCAGTACCCCACGCTGCTACGAGGAAAGCCCCGCTGGCAACTCAGGGGCGAAATCGAAACTGGATGCAGCCCTGTCCAGCATAGCCCGCCAAACTACGGCCTGCCCCACCGCAGCCGGCTCAGCCCTGGACTGCTGGTAGTACGGGGCCCAATCCCACACGGTGAGGAGGTTCTGGAAAGGGGGAGGTAGCCTCAGCTGCCTCCCCACAAGTAAGTGGGGACCCGGGATTTCCAAAAGAGGCATGGTAGCCTACTGGGCTCGGGGATTGCGTAGGAAAGCAGGAGATCTGGGTTCCGCTCTCAGCTCTGCTTCTACCGCAAGCAACAGGGCGCGGGAGAGCGCGCCAGTGAGCTCAGGGCCCAGCCTAATACTTAGGAATCCAAGAGGGAGTAAACTCCCTATGGCGCTCCCCAAACCTCTCTCATGGGAGGTTATTTTCAAAGCCACCTTCAGGGCTCTTCTGAGGCCACTGACAGGATGGGCAGAAGCACCCCACTTCCTCCTGGAATCTATCCTTATAGGACCTACTGGGCCCCTCCCCCGAGGGGACCCAGCTGGACTCTCTCCTAAGCAAGGAAGGCGAGACCCCCCCAGGAGGGCTTTGAGTCAGTCCCTTCCTAGTAAATGTTCTATATTGGCACGGTGCCCCCAACCAAGGTCGTCACCTCTGCTGAGGAAGGGGCTGCCCCCCCCCCAACCAGTTCCAGGTTGGCCGGGGTGCTAAGTTCCTGCCTTTTATACATTTTGGGGTCCATCTGCAGATTCAGATCCCCACTGTTTCTCTGTGCATCCTGTCCCCCCCCCCCCAGGAGAGGGCTACAGTGGTGCTGCAGAGCTACTGGCTGCTCCAGTACCGGAGGGCATGGCATGGTAAATCAGATCCGGGTCCCTGCAGGTTCCAAAAGAGATCCTAGGAGGTGGAGGACACCCTCCTCCAGGGGCACAGGGAAGTAGATGGACAACTTCTCCAGGTATAGGGCCCCTAGCTGTTACGGGAGCAGAGAGGGTGATTTAATCAACCTCATTCCTCGGAGGAAAGAGACTCATACCCCTCCTCCTCCAATTGAGAGGAATCAGAGGGTATACATCCCCTAGGAAATTACAGCTCCAGTGGGGCCCCACTAGCAGAGCCTGTTGGTAAATCAACTAGGCTCAATGGAGGATACCACCAGTTCCTCCCAGCTTTCCAAGCCCCAGCAGATCCTCCATACCTTGCGATCTCTGCCCTTCCTCAGGCTAATGCAGCCACTGCGGCCCTAGCACGCCTGTCTGCGTTCCCCGCAGAGGGGATCCCCTGAAGGGGACCCCGCCGGCTGGGGAGCTCAGTGGAATAGGGCCCTGCCCCAACCGTGGCGCATAACCACTGCCGGTAGCCAATGTGGTGGTGGGGGGTCTGCGCTTGGATCCTGGTATCGGACTCAAATCTTGCTCTAGCCACGGTCTTGCTCGGGGGCCTTGGGCGGCTCGGGGCCTCTTGACCTCAGTTTCCCATCTGTAAAATGGGAACGGGTGCCTGTGTTCCGCTCACCTGTGTCCATGCCAGCTCAGGCCTAGGGGTAGTCTTGAAGCGGTTTAAGCTGGGCAAGCCCCAATAATCGGCTTCCTGTCCAACAATCGTGCTAAACGTTACCCTGGTGCCTGCTCGCTTCAGGGACTCCTCATGGGCATACCAATCAAGGCTGCCAGGGTCAGGACAGCCTGTCTAACGGATAGTCCAGGCTATAGCCCGCTCCTGTCTGGTGGACCCACGCTCGGTAAATAGCGCGTTAAAGGGGGCGAACTCTTCGGGTCCACCCTGAACGGGACACGTACGGACGCGTCAGTAATATGGACCATACCCTGAACCACCCCCGGCCTGCTTATCAGAGACCCAAGCGGCCTGAAGCAACCAGTCCCAATCCCACAGGGCACGTAGAGTAGGCCCTTCAGCTCCACCGGCCCAGTACCCATGGCAAAGCCAGGCCTTTGACTTCATGGGCAGTGGGTACGTCATCGCACACACATACACCCCGATCCCGCACCCCTTCAGGACCGGGAAGAAGTCCTAGGAACTCATCAGGCTCCATGATGTGGGAGCCATAGAGACGACGCCGTGGCACGAGCAAGGAAGGGCCATGGCTCCCATTCTTCCTAGTGCAGAAGAATTCGGGGGGCTGGACGGGGTTCTCTACCTCAGGCGGCTGTATAGGGTGTGCCGCCGATGGCACTTTGAGATGAATTGCTAGCCCATCTCGTTAGCCTAGCCAGAGACGCCCGCATGGACCCTCTGGACCTCAGACTACCTACCGGCACGCCCCCATACTCCAGGCTTGCTGATGTTGGCTACGTCAGGGTTAGCAGGGGACCGACTGGCAATACCGAATGGGAAGAGCACGGGTAGCGCTCTAAGCAGTCTATACAGGCTTAGATGACTGCTAATCAAGACGCCGTAACAACACAGACCCTGAGCCACCTTCTCAGAGCCTCGCCTACTGAGAACACCATGTTTTTCCCTATATACAGGGACAGGGGCCACCCAGGCCTTCTTAGCTGCTGGAGCACCTGCAGGTGCTCGTCTTCATAGCACCCGGTAAAGGGTTCTCCCTCGTAACCCACGTCGCAAAATCAGAGGCCTGGGCGGCGGGGCAGGGCAGCGTTTCGTTTCCCGGTCAGGTTTCTTGCATCCAGCATCTAGCCTCGCCGGCCGGGACACCCTCCACTCGCTCACTCGGGGGGGAGAACCTGCACAGATTCGAGCAGGGTGCCCCCCTCACGGTCCCCGAGGACGACAACGGCTCAGGGCCGTACGACTGGCCCTTCGGCACTTTCACCCGCTCTGCAGGGCAGGCACAGGTCACCCCTTACGGACAAATACTGTTTCTAGCGTACAGAATCAGGCAGCGCAGCTCAAGATCTCGCACGCTACACAAGTTGGCATAACGTCTCCTCAACTGGACAGGAATCCATCTATTCCGCTTGCCATATCAGGAAAGGGTAAGGATAGCCGGACTGATGGAGCAGGCTGGCGATAGGCCTGGGGGAATGGCTCCTCAGCTCCAAAGCCTTCCAACTGGTAAGGCTCTCCTACCAATCTTCGACCCCTTTGCCTCGTCGAGCAAGGCCAAGATGGAACCATGCTTCGCCAGATGACCTCACCTCAACGCGTAGACTCACGACGCCCCTACTGTCCGGCGTGCTCTCTCCATGCCTTCCCCTTTTCCGCTTACTGGACCTGTCTGGCCCTGCAGGCCCTGGGTTCCGGACCTCCTCAGCATAGCCGCAGGACACCTCCCTGATTCCCAAAAGTCCTGGGCCCGCTGTTCCTGTGCCCACCGCTGTACATACAGCTGGGCTTATAGAGTCTCTCAGCTGGGCCGTGAGCCACAGCCAGGCTGAGGTTGGCACCGCTTGATCCAGGAGCTGCAGGCCTGCTAGCCCTTCGACCTTACCCAACGGTCACATTGTCAATGCACCAGGCGGGCGTGGGCTTTTGGGGCCCTAGTTTCATCTAGTCCCGCCATGTCCTCCCCCGCTATATATCAAGATCTCCTTCTCCTGGAGGGACTGGAGAAGGGTTCCCCCCCCCCCTTAATTCCCTGTTCCACATGGGTAGCGGCAGGGGATAGCACCGGGGGATCTTCCGGTCAGCACGTTTCAGGCCACTGCATCAGACACTTCATGAGGCCTGTGCGCCTCTTATCGTTCCATTGACCCCTGGGGTTCCACAATGGGAGCCTCTACTTATTAGCTCCAGCCCTGGCCACAGTTCTCCAGTGCTGTCCTTCTTCCTCTCGCTGGGGTGGGGTCTTCCTGTTTACCTATTCTCGGCCAGGAGAGTTCCCCAGCTGGGAGCCCTCCAATCGTCACGGCCCTTGTCACCCTTCGCAGGGAATCGGTCATCCATAGTTGGATCTCACCTTCCTCAGAAGGTTTCCCCTATTCTCTGGCCCTGGAGTGGTGCCTCCCTTCCTTCTATCCGAGACCCAGCCTCGGGCTGGAACGGGAAGACACTCCCTAGGCGTCCGCCATCCTCTCACGATATAGGGAGTGGACGCGGGCGTTCACGCAACGTCCTGTCTCGCGGTTACATACCGTCCCCATTCTAAGGGTGGCTAGGCTTCCAAATGTCCATGGCCAGTTGGACATTAGCCTGCCTTCCTGACGCCTACAGGGCATCAGGCATAACTCTACTGGTCAGTCCCTTTCCTCTTCCACCAGGCGGGTGGCAGCTCACTGGACCCCCCCCCCCTTTTCTCTAATCTCTAGGCGAAATAATTTTGCTGTCATCTGTAAGAGTTTCCACACCTACCCGGGGGTTCTGAGCTGGACTTACGGGACTCAGATAAGACCGCCCTGAAAGGCAGGGGCTTCAAAGGGGTGCTGAGCTCTCAATGGGCGCCCTGGTCCCACCCGTGCCGACCTTACTGCTTTGGTAACTCCCAAAGTCCGACTGAACGGACAAGAGGGCATAGAAAGGGCAATTGGGTCACTTACCTTGTGAATTGCCCTTCTATTCCCTCGTGGGAGTTCAGTCGGCCCACCCGGACCTTACCTGGGCGCCATCTTTATGAGTAATCCTGGGTTACCTTGCTCTCCTTCTGGGAGGATAGAGTTAATCATTTTGTTTTTCTGCTAAGTTATAGTTTCAGCTTCTTCGGCTGTTTACACTTGGGGAATGTGAGGGAGATCCCCTGCGCATGCCCAGTCGAAAGTCGGTTTGCTGCCTCCTAGTGTCCATGGCAGGGATCTCCCCCAAAGTCCGACTGACCTCCCATGAGGGAATAGAAGGGCAATTCACAAGGTAAGTGACCCAATTGCCCTGTCTGTGGGATGATTTTCTTGGTAAAGAGTGATTCCCTAAAAAATGTGAATTGCGTGTCCTCTCTCTTCCCATGATCTTTCCTATGTGTGGACTTGGAAAAATCCTGTACTTCATCGCTAAATTCTGAATCTGAGGGAAGACTAGTGGATTCTTGAAGACAAGCAGATTTCTTTGATAAAATTTTGGATTCTAACCAGGGGTAAACCCTGGCATTGGCATAATCCAATTAATCTCTCTCAAATTTTTTAATGTTATAGGATTTTAACTCTTTATAATACTTATCAAATTCTCGTTGTATATTAGCTAGTTTTGCTTTTTCAGAAACTGACTTTGGTTTAGATAAATTGGATTTATCTCTAGAATGGTAGAATCTAACGTCTGTATTTCTTTACTGGCTCTGTCAATAATAAGCAACATGAGATTAATTGAACATTTATTCAAAATCCTTACCCAGCTATTCCTAAAATCATTGCCTTGAACAAACATGCCAGAAACCTTCTTAATCCTTAAATCTCTGGGGTTTCTGTCTACTTTACAGTATTCTGCTAAAGTTGCAGAATGTAATTCCAATCTAGCACATTTCCTCTTCAGATTGGCAAGAATTAGACAATTTACTTTCACTATCAACATCCTCCTTATTAAATAAAGAACATCCGGATAAAATTTGGGCTTGATCCTCCTCATCAAAAGCAAACATCTGTTCCCACATGATCATAATCTCCCCAAAAGAACGCAGAACCACAAAAAAGAGGAAGCACGCCCACAAAAGTAAAAAAAAAAGAGAAATTCTTTCCACACTGGAAGTAGAGTAACAATGTAATATTGGACAGGGAGGAGCATGTCATCCTATCCTTTAGTATTGCCCCCAACCTAAAAAGGAAGAGGATTGGGGCTGACAGACGAATGCAAAGTGTGGGTGCATGGAACCTAAGTTGTAAGCGAGCACAGTATGTGACACCATACAGTAACTTTCACTGCTTGCAAGGTGTACAAGTTAAGGCAGGAGCCTTAGCATGCAATTTCCTGGTTTTGTTAACATTTGCTTGATTTGAATCTGCCTTAACTAGGTTTTTTTAATTGTAGGCTTTTTATCTAATATAAAAATTAGAGAGAAGGAGCCAATATATAGCCCTGACATACCCCCGGTGAGATCTTAGTTTGGTCAGACTAATGACCTCTAGTGTCTAAGTTGATATGCAAAGAAGTATTCACATGAAGCAAATAGAGTCATGGTGCTTGTGTCGGCATCAATCTGTGGTGGCTCGAGGACAGGGACGGATATAGAAAGATGTCTGCCGACGGTTGCTGCTTCCAGGGTGGGCCCAGGAAGAGTTGGAGCAGGCAGTGGAGGACCCAAGTCCACCCATTTCTGGCCCCTCCTGAAGGTTCAGCCATAGAGGCAAGATGCAACTGACTCCATCCGGATAGGAATTGGTCAAGAAGCTCATAGCAGGGTGATGTTTTCCTCCTATGGCCAAAAGTAGAGTTTTTTGTTCTGGATCTCTTTGTATCTGCACCTCAGCTTCTTGGCCCGCTGCTGGAACTAGTTCATGTCATGATGTTTTATGTGGTGTACACTGCCCTGAGCTGCCATTGGGCAGGAGGAGGTGGTATAGAAATAGTGAAAATAAGTATGTCCCAGCTGTAGCCCTGTTTTGCCATTTGGACTGAGATCTCTTGGAACACCACATTGTTCCTGTAGCACTTCACCAGGGCATATTGGACCTTCTGCTTCCCTCATAGAGAGATGAAGGCCTTGGTCTCTTCCTCGGCCGAGGGGATGTTAAGGCCTTGGTCTCTTCCTCGGCTGAAGGGATGTAGTGTTGGTGGGCAGATCAGTATGAAAGTGTGACTGGGATTGCGTGGTGGTGGTGGTAGCAGTGCTGGTTGTTGGTTAGCTCATCGGTTTGAGCCATGGCCCCGGCAATGGTAATCCTCTGCAAGTCATTATGGAAAAGGCAACAACTGGAAAAGAGCAAGTGTCAGACATGTACTGCCAGCTAGAAATAACATGTTTGAAAACGGCACAATGAGCTTTTTTATGTGCAAGCAGTGAAAGCGAGATTGGGGAGAGGGGCTGGAGGTGGTCGCTCCTCAGAATGCTCTAGGTTTACATGCGGAGGCTGCACGCAGCCTAATTGACGGGACATGGACATGTCGGTGTATATTAGCCTGCATTCGCCCACATAACAGGCTCTGCATGCTCCAGGATTCTTCTGAGAGTGGTGGCTGTGTGTCATGTGGGTGGTGGCGAGCACCCAATAATTGCGCAGGTGGACACGCACTTGTTCTCAGCTACCATCTCGTTTGTTAACACCCATGGTCAAAGTGGGGAATCGTTATAAAACAATGGGAGTGAGAATGAAACCTGGAGCCCATACCATGCTCAACAGCACCCTCTCAGTGAATTTATGACCTGTCTCTATCTAGACTCTTCTTGGTAAAAGTACTCTTGCTTGAACAAGAGATAAGGTTGTGTCCACTCATGTATGGGAGATAAGTCATCTTTGCTCCTGCCTAATGTGATGTGATGTCAGTTTCCCAGTCAGATTCCATCTCTGATTCCTGAACAACAGCTATAAGGAGTAAGTTTTCCCCAGTCCCTTTTTTCTCAGGTAGTATCACGTGGCAGCTCTTTCTCTCATGTGCCCCTTTTAGTGCTACCAGAAATGTTGAAGTGGCTGTATTTCTGTCTAGGGAAGTGAATTTTATGCCACTAAGGATATTATGGAGTTTTGCTTGTATCCCCTGCACCATTCATTCCTTAGGGGCATAGTCATCCTTCATGAACAGTTGGGGGCAGAAGTTGCACCTTGCCCGTGTGCTCAGCCTATCTCTTGGACTTATTGCAAATATGTTCTCTTACACAGATTGTCTGTGGGATCTTAGGATAAATCACCATGAGCCCCAGTTCTGCAAGGCTTCCATAGGTGTTAAACTTTGGCCAGTTCTGTTGTAAGCAATAGGTGGCTTCAGGGCCTCTTTTACAAGTTTCGTTCATTTCTGGTCTTTCTGAGGACAGGTAAAATGATCAAAATGACCAGGCCTGAATTATCCTGATTGCCTGGATATGATCCTGCAGACTTATTAAGGTTACAGGTAAAACCTCTCTCAGATTGGCAGTCTATAAAGGAATTCTGAGTTGTGGACTGATTTACTGTCGTAGTGCTGGCTGGTTGAAACTGACAGCCTGGAAATTGAAAGCGGAGAACTGAGTTGTTTAGGCTAGTTGGGCAGAGAGTATACTCTTGCTCCAAAGTCTTCTAGAATTTGGAAAACCCTCCCGCAACAAGAACTACAACATGATATAGAAGAGGGGTGGACAGACTTCTCAACCCCAAGAACTACACACCAGAATTTTCCTATGCATTCAAACTTCTCCTGCATCATGATTGGTTAGTAGAGCTGATGCTTTGTAGTTTTTGCTCCTGAGATTCTGAGATGCAGCTACAATTCAGTTGCTGAGATCCAAATGCAATCAAGTAAGATAGAGTACCATTAAGGTAGCATGGGGCTCAGACCAGCCCTGGCCAAGAGAGATACTTGAATTGCCCAGAATCTTCATGTGGCTCCCAAGCCGCAGTTTGCCCACTCCAGTTATGGAACTACGCTTGGCTCAGGTGCCATGACAGGCATAGCAATGCTGGGTCAACCAAGGACTACACACTCTGGCGCTGAAATTTTTTTTCTGACTTGGGTGTCTGAAATCCATCATCCTAAATACTAAGACAAGGTGCTGCTTTTACAAGTCTTTTGAATTGCAGAATACCAAAGAATAGATCTACATAACCCTAGCATTCATGCTAACACCCTAGACATTACTTGCGCGTGTCCACAAACATGGGGAAAATGAAAAGGCTTATATTGGGGATTTCAATTAGGGGTGTAACTTGGTTGTATTTTAAAAAAAAAAAAAAATTACCAGGGCATTCGGCCTCAACTTGCTGAGTCCCGGATTTCTTAGCATCTGCCCTGAAAATTTGGCACTAGGCCTTGACCGAGTGTAGGGAGGGGGGCCAGAGGGCAGCGGGTGGAGGGAATAGACCAGCGTAGGCCTAGGAAGAGGGGATGGGGGATTAGGGGTGGGGTAATTAAGGGGGTGTGGAGGTCTAGCGGGAGAGCCTAACGGGGATCAGGGGTGGGGTACTTGCTCTCTGGAGGGGGTCCCGCGAAGCACTGCCTCTTCCTGGGTTGGTAAGTTTTTTTTTAAAAAAAGAAACAACAAAAAATGGAATGCTCAGAAGGGTCTGAAAGGCCGGTCAACACGCTTCGGGTGCCATCTTGGGAAGGGCTGAGCATGCTCAGAAGTGACCATTCAGGCCCTTCTGAACATGCCCAGTTTTTGATTTGTTTTTTAAACTTACCAGTCCATGAAGAAGCTGCACTTTGTGGAGCCCCCTCCTGAAGGTAAGCACCTCACCCATTATTATTATTATTATTATTATTAGCAAGCATTTATATAGCACAAGCAATGTACCTGGCACTTTACAAAGTAATTGAATAGACACGGTCCCTGCCCTAGGGCTGCAATCTGAGAGACAGGGGTGGGGGGGAGACAAAGGAAGGGGAACAGAGGGAGAGACAAGGATTGTAACATTCACGAGGATGCGAGGTCCCAGGTACACGTGCTTGGCTTGGTTACATCAAGGATGATGGCTGATTGGTCCATGTGGTGAGGATATGAGTACACAGACCTTAGGTAACAGATTGTATTGGATGGAGGGTATCAGCAGGAGTTAGGTGAGGGGAGTGAGGAGTCAGGGAGGGTAGAGCTTAGGTGAGGGGAGCGAGGAGTCAGGGAGGGTAGAGTGGAAGAGGTGGGTCTTGGGGGATTTGAAGGTACGAAGGGAGGGGGTGAGGCGGATGTGGGCAGGAAGGGAGTTCCAGGAGTGGGGGGCAGCTAGGGAGAAGGGACAAAGACGGTTAGGGGAGCAGGGCAGGCGAGAGAGGGAACAGAGGAGGAGTGAAGTTCATGGACTGGAGTACGGGGGGAAATTATCTCGAGAGGTAGGGGGGGAGCGAGGTTGTGAAGAGCTTTATAGGTGAAGACTAGGAGCTTGTGCAGGATTTGTTCAGGAAGAGGGAACCAGTGAGGAGAGGAGGGGCTGCATGTGGTCGAAGCAACGGGCGAGGTGCATGACCCTGGCAGCAGAGTTTTGGATGGAGATAAGGGAAGAAAGGGGAGAGTGGGGGAGGCCAGTCAAAAGGAGGTTACAGTAATCGAGGCGAGAGATGACCAGGGCATGAACAAGGGTTTGGGGAGATGAGACAGAGAAAAGGGTAAATCTTAGCAATGTTATGGAGGGAGAAGCAACAGGATTTGGCAACAGAGTCGATGTAGGGTTTAAAAGAAAGGGGTGAGTCAAAGATGAAGTCTAAGCTACGGGCTTTGGGGATGGGAAGGATGGTGACCCCATTGATGAGGATCAACAGGGAAGTGGGAGAGGAAGGATGAGGGGGGAAGATGAGTTCAGTTTTAGCCATGTTGAGTTTGAGTTGACGTTGAGACAGCTAGGTAGAGATGTCAGAGAAACAGCTGGTGAGGCAAGCTTGAACATATGGAGAGAGAGGGAGTAGAGAGAGAGAGTTGAGTGTCATCAGCGTAGAGGTGATATTGGAAGCCATGGGAGGCAATGAGTTTGCCAAGGGACAGGGTATAGATAGAGAAGAGGAGAGGGACAAGGACAGAGCCTTGGGGAACACCAACCGAGGGGAAGGGAGGAGGACGTGGAGTTGGCAGGAGACTCATTGAAGGAGCAGTCAGAGAGGTAGGAGGGAGAACCAGTCAAGGATGGAGCCACGGACGGCAAGGGAGTGAAGTGAATCCAGCAAGAGTGAGTAGTCAACAATATCAAAGGCAACAGAGAGGTCAAGAAGGAAAATAATGGAATAGAGGTGATTAGATTTAGGCACAAGAAGTTTGTTGGTGATCTTAGTGAGAGCAGTTTCAGTAGAGTGAAGGGGGCGAAAGCCAAATTGGAGGGGGTCAAGGGAGGAGTTGGCAGAGAGAGAGTCGAGGCAGTGGGAGTAGACAACACGTTCAAAAAGCTTGGAAACAAAAGGAAGGAGTGAGACAGGGCAGTAGCTAGAAGGGTCAGAGGGGTCGAGTGGACTTTTTGAGAATTGGAGAGTCAGTGGCGTGCTTGAAGGCAGATGGGAAGGAGCCAGTAGAGAGGGAGAGGTTGATGACGTGCAGGAGGGAAGGGGCGACAGTGGGAACAATGGAGGTCAGGGGATGGGGGTCAAGGGGGCAAGTGGAAGGGTTTGAGGAGGAGAGCAGGGATGAGGTTTCCTCAAGGGAGGTGGGAGGGAAGGAGGACAGGAGAGAAGGAGGGAGAGGGGAGGGAGTAGGAGAGAAGGAGGGAGAGGGGAGGGAGTAGGAAGAGGAGAGGAGTGGGAAGCGATGTGGAGGTGGAACTTGTCTATCTTGGAGGTGAAGAAGGAAGCAAGATCCTGAGCAGAAAGGGAGGAGGAGGACAAGGGGACTTGAGGAGGGAGGCAAAGGTGGAGAGCAGGCAGGCAGTGAGCGTCCCAAGAACAGGACTCAATGCGGGAGGCGTAGTAAATCTGTCTAGCGAGGGAAACAGCAGAGGTAAGGGAGGAGAGACAGATTTCATGGGAGGAGACCCATGAAAACCTATTAGGCCCCTTCCCAGACCCATGCTGACCTATTCCCTTCCCCCCCAGACTTCCTTCCTGCCCCCACCCATCCATATTGAGTGTTCTCCGAGAGTCCAAGGAACAGCCCAAACACTTAACCGGTCCTCGGAAATACTCGGGGATTTATTTCTGGTACAACGTTTGTATGAACATTTCAGGAAGAATCAGTTCTCCAGTCATGCTATGTGGTATCCCAGTGTTCTTCATGTCTTTTGGACGGTTCTGGACACCTTCCCTCCGTGGTCTTGAATTGGACCCTGAGAGATAATGCCAGTGTACTTTCTTTACTACCTCTTGGAGTACATGTAGGGAACAGAGACTGCATCTCTGAACTCAGAGACTTAATTATTGAAAGTCCTGTAAGGGTGAAAAGTGACTTGTGTACTTCCTGTCTATGTACTGTTCGGAAAGAACTTTCAATGTAGCCCCCTGTATGGAAGGCTGCTATTCTACAAGAAGTAGTAGACTTCTGGTTGTATTTCACTAGTTTTTCCTTTCTGAAGGAAAAAAAAATCCTGTAAAAGTCCCAAGGCTCAGTCTGATTTCTTTCTGACACTAAAAGATCGACCTGGCCACCCTTTCCTTTCTTTATTACATTATTTTATTCTCTATCATTGAAAAAGGTGAGCTCTGCTGCCAAGGCTATTCTGATTTATCTGCTTCAGGGGCGACTGATGATGACAGCATTGACCTGGAACAAGTTTATTGAGGCTCTCCATCCTGTCATTCCAATTCTACAGGTGATCTCAGCTTTTTGAAGCATAGTTTATTTTGACTGGAGGTTGATTGTTTTACCCTAACAGCACTAGAACAGCAATGCTGTCACCTTTATACAAAAGAGTGCCTTTTTATACAAAAAGGTAGTAGATTAGATAAGTAATACACTTTCAAGTTGGAGATTTTGAATGCATGTTACTGAACTGTTTCGCTTCTATTCTTCCGGGGACACTTGTTTGTAGTGATGAATCTGGCACTTTTGGAAAACTCAGAATCTTACTTTTCCCAGCTGACTTGACTCTGGTTACTGATAAAAGAAACTTAAATTTTAGTATTAATCTTCATACATCCTGCTTGAAGCTTCTTTTCATTTTTGTCTGCATTGTAGCCACCTTCCTTTTGCTTGGGAGAAAATAATGATTCCCAAATGTATATAGGATTGCAGCCTAAGTCTTTTTATTTACATTTAATTTATTAGTAGTAGGTGTTGCCAATGGTTCTTCATTTCAAATATTTAGTAATGCTTAATGTAATCTAACTAATAAAATTCCACACAAAAGTTTGATTTTTTTGCTACAAGTTGACAACGCACTAATTGTATCAACTGAATAGAATTTAAATATTTCTAGGGTTATGCAGACACAGAGGAAACAATGGGTAACTGCATTCTTGCTTTGAGTGAAACAACCTCTGACAAAGGAGAAGGGATTCTCCCCAGAACAACTAGATTAAGAGCTGCTCTTCGACTTCTGTTCTCAAAAAAACAGCTGTAAGTAAATGTTCAGTAGTTTCAGTTCATTCATGCTATTCATACGATATTAGCAAGTTTAGCACACAATCTGATCAGACCTGCTTATTTGAAGAGCACTGGGATCTGATCTGAAATGTTGTTGGTAAATTAATAACAAGGTAGGTCTAAAGCATTTGCTGTAGTTTACTTTCCTGTATTTTTCTAGTTTTGTATGGAGCACTTTTATGAAAGCTGAAACACTTCTTTTGCAAGAATCTTGATCCTAATATTTTGTGTCTACTTAGAGTCCGTTCCATGGCACTAAAACATTTAACGTGCCATCTTATGGCTGAAGAAGGAGCCAGCCTAAAGCGTCCCCTCCTGCATGGCAGTGTCCTTTCCAGCATCCCTAATTTGCTTATTGTGAAAAAACCTATTGAGCTGAAGTTGGAAGATGCAAAAGAATCTATTTTTAAGGTGAACAGGAAGCCTTTTAATATATTCTATAAGGGTTGTGTAGTTTTTACATCTATAATACCATTGAAATGCTGTTTATTGTATATAAATTATTCTACTCTATGGAGTTTGGGATAACCTTTCCTTTGAACAGAGTTGCCCTTTAAGCAGAACTTTCAGAAAGCAGCTTGAGAACCTTATTAAGATCAACTTTTGCCTTTAAAATATATGAGTGAGCCCTTTTCTTGTTGGTCACCTCCACTGATTTTTTTTTGAGCAGGAGAATTAGCTTTACACATGTGCACCAGGGCCTGATTTCATTGCACACATCACACAGGCACTTTTCAATCAGGTGGATTTCAAAGCTGACTTTAAATTGTTTTATGGGGGGCATAGTTTGCTTGTACTTGAAATGGCAGAGCGGGGGCTGTGAGCAGGGGAGCAGCGCACCATGGTCGAGAAACACTCCGGAGACAGCTCGGAGCCGCGGCATAGAGCCTGAAATCCTTCAGCGGCCCCTCCCTGTGCTCAGACCAGAAGATATCTCCTACCACCACCTTCACTCCATTTTATTGGTATTTTGGTCCAGATTGACAGAGGGAAATAAAGGAGAATAAGGGGGCAAATAGGTAACAGCTGAATCTCATTGTGGGGATCATAAGACCTACCCTCCACCCACTCCGGATTACCACCCTCACTGACTTTGCCGATAAGATGATCAAGGGAGGTATTGAAGCACGTTATCTCCTACAGCCCCCCAGACTAAGAAGCCTTGTACAGTGCAGCGTTGTGGTTGCAGACAGATCCAGTTATATAGTATCAGGAGGAGTATTGAGATTAGTGCCTCCCCTTGATCAACTGTCTGTTTACGCTCCTCTCAACTACTTCAATATAATTAGAAGACTTCTTTCATTAAATATATGATAGAATGTTAGAGGAATAGAATCTTTTTCATGCAGCCCCTCTCTAGATAACTTTAATACCTAAGCATTTATGTTTCTGATATTGGGAGGCTAATATAAAATATTGATGATAATTCTCTCCAAGAATGAAAAGTGTAAAATCTGCTGAACAAGGCTCTATTACTCGGTATTGTCTACATAAGCAATAACTATCTGAAATTTCATAAGCTTTTAGGAATTTGATAGTTCCCTGAGTGAATTTAATCAAGGCCTAAAAATAAGTTTTCAAGAAGATGACCAGAACTTACAGCGAATAAATTTAAATTTCATTCTGGAAGAAATTAGATCAATTAAAAGAGAGGCTAAGGCTGATAGAGATTCAATATCTGCTGAATGTGCAAAGGTTAAATGTGCAGTAGATGAAGGAAACAAGTAATTAGAAGCATTATCACAGCATATGGGTCTAGTGGAACAACGTATTGTTGATGTTAGTTTATTTACGGCTTTTTTCCAAAACCAAAATAAAAAATCATCAGAATACCAATACTGTATTGTTGATATAGAAGAACAAGTTTGTTCAATGGAAAATGACATGGCTAAACTTAAACATTCGGTGACACTGCTGCTTAATAAATGTGAAGATCTGGAAAATAGATCCAGGAAGAATAATGTATGTATTTTAGGAATAAAAGGAGGACTAGAAAAAAAGGACCTGAATGCCTTCCTGAAACATTTATTTAAGTCAATATTTCCAGATCTACTCCATTTACATGAAGTAGAGTGTGTGTATTTGTCTGGCTATGACGGAAGTCAGTGCCGAATAAAATTTGAATTTGAATTTGAATTAGAATGAAAGAGATGATAGAATCTATGGACATAATTTAACATTTACAGCCAATAATTGGGAGACCAATTATTATGAAATGACTCCGTCACAGAAACAAGGAAGAAAGTCTTGCTAATGCGAGAAAAAAATTACAGTTTGGATCTATGGATTGTAGGGTGAAACTTTTTCCAGATTATGCACCTGGAACTGTTGTCAAGCATAGGAAATGGTTGAGTTATATGGCTTTGTTAAAAGAAAATGCCTGGAGACCACGTATTAGATTCCCTGCACACTTGGTTATAATGGTAGATGGAAAACAAGTCTTTTGAGGAAGTTGAGGCTCTTGAACTTTTCTTACGGGGGTATAAATATGAAGGATCTTGGGATTCTTGATGCTTTCTTTAGGCTCTTTATGTAGATAACATATGAGTGATGTTTGTCATCCCATATATTTTGTATCTTTAGTTTATTTAGATAAGTGTTACTTTAGAATTAAAGGGAGGGGCTGAGTCTAAGACTCTAAGGTCCTGACTCTAGGATTTTTATTATATAAATATAAATATTATTTTAGTATTAGAAATATAGTAATTTTCTATCAAAGGATGATTTCAGAAGTGACATGGTGAATGTCCACCACAGTCAACCTCACTCAAACGCGGGGTGGTGGTGAAAGTGCCGTGCATGTCTGTTTCCTCACATCCAGATGTTCACCACAGTCAAACACGGCCTGTCGTAAAGCTAACTACACTTCGTGAGGTCGTGGCGAGCAGAGGTCCAGAAATGTGGTGAATGGCCACCATGGCAGGGGTGAATGAAAAGTAACTTCTGAATGGAAACCCTCAGCTATGGTGGAAGGAATTGACCCCAGCCGCAGTGCATTCTGGGGCTCGAACCGCGGTCCACATCTCCACTGCATGTCTGTTGTGTTCCCCCGACCCATGTTCTCTCTGGGTGATTTCAGACGAGACGGGGCGGCATTCGCCCCGTCCCGGAATCACCCAAATGATTCCCCGCCGGGATCACTCTGGCATGTCCAACAGACGTGCCTGCTGATCCCGGTGGGGAATTGGGGAGGTGGTGGGGCTGCGCGGTGCAACGTGTGGCCGCACGGCCCCGCGCTCCCACGCCGCCCGCCCTCTGGGAAGATGGGCGCGCGCTGTGGCCAATGCGGCCGCAGTGCCCGCCCGATTTGACCACGGCCCGGAATCCCACCGTGGTTGCCAGCCAGACGTTACTTTTTGTTGGTTCCTGCTGGGAATCTCTTTGACCACGCTTGCGGCAATTGTCCAGCGTGGTTGAAATTGACCCCATGTGGAAATTGACTGTGGTGAACATCTGGCGGCCGCCAAACAGATGTTCAGGGAGCTTTGGCCCCATGTGGGTATTGACCGTGGTTCACTGTGATCTTGTAACGTCTGAAAATACCCCATGATTGCTCCCGGGCGGTGGTCACGATCCCATCACTTCTGTTGGGGCCGCACACACCGGTGTGGGATTCACTGTGGTGAATTAGAATACGTCACTTCTAAAATCACCCAATATTAGAGTTACAGTAGTGAATAGAGATTATAATTATTTTCCTAAGAATTAAGATATGTCATATTCAGTAGAAAAAAAGTATGGAAAACTAAAAACTTTGTCCCTTTAATGTAAAAGGTCTTAATCATCCTGTTAAGAGAGAGAAGGTATTGAATTTGGTATCAGAACAGGCAATAGATACTGTATTTCTTCAAGGAATTCATGTATTATATAAAGATCTTTCAAGATTTAAAGATAGATGTATCCAACAAATTTATGCATCTTCTGGTCCAACGAAAAAGGTGGGAGTCTTAATTGGTTTTTCTAGGAATATAGATTTTAAACTGGAAAAAGTAAGAAAAGGCAGAGATGGAAAATGCTTTTATGAATAGGTATATTGAACTCCCCCAAAGTGTCCTTTAACGTTTATTCTCCATACATAGACACTTACCAATTCCTCCAGAAGTATCTCTCTATTGTTTCTCACAATGCGGGTCCAAGGTGATTTTAATACACCACTAACAGTGTTAGACCGTTCCGCGTGCTCTCTTATGAAACCAGTATATGTACATATATCACAGATAATTCACCACTATGATTTGGTGGAAGTTTTGAGATTTTTATATCCCATAGCCAGGGGTTATACACTTCATTCATTGGTTCATAATGTCTATACAAAAATAGACCACTTTTTGTAGAATGTGATGTATTACATAAATGCCTGAAGTGTAATATTTTCCCAATTACATTCACAGATCATAACACTTTTAATAGCTTGCTTTAAGTGGAAAGATCCAAGAGGTCAGGGTCCATGGTTGTGGGGAAAAGAAATAAAGGGGCTAAGTCAGTATTTCAGTAAGAAGTAGCTAAGTCAGTATTTCAAGGTAAATTGATAGCAATTAAAGCAAGTATAAATAAAAAAAGGAGAGAGAGGAACCTGGAACTATATAATCAACTTTCCCAACTGGACATTTTAAATAGGAAATATACCTGTAAAAACACCCATTCTGAAATCCAGAAAATTAAAGGAGAAATTGAGGCAATAGACACTCAATTGCTTATCAATTGAGGAGACCTAGACAGTTAAACTCCTTAATGGAACACAAGTCACATCACAAGAACAAATTATGGAGACCTTTAGGAACTTTTATCAGGAATTGTATACTACTACTCCGTCGTCTGAAAAAATAAAGAAATTTGTTAATAAATATGTATTTGTTACTAGTATCCACTGACACAGAGAAAGTATTTGACAGAGCAGAACCAGATTGTTTGTTTCAAATTTTAGAAAAAATGGAATTGAAGGGAAATTTCTTACATATTATTAAGGTGTTATATGTTAAGCCCAATTCTAAATTATCGATAAATGGTGACCTTTCTAAATCTTTTCAGTTAACTAAAGGTACAAGGCAGGGGTGTCCTCTGTCCCCTTTACTCATACCTTAATATACATCAAAGGATCACCACAGAAGAGAAGCCCTATAAATGCCTTGAGTGTGGGAAAAATTTCAATCATAGTTCAGCCCTTAATAGACGTCCGAGAATCCACACCAGAGAAGAAGCCCCATGCAAGCCGTGAAAATGGCAAATCCCTCCAAGTGCATTTGTCCTTTATAACAGGGACAGCCTGTTAATGAGGAATCTACATATCTACTATCTAGGAACCCACTGTTACTGACAGTGCCAGTGATCTTTGTTTTCTAAGGAAAGCTAAAAAAAAAAAATTCATTATTTTTGATAAAGGTGGTTGTTGGAGGAGTGGAAGGGATAGGACCTTTCCATCTGGGGCTGCCCTGCCCTTGCCCTCTGCTTCTGCCAAGCCTTTGGTGGGTGAAGAGGGGTGAGGGTGGGTGGGGAGGATGGGTTTTTCTTTTATGCCTCCCTTTTATGTAGTTTATATATTTTATGTATATTTTTAAATATTTTAATTTTTGTAAGCCGTCTCAAGCTGCCTAGGCAGGAGAGACGGGATATAAGTATTGAAAATAAATAAATTTATCCTTAGAATTATTGGCTTGTGCAATTTGCCAAAGTTCAGAAATTACTGGCCTGCAAATTGGAACTGTGCAACATAAAATATTGCTGTTTGCAGATGACATGTTAATTTATTAAACTCAACCGGTACAGACTGTTCCTTTTATTTTTATCATTAATTGAGCAATTTAGTGCAATATCAGGCTATAAAATAAATCATCAAAAGTTGCACGCCCTTATAACAATGGACACCACAGATAGGATAAATATAGAACAAGAAGTCCCTTTTTCAGTAGTAATATTTAGGAGTGAATATAACTCCGAATCCTAAGGATTTTTTAAAGACCAATTTTTTGAATACTTTAGATCAAATTAGATTGGAATCTTCGTCTTGGAGACATCTAAAGACTTCTTGGTTGGGAAATATTAATACTCCCCAATAAACTCACAATATTTAATAGACAATAATATAGCAAGCAAATTGCTTGTAGAACACACTACTTTGGGCATAGTGAGAGCAGGGCAACTCTTTGTAAACAAGAAATTCTTTGAACTATGTGATCTAGAAAATAGGATGAAGGAAAAATATAAATATTTCAATTCCTTCAATTAAAAAGTGTATTTACAGATGTAAGAAATTTAAACATTACTGCAGAACTCTGGCTGATACAGAAAAAAAATTGTTTACTTTTTCTACGAATGAAAGTCTATTAGTAAAGGTCTTATGAGGATTTGATTAAAATGCAGTTTGCAAAAGAGATTTCATATATTACAAAATGGAAAAGACTTAGGTAAGACATTTACTGAGACCCAAACTCAGAATATATGAAAACATATGCACAGCTGTGCTGACGCACTTGAACTTAAAGAGCCACAAATAAAAGAAG
>QEPC01009674.1:4151987-4170794 GCA_003113815.1 Sphenodon punctatus
GATGGAGAGGGCATTCTCGGTGGTGGGGCCGCGGCTGTGGAACTCCCTTCCGGAGGAAGCTCGCCTGGCCCCAAGCCTTTTAACGTTTCGGCGGAACTGTAAGACCTGGCTGTTTGCCCAGGCCTTTGGGGGAGGGTAGGGAGGGTTTCTTTTAATCCCCTACCCTTTTTTTTTTGCCTAAGCCCTGTTAATATTTATATTTATATGGAATTTTTGATTGTTTTATTGAATTTTAATGGATTTTATTGTTTTAATTGTTTTATGTTGTAAGCCGCCCCGGGCTGCGTTGCAGGAGGGGCGGGATATAAATGTGTTGAAATAAATAAATAAAAAATAATTTTTTTTTTACCCCGTATCAATTAAAGAAAATATCTGGATCAGGGACAGGTTATTGTTGACTGGGTTGTGTTAAAGAGGTGACTTTTTTGTATTGTTGGTGGAGCTGCTATAGGATTCAAGTTTTCTGGGATATGGTATGGAAATATGTGAAAAAAACCAACTAAATTAAAGATACCCTTTTAGACCTGAAATAGCTTTATTGGGACTGTATCCGGATATATCTTTAATTAGATATTACTAGAGATGTGAAGGCCCAGAAAAACCCCCAGAAACATTTGGAAAAAAATGGGTTTTTTTGAGGACTTTTTTGTTTTTTTTCCCCCCCAAAATGGGAAAATTAAAATTTTTGGGGGAAAATAAAAAAACCCTCTTATGAAATATTTTCTTTTAGAATATTGAATAAATTGTTTAAGACAAGGAGTTCATATATTGCTACCCTTTACTCAGGGCCGTCCCAAGGCATTTTGCTGCTCTAGGCGATGACAAAATTTGGTGCCCCCCCCACAAGTGGTGGTATGGGGTATGTAGACCTATTCTCCACTGCCCTGAACGCAAAGTGTAGCCTTTTTTGCACCAGGGCAGCCCACGATCCCAGGTCCCTAGGGGATTTACACTAGGGCATTTACACTAGACTGGACAGCCCATCTCAGTTATGCCTTTCCACCCATTCCTCTCATTCCACGGTTGTTGCGCAAGATTCAGTTAGAGGGGGCCAAGCTTATCCTCATATCTCCAGGGTGACCTCGTCAGATATAGTATCATGAGCTTCAAAATCTAACCAACTCATCCCTTGCCCTACCCCAGATCCCGGACTTGCTGTCCTTGAATCAGGGTTAAAATCTCCACCCGGAACTCAGATGACTGAACCTCCACGCTTGGAGGATTCACATACCGAAGGGGCTCAATCCTTAAGTAACAAGTTAGCCCTTAGCCAAATCTCTGTCTCCTCAACTGTATGTAGAATTAGTACTACAGTATTTACTAGAATTAGCAGAGAAAGGTTTGGCACGCTCCTCGTTAAGAGTGCACCTCTTCCTGCCATTTCTAGGCATGTTACCCTCCCTGGTTCTAAATCATTCTTTGCTCTCCCTATGGTTAAGAAGTTCCTCAAGGGTCTTATAAATTTGTTCCTGCCGCATCAGGTACCACTGTCTCAATGGGATCTTAATTTGGTACTTGATCGAATGACAAAACATCCCTTTGAGCCTCCAGAACAGACAGATCTATTCCATTGGACCTTAAAAATTGCCTTTTTGGTAGCTGTCACGTCCCTCAGACGTGTTAGTGAAATTGCTGCCATTTCTATAAAGGAACCCTACCTCCAGGATTTCCCAGACAGATTAGAATTTTCAGCTCACCCATCCTTTATACCTAAAATAGTTTGTTTCATTTATCCCAGAAAATTGTTCTCCCCGTGTTTTCCCCTCCTCCTCATGCATCTGAGGATTTGACCATGGCGCACGCACTAGATGTAAAAAGAGCTGTGTTCACCTACTTAGATAAGACCAGAGATTGCAGGCTCTCCGACACTGTTTATCTCCCCATCCCTACCTAGGTTGGGTCAAAAGATATCTTCTCAGACTATTTCCAAATGGTCGGTACAGCTGATCTCGCTTACTTACCAACTGAGCGGATTCTCGCCTCCACCTAATTTGAGAGCACATTCAACTAGGGTACTGGGTGCTTCTATGGCAGCTTTTTCTAACATATCTCCGCAAGAGATATGTAGGACGGCAACGTGGAGCTCCCAACATATCTTTGAGAAGCACTATGCTCTCCACCTAGTTTCCCAGCCCCACTCTTCTCTTGGTGTGTCTGTACTTAATTCTGTTTTCAAACCTTTTTAAAAAATAAAAAATAAAAAAAAAGCAAGACAAACACAGGAGAACCACTTGTTTCTATATAACAGACTTTACTATACGTAGAGGTTCCCTATAAATATACTTACCTGTTTTACTACATAATATAAACTTATTCTTTTGCATGCAGTATGCATTGTTTGATTTTTGATAGAAAATTCCCCCACCGCCTATTTCTAGGCTTGGTACACCCCCTTTTGTGAGAATGAGAGGAGCCACTCGAAGAAGAACAGAAGGTCGCTACCTTGTAAACAAGGTTCTTCGAGATGGCCTCAAACATTCTCACAAATGCCCACCCTTCCAGCCCCACATGGAATTTTCTTCATAATCGCTTAGGGTTACAAGCAACTGTTGGGTTTAGGCGGGAAGGTACCTTATATAGCGTGGGGGTGCATTTACGTCACATTTTTAAGTTAATGAGCTTGGTATGTGTCGTGAAGAGAAGGGCGCGCAAGTGCAAACCCATTTGTGAGAATGTTCGGAGCCATCTCGAAGAACCTTGTTTACAAGGTAGCAACCTTTTGTTCCCTGCCCGCCGCTCTCCCCCCAATCTACCGCTCTAGGCGGCCGCCTAGGTATGCCTTGTGGCAGGGACGGCCCTGCCTTTACTCCCCCCAAATGTTTTCTAAGTAATAATGATGTAATCGGAAGACTTTTATGTAAGACAGTAAGACTTTCTATCCCAGAACCCGGCCAGTTCTCACTTTGGGGTCGTTCCCTTATTTCACCAGCAGGAGGCAGAAATTTCTTTTTTCTGTGCATGTGCAGAGGAATGATCCTCCCTCTTACTCCAGTTTCGTTTCTGCCTCTGGAGCCAGCAGGAGCAGACCTTGGAAAGTTCCCCATAGAGGAACCCTTAAAAATCTAAAAGAGCCCCAGATCTTGGGGGATACAGCGGCCAGTACAGCCCGATAATAGGGCAGACCACCTCCGAGAGCGGACTTAAGCCCGCAGAAAAGCTCACCGGCTGCGGAGCAGGGAGCATGCATGTAGCGCCGGCAGCCTCCTCTCCGGCCTGCTCCCTGAGCCCTCACCTTCCCACCAGCTGAGCTCAGACCCGCGCTGCGGCCCTGGTCCCTCAGCTCCTCCATCAGGCTGACCTACCTCAACCTGTGCAGAGGCCTGGTTCCCAAGGAACCAAGATGGCACCGTGTAAGCCCCGATCAGGCCAGGGAGCACACAAGGGAAGAACCCAGGGAGCAGGCCAGGGAATTGCCAGGGGAGAAAACCCAGCTCCGAGCACAGTGGGCGGAAGGGGTTGTGGACACAGAGCAGGCCAGAACTCCAGCAACCTCCATCCAAGGGCTAGGAGAGGTGCTGGGAAGGATCATGTCCTTCCTTGAATGGCTCTGTAAGGAAGGCAGGGGGCACCTGAGAGTAAAGAGGGACACGTTCTCCCTCTGCTGCTTCAGACTTGGGCAAAAAAGCAGCAAGAAAAAAGGTGGGAAAGGGTAAAAAACCTGATAAAGCCGGACTCGCTCAACTACTTGACTCTCCAGAGGATCTCTCCCACTCCAAGCAGGAACCCTCAGATAATACAGGGGAGGAAGGGGCAAGAGGAGGGTGTCCTACCCCAAAATCCTGAAGAGAGCCCTTTCACAAAGCCAGAAAGTCACCCCTTATCAGGGACTACTCAGAGGAGGAGGAAGAAGCACAGGACTCGGATGGAAACTCACAAAGGGAATCTGAATCTTCCCTGGAGGAGGGCCAGCTTCCCCCCGAACAGCTATTCTCTCTACCTACTGATCAGGAGAGGGAATTCCCCATGCAGTATAGAGATGAGCTGATGCAGGTGATAAAAACTCTGCAGTTGAAAGAGAAGGTGCAAAAGATGACACCTTGGACTCGGAAGAGGAGCTCCCCAGGGCGCACATTCTACAAGTCACTATGGAAAGGACAAAAGAATCCCCTTAGACAGGACATTTGAAAAATTAATAATATATGAGTGGAAACAACCTGGCAGATTCTGTAGAACGACAAAGACCTAAGAGGTGGTGTACTCGTTCTCTCTTTTGCACTTCCAAGGTAGATGCGGCGGCAGCTTCCCTGGTGTGTCAAACAGTGTTTCCCACAGAGGGAGACTGTTACCCTAAGGATGCCTCAGACAAGGATATTGAATCTGCCGTGAAAAGGGAATTTGAGGTGTTCGCCACGGTTCTCCGTATGGCCACAGTTACCTCACATGTCGCCCGAGCCCTAATTAGCTGGTTCCAAGACCTCAATATTTGTGAGCGAAAATCAAAAGTCATGACTACACATATACTCCTGGCCATCACCTTCATGGCGGACTTCTCCACAGATACGCTCTCTTGGTCCTCCAGGGCAGCGGCTGACAGCGTTACAGCTAGGCGCCACTTGTGGCTGGGATCCTGGAACTTGAATTTGGTAGCCAAAAATTTACTAATATCTGGCCCCTACCAGGGGGCCAAACTGTTCAGCACGTGCCTTGACAAGGTCTTGGCGGATGCCAACGACAAAGCCAAGAGAGACACGCTACAACGGTTTACTACAAAAAAGAAGTTTTGTTCCCCCATGCTGGTTCGCCGGGAACTCGGCAGCATTTAGAAAGGGGTACTCCCAGACTCAGTTTTCTTGGGAGCACAAGTTCCAGCCCAAATGGCAGAGAAAAAAAGAAGTTTCCCAACCAGGGCTGGCCCAAACGCTGTTCGGGCTGGGGCCAATCCAAACAGGACTGACTATTGGCCCAAGGCGGACTTAGGGGACAGGTTGCAAAGGTTTTCGTAGGTGTGGGCAGATTCGACCTCAGACGCCTGGGTATTGGAGGTCATTACACAGGGGTACCCAACAGAACTACGAAACCAAGCCCCAAATGTTTTTCTCACCTCCTGCCTCTTCAAGCAGGCCAAACACCAGACAATGCTGGCAGAAATCAACAGGCTCCACTCCATCAGAGCAATAGAGCCGGTTCCTCCTGGCGAGTAGGAGCAGGGTCTGTACTTAATCTTGTTCCTAGTCCCGAAGAAGTCGGGCAAGTGGAGAGTGGTGCTGGACCTGACGCGCCTGAACCTGACCTGAAGCGCCTAAAGACCATCTTCCAAGCCATCTCCAAGAACGACTGGCTGACCTCCCTGGACCTAAAAGAAGGTTACCTGCTCATGCCCATCAGACAGGCACACGGGAAGTGGCTAAGGTTTGCCTACGACAGACAGCATTGGCAATACAGGGCACTTCCATTTGGACTTGCATCTTCTTCCCGCAGCTCCACAAAAGTCCTGATCCCCCCTAGTAGCGTACCTCAGAATCAAGGGCATTCACATCCCAACTGGATCACCTGCTGATACGGTCTCTTTCCAGGGAAAAGGCTGAAAAAGACTTGCTGAAAACCATAGAGCACCTGGTGCGATACAGGTTTGTGATAAACCACAAGAAGAGTCAGCTGGTAACGGTGCACAAGCTGGAACATCTCGGGGTATCATCGATACTCTCTCAGTATTCATCCTGCCAAGCAGACAGGACAAGATCTGAACCATGGTAAGGATCTTGCAAGCGTCCAAGCGGCTCTGCTTGAAATCCCTAGCCAGCCTACTGGGCCTGCTTGTCTCCTGCGTGCAACACCTACAATGGGTCCACTTCCATTTGCACCCCCCTACAACAACTACTATGGCCACTGCAGCTGTAAATGTCCAGTGGCCTGAACCCGTGGGTCGTAATCAGCCAAGGAATAAAGAAAGCCATGTCCTGGTGGTTGCAACAGCACAGGTTCACGCAGAGGGTCCTACTGAGAACCGAACCAAATATTTATTTATTTTATTGTATTTATATGCCGCCCCCCATGCCTATGGCATCTCTGGGCGGCTTCCAACACAATATAAAACAATAAAATCTACAATATCATTAAAACCCATTTAAAACACCCCCACAAAAATTTAGCCCATCCTCCCCTCCTGCCTCCGAAGGCCTGGGAGAACAGCCATGTCTTACAGGCCTGACGGAAGGACAACAGAGTCGGGGCCAGCCGTGCTTCCTCTGGGAGGGAGTTCCACAGCCAGGGCCCAGCCACCGAGAACACCCTCTCCATTGAGCACCTCCAGGAGGGTGCCCCCGGTGGACCAGAGGGTCCGTCCCGAGTCGCAGAGGGTGAGGCGGTCCCTGAGCTATCCAGGTCCAAGACCGTGTAGCACCATAGAGATTAAAGTCAAAATCTTGAATGTGGCTCAGCACATTACAGGCAGCCAGTGCAGTGCACAGAGCACCGGTGTTATGTGCTCTCGTCGGCCCGTCCCTGTTAAGAGACGGGCCGCCGCATTCTGCACTAGCTGCAACCTCCGGACCAGCATCAGGGGAAGTCCACGTAGAGCGCGTTACAGTTGTCCAGCCTTGAGGTGATGAAGGCATGGATCAAAGTGGCCAGGTCAGGTCTGGAGATGTATGGGCGCAGCCTCTGCACCAGATACAGATGGCGGAATGCCACCTTCGCCACCATATCCACCTGCTGATCTAGACGGAGACCCACGTCCAGTAACACCCCCCATACTCCAAACCTGCTGGGCCATGGAGGGGTGCACCCCCTCCACAAGAGGGGTCAACACCGCCCCCGCTTGGCCTACCACCATCACCTCTGTCTTATCAGGATTGAGCTTCAGTCTGCTCTGCCATAACCAACTCGCCACAGCCTCCAAACGCTGAGACAGCATGGAGACAGCAGGGCCTGGGTCAGCTGAAAAAGAGAGGTAAAGCTGGGTGTCGTCCGCATATTGGTGGCAACGCACACCAAACCCTCTCACGATCTCCCCCATGGGCTGTGTATATATATTAAACAGTAAAGGAGACAGGATTGAACCTTGCGGAATGCCACAGTCCAGGACCCGTTGGCTAGATGTTTCTATATCCATGATGGATCCAATATCCATCACCACGGATGCGAGTCTGACGGGCTTGGGGCCCACATGGGTACCACCACGTCTCAGGGGCAGTGGACTCCACAGGAAAGCAGGCAAAGTATCAGTTAGCTCAAACTCAAGACAATACGCCTGGTGCTGCAGCATTTTGTGTACCACATCCAGGATCAGCACGTGCTAATATACACCAACAATACCACGGTGAAGGCATATGTGAACAACCAAGGAGGCGCCAAGTGCCGGCAACTGCATGCAGAAGCCGCGAGACTCATCCCCTGGACCAAGACACATGTATGATCCCTGAAAACACTACACATAAAGGGTACGGACAATGTGACAGGATGTCATGTGGACCTGGAGGAATGGTCGCTCTGCCATGAAGCCTTCAGCATGATCGTGTGCGAGTTCGGCACACCGCAAATCGACCTGTTTGCAACACCCGAAAACACAAAGGCGCAGTTATTCATGTCACAATCCCTGCACCAGGAGGTGATGGCCACGCATGCACTCAACCAAGCATGGCCGTCAGTTCTGCTCTATGCCTTTTCCTCCATTCCTGCTGATTGCACAGACTGTGATGAAGGCCCACAGAGAATGAACTCACATGATCCTAGTGACACCCTATTGGCCAAGAAGGCCCTGGATCTCAGACCTGATCGAACTCAGCTCCACAGAACCCCTTAGGCTCCCATCTCTCCCAAATTTACTAAGTCAGGGTCCTATCGTTTACAAGGATTTAGCATTACTCAAACTGACTGCGTGGATATTGAATGCAAAGCTCTGAAAGATCTGGGCTATTCCGATGCAGTCCTCAAAACCCTCCTTTTCTCTAGGCGGCAGTCCACCTGCAGGATTTACTAATCCACCTGGTGAACCTTTAGGAACTGGTGCGGGTCCCAAGCCATAGATCCAGAGTCAGTGGGTATGACTGAAATAGGGGATTTTTTGCAGGTAGGCTTGGACAAGGGGTTAAAAACCCAACACACTGTCCAGACAAGTAGCTGCCCTGGACTCAGTTTTCCTCGCAGCCAGGGGGTTTAAGGTGGCAGGACATTCCTTCGTTAGGCACTTCCTAAAAGCGACCAAGATACTATCTCCTCCGGTAGTCCATAGATATCCCTCATGGAATTTGAACCTGGTGTTGGGGGCCCTCCGTGATACTCCCTTCGAGCCTATCAAAAAGATCTTGTATTTTTTATCCCTCAAGGTGGCCTTTCTGGTGGCAGCCATCTCTGCCCGAAGGATGTCAGAGCTGGGGGCCCTCTCAGTCAAACCTAAGTTTTGCTCTTTTCAGAAAGAGGCTGTGGTCCTTCGCCTTGATCAGGCATTTGTACCAAAGGTTAATACCTTTTTTCATAGATCACAGGAATTAGTGCTACTCTCGTTCTGCCCAAGGCCCAGGCACCCTAGGGAGAAGTCCTGGTATTGTTTCGATGTTCGGAGAGCTCGTAAGGTATATCTGAAGAGGACATCTGACTTTCGACAATCCTCAGCTCTGTTCGTGAATATTAAGGCAGATCAGAATGGTCTGAAGGCCTCTAAGGCAGTGATCTCTATGTGGGTCACTCAGTGCATCATGGAAGTGTCGGACTTCCCCTGGAAACATTTGGGCACATTCTGTGAGGGGAGCAGCAACCTCTGCTGCCTTCAAGTCTAGAGCCTCCTATGTGGAAGTATGCGGGGTGGCCACGTGATCATCCCTGCATACATTCGTGAAACACTACAAAACTCACACCTATCAGTCCACTGAGGCAGCATTTGGGAGAAGGGTGCTGCAGGCAGTGTTAGATTAACTTGGCTGTGCTCCCTCCCATTCTTTCTAGTTTCTTCTACTGCTTTGGGACATCCCCAAGTGAGAACTGGCCGGGGTCGGGGATAGAATAAAGAATTGGGGCTTCTTACCTGGTTATTTCTCTCTAACTTAATCTACAGTATCAGAAGATCATTACAATTCCTGTACATCGAGGACAAGCAGTACAGTACAACTCTCAAATGCAAGATGCCAAAGGGCCTGGATAAAATCAACCGTTTTTATTATTATTATTATTATTATTTTATTATAAACATTTATATAGCGCCACCCATGTGCCTGACGCTGTACAGAACATAGAAATACACGCGGTCCCTGCCTGTGGCTTACAATGAATCTAAGTGTATCTCTGCTTACAAGTACAGAAGAAAGAAAAGTGAAAGACTTTATTAACCGATTGGAAGAATTGTGTTGCCAATCACTTCATGCTGCTGGAAATCTCTTGGATTCAAGATTCAAAGGCAGAAATGTTAGTGATGATAGCACTGCTACTGCATTTGACTGGATTACAAAACAAGCAACACACTTAGGACTGGATGTTGGAAAGGTTCTTTCAAATGTTGCAGAATACAGAACATCTTCAGGTATTTGGTCCAGTAATGCAGTCTGGGACTCTGCTAAGCATATCCCTCCTGCAACATAGTGGCAAGGCCTTTGCATGATACAGCCTCTGACTCCTCTTGCTTCTTGCCTGCTTCAGATTCCTCCATCTTCTGCAGCATGTGAGAGAAACTGGTCTATGCTTGGAAATACACCAAATCAAGAAATAGATTAACATGTGAAAGAATAGAGACGCTTGTCTCAATCTGGGCAAACCTTCAGTTTTCAGAAGTCCAACAAGATGATAAAAACGAAGGATCAGAAGAAGCAGAAAATGCTGATAGTCATAGCTCAGAAAATGAGACTGATTGGACAAAGTTTCACATGGCAAAATTTGTGTTCAATGAGTCTTGTTTTTTTCCCTCCCTTTTTTCCTCCGCTCTTTTTCTAAAAATGGCTTTCTGTATCTGCTTGACACTGTGGAGGAGACTATGTCCAGACTCCAGATTCCAGAATACATAATAACTTCCTTTGTTTTACTATAATGTTGATGGTTTTTTCTAATTTTTGCCTGCGTCTTATAAACTGGCAAAAACTCAAGGTTGCTAGGTTTCTTAGAGTTCAGCAGCTTGTAGTTCCATTATTAAAAACATTTTAAATAAAAATTAGTAAATTTGTAATTGTCTGAATAAACTATACTTTTTAATATTTAATAAATGTACCAAACATGATGATTTTATGAGCAAACCAAGTTATACATAATATATTTTATGTTTTTAAAGTAGCAAAGTAAATTTAGATCTGTAAAGGTGCTAAGAAAATAAGTATTGCATATATTTCAATTTCCCCCAAAACAACTGTTTTTTTGTTAAAAAATTACGATTTTTTTTCCCCATGGCTTCAAAATTTCTGAAAATTTTTCATCTCTAGATATTACCAAGACACATGTAAAATTAGGGCGCTTGCTGCAATCAATATCATTGTGATGGAAGTGGTTAAAAAGGATTTGGTTTATGTTTTAAATGGAAAAAATGACAGCACTGTCAATGGACAATTATTGGGACATTATAATCAAAATGGTTTCTGTGTATAGAATGTATACAAGGCAACAGTATCTGAAGATGCAAAATCTTGTCAGATTTCTCTGTATGATTTGTATATTTTCTTCCTTTTTTATTTTAATTAGTACAAATAATGAATTTTCTCTTTCTTTATTTAAAATTTGACTAGAGTGCACTTGTTGAAACTATTGTGAAGTAACAGATCAGAGGGAAGCGTATTTTATTGTTGTATACTCAAACTGCTAAACTGTCTTCAGCTCCAAATTTAAAATGAAGCCCCCTTGCTTTAGATTAGACCTACAAAAACTCAGTTTTCCAAAAATCTGAGTGGCTAAAGCAGAGGACTAGTATGGAAGCAAACCTTTCGCTATATTATGACAGTTACTACTATCATTTGTTATTTGGTAAAAAATAATCAGTGTTGGGCAGTTTCTCTGGCTGTTTTTAAATGGACATGGCTGGGGGGCGTGCCCGCGTGCTGGGTGGAGCAACGATGGGCTGCACACCCATGTCGGGTGAATGAGGAGGGATTGAAATAGACAGCGGCTAGGGAGGTCATGGACTCCACCCACCCAGCCTCCATGCTCTGGCCTGGACCACAGTTCAGATGGACAGCTCTAACATCAACGCGCGCCCACCACATGACGTTGAAAGTATGGCGGTTCATAGACAAGTGAAACCACTGCAGCCACTTCTGCCCACCCTCAGAAGGAATCCAGGTGGGGAAGGAGGGACAGGGAAGGTGGACCGACAACACACGGAACGTCGTGGCATGTTATACAACTCAGGCAGCTCAGGAACATAAGGGGGCATTTAATGGATCTCGGAGACCAATGGGACAGCAGCAGAAAAAGCCAAGCACTAATCCGCACACCCCACACTCCTCGCCAGGCTGACAGTTCTGTCTTAAACACATGCTCCACACATGGGGATCACAGCTGCTGGGGTTGGGGGCGATGAATCCCATGCTGCAAACAGGATGACTCTCACAGGCAGCTCACAGCGTTATGTCCGGGGGAGGGGGTGGTGCAGTCCAAGGGCAAAGTCAAGCGGGTAAAGTCAAGCAAGCAGAGTCCCATTCACAGGAATGCGGGAGACGGAGGGGGGGCACACTTACTGAGCATTGTTCCAAAGCCGGGTCATGACTGCGGTGGAGCTGGAGTCAGGAATCCCACATACCCCACCCATGCAACCATCCTTCTCTGGTACCCTCCTGCCCACATATGTCGATCCACTATGAAGTTCAGGCCAACAAGCTCCCTGCTGACCAGAGAAAGCTGGACATTTGGCCTGGTCCAAATATGGAACAGGACAGCAATTTCCTCTGGATCACGTGCCCTGGTCGGGTAGGGACTCCCAGCCAGGGGGATGAGCAACCACAGTTCACACATGCGGTCACGCACACCCGGCTCCCTCTTGCAACCCAAGGTATGCAGCAGGATGCTGGCAAAGGTGATGGGCAGGGAGGGCACAGATTTCATGCAAAGCAATGCTCTGACTCGCCTCCCATAGTAACAGCATTCCCACCTGAGGCCCATCCACAGTGGGCACCAGAACATGGAACCCCAACTCACTCGCTCCCCGCTCACAATCACAGCTGCACACATAATGTCCCAGGAGCGAAAGGCTCCACAAAAGTAGGTCGTTACCTAGCACGCGTGGACAAGGGATCACCAGCAGCTGCTGGATATTATCCCTGAGCCACACTTCAGCCAGGGCCACGGTTCCACAGACATCCCACACCGCAATACCCCTTGGTTACACAGTGTGGTGGTATAGACCTGGGACATGACAGACATGTAAAAGCCACAGCAATCAAAGACTGCCCAGTGTGGATGGCAGGCAAATGAGTGTTATAGGCATATGAACCAGATGTATCCGTGCCCCAAGGCCACCAGATAATGGATCCACACAGCCCCACACAGGAATTCCAGTAGGCCACTCTCCAGTGACCTTATCTGAGACACAAACCTTGGCCTCTGTGAGATGGGAACGCCGTGCCCAAGTAAAAGGGGGGGGGGAGGATGTTCAGCCACAGGAATAGGCATCAGAACCCCCTCCCCACCTGAGGAGAGGAGAACAAACCCTGGGAAAAACGCATGGATAGCAGATGCAAAAACACTAAACAGTTTAATTTAACAGACCACAGAAGGATGGGGAAACGGGATTAGGTAACACATAAATCATGGGGCCTGCACTCAGCCCATCTCCATATGGGGGTCTTGGCCTGGGGCGACTCGTGCAGGTGCTGGCAAATATTGAGGAGGAGCACCTGGGCTTACCTCCGCTCCTAGTCCAGCCGGATGTCATGTGCTGTAAAGGGAGATGGGACAGTAGGATCACATTGCTGTTGCCCAAGGGGAATATCCTGAGATCACTAGACAATCACTCATGGTACCACAAGGGGTGTGTGGCATCCAATCAAGGGGAGCTATGGACCACAACAATATGGGGAACAAACTGTCCATTCAGTGGATGGCACATGGTAGCCGTACAATAAATGTTGAGGGGAATTGGATGCCCGGAAGGATCTGGAAGGTGCGATGCCATGAGGGAGCATCGAGTGAAGGGAGCCGATCCCTCATAAGGACTCTCTCTCTCGGCTGTGTTGTGCCCACCTCGAGTTAAATCTCAGATGCGCGTCCTTTAAGGGCTCCTGGTTGGGGTGTGGGTGGGATCGGGGGATGAGGCGGAAGTGGCTACTGCACCACTCTTCCCATCACATCATCTTTTCTCCATGGTGCCAGCGAACCTGTCCCTTGGGTGGGTGTGCGGCCCCATTCACACAGGCGAGAGGTTTGTATGGCCCCTTCCCAATGCATGGATTTGCCTGTCCCCGTATGGCTGAGTGGTGACGGGAGTGCACACCCACCCATGGTACCTTAAGATGGGAGCTTGGGTGGGTGGGGGATGGGTAGACCTTCATGGTAGCGTCTTGTCTAAAAAAGGCCTTCATCTCCTCATGATTTTGTTACATGCTTGAAGAAAGGCCCAGTGTGACCTAAAAGCCTGCATACTCAGCAAAAGCAGTTGGTCCAATAAAAGATATTATCTCAACTACTTCTTGTCTCCATCCTCACAATCATAAAAGGGATTTCTGTGTAAATTAATCATGTGGTGATCTTTCAATAAACTTAAATTTTGTACTTTTTCATTTGAATTCAAAAACTGAAAAGAATATTCAAATATATTTCCAATTATTACATGATAAAAAGATTTTAAGAATTTGTTTAAAAAGCTTGATAAGCACAACCTGATCAGTTGTGGAAATATATATACTGAGGTTTTTGATGGAACACCCCCCACCACAACTTTGAGGGAACAATTGTTTTAGTTGTCTGACAAAGATGTATTTATTTAAATATGTATTATACGATATGTTTTTATTTTTAGGCTGAGACTATTGAAAAACTTTATGATATCTTTATCTCGGACACAATTGACCTTGTTTTGAGAAAATCTGCAGCTGAGCAGCTAGCTGTAATTATGCAAGGTAAAGTACCATAAAATACATATTTATAAGCAGGGTTTAAAAATGAGAAAGTATCTGATCATAATACTATTTTTATTTAGTGTTGCTGCAAACTACATAGCTTGGTCTCTTATTATTAGACCAACTCTGCAAAATTTCATGAACATTTTCCAGCTTAAGCTCATCTTTAATTGTCTACCCTATGTTTAATGGCCTAACTTTATTTTTGACAGGGAGGAACATACATCTTATTCTCCCCTTAACAGTAGTTTTTGTAGAATATTAACATGCAAGATTAGAATTGATAAATGTGTAGGTATGACAGAACAGCATTCCTGTATTTCTATGTCCCTTCTACCTTGAAATGAAGATTCAACTCGTCAGTTTGATTCTGTAGTAGAATATAGAATTCTCTAATGGGGAAAGAAGTGGGCAAGAGATTTTTCATGTTTACTGGCACATTTCCAGTCCCTTCATTTTATTTATTTATTTTTTATTTTACAATTTTATACCCCACCCCTTCTACAGAGCAGCTCGGGGCAGCTTACAGTTTAAAACAAAAATATAAAACACATTTAGAGATTGATACTGCAAAGTGGGGAAGAGGAAGCAACCATAACACATGCTAAGTCTTGTTTTTTGTGTATAAATAAGTTAATTCAAGAGATTTTCAGATAAGTTCTAAAATCTGTAGGGGAGCCTTAGACCATTTAGTGCATTTAACTTTTAGCACAAATACAAGTCTCATTCACTTTAGTAGGGCTCAGATTGTTTTTAAGGGTTAGCCTGAGGAGCATGCTCTTAATAATTTGCTAAACAGCAATCTCAGTCTTATGTTTAAATGATAAAATCTTCTTGTGTTTAAATGATAAAATTTTCTTGTGTTTAAATGATAAAATCTGTCCTGAGTGCTGAGATTCTGAGGAGCAGCTGTGATTCAGTTGCTGTGACTTGGGTTCAATGAAGAAAGGCACAGGACTATTAAGACAGCACAGAGCCTGGGAACAGCCCTGTCAAAGAGCTGCACTTCAAATGCCCAAGAGCTGCGTGCAGCTCCCAAGCCACAACTTGCCCACCCTTGCTATACTTGTTGGTATCTTCACCAGGGAAATCGGTGTATGTGGAGGTGCACTAAATTCTGCAGGGAGTGATTTGGTGCCTGGTGTTGGAGATCTTTCATGTTTCACCAACATTGATAGTATATGTATGCACATGAATAGTTAAATATAAAATTTGTACAGAGTTGTTGGCTTTTACTAATGCATGTTTGCTTTACAGATCCCAAAATGCATGAAATTATCAAAAAGATGGGTGTGATAGAGAAGATATTTGCTTATCTTACTGACTGCATACACCGGGATGGAAAGGTACAAATATTTATGGTCAGAAAAGTGTTGTCTAAAGCAGTAGGACACTATCTCTCCTGTTCTTTCAAGCACAACACTTTTGCTCAAAACTTCACTAAGGAAACGGATGCATATAGTATACGTTATTTTATATGTTCATGGTCTGTTTATTGGCTTTGCTTCTTCATCTTTTTAAACGTTTTTCTTTTATTTGGTTTTGAAATACTTCAAACAATATACAGTCTTAGATTTTCATTCAGTGTACCATATAATCAGTAGTTGAAACATTTACATATTCCAATTACTTATGATAACAAAGAAATTGATAAATGTAAGAGGAAAAAACAATCCTTGTGTCTTTAACTTTGGTTGGTTACTGGCATTTCTATGAATACCGGGGGGGGGGGGAGGGGGACAACTCTCTTGGAAGGTTCTCTCTCTGTCCTGAAGCTTGTAAGTATCTCTCCATTTCAGTGATAAGCCAACTTGTTTCCTGCTGCTGGTAGGAGGTGAGGAGGAAACTCACCACAGTCGTAACAGTTGAATCCTTGCCTGCTATGAAAGTATTTTGGGGGTGCTTTGCCGCCCTGCCCCCATTAGGTGTGAAAGTGGACTAGGAATCAGCCACAACTTTATTTTGCCAAGCTTTCACCATCACAGCAGTTAAATAGTAATTTAAATATTAATATTAAATATTAACATTAACATTTAAATATTAATATTAATTTACAGTACAAATATAAGAATATCTGTTTGACTTGAGAATTGCCTCTAGTGAATAATGTAATACTTCACTAAGGGAGCAAAGTTTTCTTTAAACAGTGGCCATTGTATCAAGGAGAAACTGTCCTGCAGACTGGATTGAGTTGTGGACCTGGTTTCAAGGTGCAACACTCATTTGTCAGTTGTGCAAAGGGGTTGTGCACATGCAGTTTCTATGAGGTGGTGGGGAGGTATGGAAGGGGAAAAGGAGGAGTAGAGGCTACTAGACACTCACCCTTCGAGCTCAGCACCCAAATGGAGGTGTAGCAATCCCTCAGGATCTTGTGTGGCCCTGAAACTCCCATGCAGGAGAAGGCCAAATCATCACTGGGAAGGTGGTCAGTAGTGCTAAGCTTGGGGCTCCCACACCCTGGTCCACAGACACCCCACCACCTACTGTGCAAACACCCACACTGACACACCCTGGGGAATAAAGTGAAGTGGTGGGTGAGGATCAGGGGGAAGGATTCCAGGGAAAAAGGGAAGAGGAGACAATAAGGCACAATCCCATCCGGGAAGTTGGAGCAGGGAGGGGCCCGGGTTTCAGAGGGGAAGCAAGGAAGGCTGCACCAAGCACTCCACATGGTCACACACACTATAATTCACTCAGCACAGTCACACACACTAACACTCACCAGTCCCATGCACTGTAACTCTCTGTCAGATATTCCAAGGTTCTCAGTACGATACATATGCTCACTGATGGCCAGTTTCTCACAGCAGTGCTGATCACCGGCAGCGCTACTGACTGCCGACTGCCTTCTTATGCTCTGGGAACCCCGCCCTGCCTTGCGAGCTGAGCGCCCCAAAGCCACCGGCGACCCCACCTTACTGTGTTTTTTAAATTAATTTATTTATTTATTTTAAATTTATATCTCACCTGGGGCAGCAAACAACATTCATTCAAATAATATAAACATTTTAAAATAATTTAAAATACAGTATGTGGGGGAAAGCCTCCCTCCCCTACCCCTCGCCAAAAGCCTGATGGAACAACCAGGTCTTACGTATACGCCAAAACAGCAGGAGAGTGGGAGCCAGCCGAGCCTTCTCCGGGAGCGAATTCCACAGGACAGGGGCGACCACCGAAAAAGATCTAACATCGGTGGCCACCCGCCTCGCCCGGGGAACCTCCAAAAAGGCTCCCACGGACGATCTCAAGGGTCGCACGGGTACATGGGGAGTGAGGCGATCCCGCAGATAGGCAGGGCCTAGGCCGTGAAGGGCTTTAAAGGTTAAAACCAGCACCTTGAACCTGGCCCGGTGCTTTATAGGCAGCCAGTGCAGAGCCCGGAGCACTGGTGTCATGTGCTCCCTGCGACCCGCCCCCGTCAGGAGACGGGCCGCGGCATTCTGCACCAGCTGCAACCTCCGGACCAGCTTCTCGGGCAGCCCCACGTAGAGCGCGTTGCAGTAATCCAGCCTCGAGGTGATGAAGGCATGGATGACAGTGGCGAGGTCGGAGTCTGAGAGATACGGCCGAAGCCGCCGGACAAGATGTAACTGCCGAAACGCACTCCCCGCCACGGCCACAACCTGAGATTCCAAGCTGAGCCGCGAATCAAGGAGCACACCCAGACTCCGCACTTGAGACACCATGGGGGGGCGAACCCCCCCAACAAGAGGAGATTCAACCACCCCCAGGCTCCCCAAGCCCTCGCCCACCAACATCACCTCCGTCTTGTCAGGATTCAGTTGCAGATGGCTCAACCTCATCCAAGCCCCCACAGCTGACAGGCACTGGGAAAATAAGGAGACTGCATGGCCTGGGTCGGTGGAAAAGGAGAGGTAGAGCTGAGTGTCATCAGCATACTGATGACACTGCATGCCCTGAAACCCCCTCACGATCTCCCCTAACGGCTGCATATAGATGTTAAACAAGAGGGGGGACAGAATGGCACCCTGCAGGACTCCACACGTGAGGTCCCAGGGGGAAGACGTACACTCCCCCAAGACCACTCGGTGAGTTCTCTCGCCTCAGGGGGCCCTCCCTTGTGCTGCCGACTGAGTGCGGGGCGGGGCCTGCCAGTCCAACCCCTGTCGCCTCAGCCTCTTGTCCCTGAACTCCGCCGTGAGCCTGTTGGGGGCGCCAGCGTCGACCCTGCCTCCATTGTGCAGATGGCTGCAGTGGGGCCCGACAGTTGCACACTTTACCACATGCCATTTGCAAAGGTATATTTTGAAACTTGTGGTCTTTTAGCAGCATTTTAAGAATAAAATCATGTTGTTTTAATAAATGAGCTGTCCAAGAAAAGTAGCGATTGCAAGCGACAGCAGAGTCCTAAATCAAGCTTCTGGATCAATCTCAAAGTATTGTAATGAGATTGTCTTTTGTTTCCATTGCAAATGTTCGGTACTGTGATCTTATTTTCAGGCAGCGGCAGCTGCCTGAATACTTAAATATACAGCCACTCTTCATTATAAACAGGGGGCTTCTGAAGCCCCGATTTTGAGGAAACCGCTTGATCTACCTTTCTGAAAATTTAGCCATGGCTTTAAATTGTGAGGACCACCATATCCACAAATTTTGAAAAAGATCCATCAGGAAAATAAAAAGTGATTGCTGCTTAAACGTTAATTGCTTGTGGTCAAAATTCACACTAGCCTCACGTAGTTGAATCATAAATATCTCCTCCCCCTGGAGGAGTTGAGCCCCCAAACTTCACAGGCTTCGAGAATGAGATGAATAACAAGTGCTTCAAAAATATTATACTGATTCATGCAGCCAAAACCGAGATATTATGATCTAAATATCAGTT
>QEPC01009674.1:4172924-4183485 GCA_003113815.1 Sphenodon punctatus
AGTTTAAAAAGACACTTAAATGTACAAGAGTTTTCTTCAAATACACACAAAAAAACCAATTCAGTACAATTACAATTCAAACCACCTTCCACTCCATACATTGCAACAAAACATAAATGCCAAAAAACATAGAAATTAATTCACGCTTAGAGCAATATTTTATATTTTATCATCAACATACATGTAATATATGTACTGAATTCCTTACCATACATACTTCATTTTTATCAATGCAGCTTGCAGGACTTGCATAGGGCCACATTCTTTTTTTTTTTTTTTTTTTTAAAATCTATAAAGGACAAAATCAGTTAGGAAAACTGACTATTTTTATCTTGTGCCTCGAGATCCCTGGGGCAGAGGTATCTAAACAAACTCTAATTGGATAAGAAAACACATATTAAAGGTTTACTCCTTAGCATCTGAGACAGCCCCAGATGTTGTTAGAGCACACTCCCTTAGGGCTGTAGCTGCCTCGTTAGTGTCATTTCGACATACCCCTCTGTTAGATGTTTGCAAGGCAGTAACTTGGGCTTCCACCCATACTTTTACAAATGGATACCTAGTTTGGCAGGGCATTTATTCAGTCTGTTTTTTAAAGCTCTTCTCACCTCCTTGAGAACTGCTGACTAATCTACCATCAGTGTATATACGGAAAGGCTTTCTAAGAAGAAGGGTAAGTTACTTACCTGTAACGAATGTTCTTCAAGAAGATTTCTCCATATATACACCACCCTTCTGTCCTCTCTTCAAGAGTTGTACTTTCCTTAACTTCTTTGAGGCGGGGAAAAGACTGGAGGGATGGGGAGTGTGGCACTGTTTATACAGAGCCCCACTGACATCACTGCTGAGCTCCCCATGTTGCCCGGTTTGGAGAATTTGTCTGATCTCGGCACTAGTTGGTGCCAAAAACTATCAGTGTTTACATGGGAGACGTCTTCTCGAAGAACATTCATTACAGGTAAGTAACTTACCCTTTTTGTTATTGCTTAATTCAGGGGTGGGGAACCTTTTCTTCCTGGGGACCACTTTGAAAATTATTACATGCTCCAAGGCTACATAGAAGTTGGGAATGTTTAAGGGGCATGTTTGAGAAAAGGAGGGTCCAGATCAGGGATCTGTTCCCTATCCTCATCTGTGCTTGCTTACCCTGCACTCAGTTTTTCAGTGGTTGAGGGTAGAAACTTGATCCAGGGGGCAGATCCAGGAACTGTAAAGGGGCCACATAAAAACTTGCCTCGGCCTGTGTTTAGTCTCCAGATCTGAGGTTTCACACCCCTGATTTAGTTCGTAACCTTCCATATCTTGAGTGCTCCGGGCAGATGGCAGCACACAAAAACACATACAATAGATACAAAATAAAATTCATAATGTTAAAATAAGATGATAAAGATGAAATACCAAAATAATATTTCTCCTCCCGAATAAAAGAAGAAAAAACAAAAACCTATTGCCGCACACCAAATGGCTGGCCAAATAGAATGATCTTATAATGCCTCTGGAATATTAACTGTATCTGTTATTGGAAAATCTTTTTGACTTTCAGAATTTTGCCCTTTTTATGAACACTGCTAGAGACTGAGGTTAAAGGTCCCAGATAAAGATTTACCCTAGAAGTAAATGATTTCCACTAAATTAGCTGCAAGTCTTTTCCAGATAAAATTAATTGGCTACCAGGCCTTAACACTAGGACAGAGACTTTAGGAATGCCATAGCATAACTGTTTGTTTGCTACTAGTGGCAAAGTTGGGATCTTTTCATTACTTCACAGTACTATGTATAAATGAGGCAACAGCTAGAATAAGCTCCCAGGGATAGCTGTAGGAGCGCAAACGGTGAATAGCTTTAAAATAGTTGAGTAAGTTTATGATACATAACTTGTGAGGTGTTTTTTTATTTGATACTACAGGAGGAAATATCTCTCTCCCTGATACATTTTTTTGTTTTGTTATGTTTTTTTCCTTTCTTCCTGAAGCATCAAAGTTGTCTGCAACTGGAGGTGGAGTTGATGAGGTATTCTGATGGCTGGTTATTATAATTATATGCCAGGCACCTGGCTGAGGGAACCAGAGTGCATGTTCAAGGTCTAAATTATCGCCATATTTGGAATCGGGAAGGAGTTTTCCTTTAGGGGCAGATTTGCAGTAGACCCGGAGGGCTTTTTTCCGTCCCTCGCAGCCTGGGTGTGGTTCACCTTTAAGAGACCTTTTGTATTTTTCTTTTTATAAGATTGTTTCCTGTTCTTTCAGACATCCGTGTACTCTGGTTGGTCATGATCTTTACTTGTGCTGTTTTTTTGTTCTTTTTTAATAGCCTCCATTTCTTGTCGGACAGGTTTTTCTGTGTGGGTAGGTGAATCCTGAATTGGTGTAGGAGGCTAGACTAGATGACCTTTGAGTTACCTTCCAACTTTGACTCTCTCTAGCTCTGTGACTATCTGCATTAAAAACACAAAGCTTTTCTCCCCTTGTAGGTCATGGAATGTGTGGTGCTGCCATGTCTTATACTCTTACGGAAACTTGTATACAACGATCCAGCTATTCGACTGTCATTCGCCAATCAGCCTTCTGTTCTACTCATGTTATTTAGAGGTGACTTATGCTTTGGTATTATGCCTTTTGAGACCCTTTTGATTTTAAGCATGTATCCAAATTAGGTCTTTTATTTTTTTAACGCCTCCATCGAACATGAGTCATTCTGCAGCCAGTTCAGCTCTGAACAGATGTCAGTACATTCAGAACCTTTAAGGAAATGAAGAATACCATGGGCACAGACATAATACATTTGAGTATTTTGGATACTATATATATAAGAACCAAGGTACAAAATTGCAAGGCTATCTGCCTGTAGAGGTAATCTCCTCCTGGCCCACAGAGAATTAAACTTTTAATTATTGACCCCATGAAATTATTCTTTATAAAAGTTATATTTGTTAATGAAATAAACTCACAGTTTTGAGTATTCTGGTTTAACATTTGCTGAGTTAAATTCAATCTTAATATTATCCACTATAATTTCAATAACCCAGTTCAATATAATGGATGAAATAAAATTAGAAAGAGTATCTCATCTTATGAATTTCTTATTCAAATATTTTACAATTTGCATGTTATGTAAACAGCTGCAGTAACCCGAGGATAGAGTAACCTAGCTGGTACAGCTAGACATAGCATCATATTTAAAGGGTAAAAGATTTGCTTATTTAGGGCCAAATTTAGCATCGTGTACATGCATACCATGTACTTGGTTTGTGCACATACCTTGGATTGGCCCCTTAGGCTGCTATTTTGCTTCTACAGAACTTGATGGAACAGGGTGAACACCTTTGTATTTGGACTATCAAATGCCAACGTTTTCTTGAAAAACTTTGTGGTGGTTTTTGTTTTTCAGTTTCCTTGATTTTCCAAGATCATTATGCTGTTCTGACTGAAACTGCAGGATTGCTTTGTCTTCTGTTGTTTGATGAAGTAGCAAGAAAACAAATGTGGTATGCTAACCAAGAGTGATTATTTAATCATACCATCCATCATTTCCCTGTTAAACTAGAATTTGGGATTTTCTGATGCTAATTCACTTAGTTTTATATTTTTCTTTTTTGTGTATTTGATATTTATCCCTTGGGCCCCAAGATATTCCATTGATATCAAAGGAAGTCTCTCCATTGATGCCAACGTGTTTTGGATGAAACCCAGCAAAACGAAATTCTAAGTGTTCTGACCACATAGGGCACAAAAGGGACTTGCCTATGGCTAACACCTTGCCCCATCTGCAATCACAATAGAAATGTGTAATATAAGTAAGAATAATTGAGTTCTTGCCTTCGGTTGTAGTAATTTTATTGCAAAAACTCTGGTTGCCTGTTAGCATCTCTCCCCTCCCCCAAAAAAGTAATCTGCAAATATTGAAGACCCTATTGGATCCATGCCCCAGATCAATTTACTACTTATGCTTTAACTATTGGAGAGAAAACATTCTCTGGTGGTTGTTACTATCACATATTCAAAGATTTCATGGCTATGCACAATAAAGTTTTATGTCTTTCATATGTCAAAATTATTTTCCCTCTGTTCAAAGGAAAGGATTGTTTCCTCCACCATAATTTTTAAATAAGGAAAAATGCAAGAGTTACCTCTCCTTTTTTCCTAAGAGGAAAATACTTTAAACTGATATTTCATATGTTTCAGTTTTATTCTTAGATATGCAAGCACAATAGATGCTAGTTTTTTTTCTTATATACAAAGTACTGTGCTAACATTACACGTGCAAACATGCTGTAGACAACAATAGCATGCTATTATGTAACTTAAAGCAGTATTGTAATGCATATGCACAGACGGTTAGAGTTGAGATGACTTTGACTTGAGCTAGCAGGCAACATGTACATCCAACATTGTGTGGATTCATGGCTGGAGTTGCAGTCTACGTCTTCTATTTTAGGTCTGATGCTGTATCTTGTCAACCTCCCTTCAGCTTGCCGGTTGCTGTCACTAGACGGTAAGCCTCTTTATACATAACTAGGTTTTATTATATGAGCTGGCATCCTTGAGTGGGACGTTGAGGGGATGATTAATCACAGTAGTAGCTGCAATAAGCCACCTCATTCTCGGTGTTTAAAAAAAACAACAAAAAACTTGCACCAAAGTAATGGTCCTCACCAAAATATTAGTCTCTCAGCTTTCCATTAAATATTTAAAATGCAACACTGACATGAAGTTTCTTATAGCTTCCTAAAACCTAGTTATTTTTACAAACTATTCCATGGTATACTGGTTCGTAAATTATGAAGTGTTAAAAGGGAAACTAAGCAAAATTGCCAAATTGCAAAGCATACTTTCAGATATGTTCTCTTTACTCTTCTGTTTCTCACTTACTTACAAATTTGCAGTGGGCTTCCTAGCCATCCAGATGGGTTGTCAAAATGCTGCTGTTAAGAAAAATTAATCCAGTTAGAGCCTTTGCATAAAGGAGTTCAACACCTTGGATTCACACATTTTTTGTTTTAACTGTAAACTTGATGCAAATGTTCTGGTCTTTCTATATTATTATTATTATTATTATTAACAAAGTTATATAATATTATTATATAGCGCCAGCAGTGTACCTGGCACTTTACAAAGTAATAAAATAGACACGTTCCCTGCCCCTAGGGCTTACAATCTGAGAGACAGGAGCTGGGGGAGAGACTTAGGAAGGGGCACAGAGGGAGAGACAAGGGGTCTAGCTTGGTTACGATGAGAATGACAGCAGGCAGGTCCATGTTGCAAGGATAAGGGTAAACAGACCATAGGTATAGGAAATAGTGGCTCAGAAGGAGAGATTTGATGGTATGAAGGGAAGGGGGCAAGGCGGATGTGGACAGGGAGGGAGTTCCAGGCATGGGGGGCAGCAAGTGAGATTGCTTGCTGTCCCCCATGCCTTGCTGTATCCAAAGAACTAAAGAAACATTTACCATCATGAACAAAAACAAGCAGCTGTGCCAACAGAAAACAAAAGTTGCACACTCTGCAACACTGTGATTGCATGTGTATTTCTGGACATTTTTTTAAAATATTTTTTTTACACATGCTGCCTATGTGGTCAGGTTTTCCAATATTGTGTGGGGAAGGGAGTGAGCACTCATGCTTACACATAACAGATCATGGGTAGACAGTGGCTGTTCACTGTCTATGCATGAGCTTTTGAGGTGAGGGTGCAGACTGACTTTGTCCTGGAGAGCAGCAAGCGGCAAGGACAGGAGCAGATGGGGAGAGCAAGGACTAGGAAATGGATGGGGCGTTTTTAATGTGTGTTTTTGGAATCCCCCTTGCTCTCCCTACCCTGTCAGCCCCCTCCCCCAGTCTCTGAAAAAGGATCTTGGAGGGAGCAGTGAAGAGTGGTAACAGAAACTGCAGTGAATCCCAGACACCTGCCATCACTCCTGGCTGATCTCTGGGACCCAGGAAAGAGCATAGCAGCAGCACTGGTTCTCTGCTGCCACTATGCTCTCTTTTGCTTGTCCCTGTTTAGACCTTGCAACAGTTAAGTGCTTGTGCTATTCCCCACACAATGGGCCCTCTTGTAGTTTGAACCTGTTCTGTGGGCAGCTGCCAAACTATTGTTTTAAATACACATTATGCTGGGGGAGTGTCCCAGCATAAAACATTCACACAGCATATTGTGTAGAAATTCCCACTTATTCTCTCTGGTATTCCAGTCAATTGAAATGGGACATGTCCCATAAACAGAGTAAAGAATCTTTAGAAGTGTTTTTGGTGGTGGTGATCACCTATTGAAATAATTTAAAAAAAAAAAAATCCCTACCAAAAAAACTCACCACGCTTTTTGCTTGCCTGTGTTTGTTTCCCAAAACTGCTTGTTTTGTAGAAACCTAGACTTTGAGTAAAGTTACACCTCCGAGTTGCTTCAGAATTGATATTTACCATAAATGTGGTGGTGTGTTTTTTTTTAACTGGTGCTGTGGTATTAGAACATAAGAATGTAAGAAGTGCCATATTGGTTCGGACCAGTGGTCCATCAAGCCCAGCATCCTGTTTCCATCAGTTGTCAATTTTGCTTGCTTGGGAGACGTACCAAATATGTCCTAATGGGACGATCCATTCCCTGTTGTTTGTTCCCAGCTCCTCACAGTCTGAGGTTATGTCCCACAACCTACTTGTCTAATAGTTGTTAATGGACATTAATATCTGTCTCTGGTTTCCAAATCCTATGTGTTCAACTTATTTGTACTTACAACTCAAATTTAAGAGAAATTGGATTCCAACAGTGTAAAAAAAGACCTGATTGAAGATATTGGCGTGCAACTGAGTATTTTCAGCAACAGACCAGATTATTATTGATGGAATTGTTTGAAATAGGGAGTACTTTTCTTTATAGTCAGAGGTCATAGTGAATTTCTTGGGCTTTCAGTTACAAACTGAGCAAATTTTATAGCTCACTTTATTATTATTATTATTATTATTATTAAACATTTATAAAGCGCCAGTAGTAACCTGGCGCTGTACAGAACATACAATCAGATGCGGTCCCTGCCTGTGGCTTACAATCTAAAAGACAAGGAGGGGGAGACAAGGAGAGGGGACAGCGGGAGAGACATGGGAGAAGACAAACAAACATTCAGGCGGATGCGAAGTCTCAGGTGCGTGTACTTGGCTTGGTTACAAGGTGGTCGGTAGCAGCAGTCAGCAGAGGAGGGCTGACAGTAAGAGCAAGGGGAAAGACTAGAGGGCATTGGGAAAGGCAGCATGGAAAAGGTGGGTCTTGAGGAGGGATTTGAAGGAGCGGAGGGAGGAGGCGAGGCGGACGTCGGCAGGGAGGGAGTTCCAGGCATGCGGGGCAGCGAGGGAGAAGGGACGAAGGCGGTTGGGCGAGCAGGAGAAGCGAGGGAGAGCGAGGGAGGGGACAGCGGAAGAGCGGAGAGCGCGCGCAGGAGCGCGTAGGGCGATTAGGTCCGAGAGGTAAGGGGGAGCTTGGTCATGGAGCGATTTGAACGTGAAAACCAGGAGTTTGAACAGGATACGTTCCGGAAGGGGGAGCCAGTGAAGGGAGAGGAGGAGAGGCGTCACATGGTCGAAGCGACGGGCAGAGTGAATGACCTTGGCGGCAGAGTTTTGGATCGCCACAAGGGGGGACAGGTGGGAGCGAGGGAGGCCAGCAAGGAGGAGGTTGCAGTAGTCGAGGCGAGAGATAACCATGGCATGAACAAGGATTTTGGCCGAGGAGACAGATAGAAAGGGGCGAATGCGGGCAATGTTGAGGAGAGCGAATCGGCAGGATTTGGCCACAGAGTCAATGTAAGGTTTAAAGGAGAGGTGCGTGTCAAAAATGAAGCCCAAGCTGCGGGCACGGAGAACAGGACGGATGGTGACCCCATCAATGCAGATGGTCAGGTCAGAGGGAGAGGAGGGGGATGGAGGAAAAATGAGGAGTTCAGTCTTGGCCATGTTCAGTTTGAGTTGGCGTCGGGACATCCAGGCGGAGATATCAGAGAGGCAGTCGACGAGGCGTGAGCGGACAGAGGAGGAGAGAGAGGGGGTAGAGAGATAGAGTTGGGTGTCATCAGCATAGAGATGGTATTGGAACCCGTGGGAGGCAATAATTTCACCAAGGGACCGGGTGTAGATAGAGAAGAGGAGAGGGCCAAGGACAGAACCTTGGGGAACCCCAACCGAGAGGGGAAGGGAGGGGGAGGTCGACTCGGGGAGGGAGACATTAAAGGAGCGGTCAGAGAGGTAGGAGGAGAACCAGTCAAAGACAGAGCCACGGAAGCCCAAAGAGTAAAGCGAGTCCAAGAGGAGCGAGTGGTCGACAGTGTCAAAGGCAGCAGAGAGGTCAAGGAGGACAAGAACGGAGTAGTGGCGCTTCGATTTAGCGACAAGTAGATCATTGGTGATCTTGGCCAGGGCAGTTTCAGTAGAGTGGAGGGGGCGGAAGCCGGACTGGAGAGGGTCGAGGGAGGAGTTGGCAGAGAGGAGGTTCAGGCAGCGGGAGTAGACGACACGTTCCAGGAGCTTCGAAGCAAAGGGAAGGAGGGAGACCGGCCGGTAACTAGAGGGATCGAAAGGGTCCAGGGTAGGCTTTTTGAGGATGGGGGAGACAGTGGCATGTTTGAAGGCAGAGGGGAAGGAGCCTGTGGAAAGGGAGAGATTGACAACATGCAGAAGGGGGGGAGCGACAGTGGGAGCAATAGAGGTCAGGAGGCGGGAGGGGATCGGGTCAAGGGGGCAGGTGGAGGGGTTGGATGAAGAGAGAAGGGCAGAGATTTCCTGGAGAGAGGCAGGAGGGAAGGATGCGAGGAGGGAGGGGGGCGGGGGAGGGGGTGGGAGGGGAGCGGGGGGCGGAGGAGGGCGGGAGGCAATATCCCGACGGATCTTGTCAATCTTGGAGGTGAAGAACGATGCAAGATCCTGAGCAGCAAGGGAAGAGGGCGGAGGAGGGCAGGGGGGTTTGAGAAGGGAGTCGAAAGTAGAGAAAAGGCGGCGAGGGTCGCGGGAGAAAGATTCGATCCTAGAGGCATAATAGCGATGCCTAGCTAGGGAGATAGCGGAGGAGAGGGAGAATTTGTAATGGAGGAAGTCAGGGAGGGAGCGGGATTTGCGCCAGAGGCGTTCGGCAGCCCGGGTGCAGGAGCGGAGGTAGCGGATGGCAGGGGTAAGCCAGGGGCGGGGGTTGAGGGGGCGGACGGGGCGAGCAGAGGGGGGGGCAAGAGAGTCAAGGGTCGAGGAGAGAGAAGCGTTTATAGATCAGTAGGCTACAGTGAACCTGGGACTTGACTTCACAAAGACATCTGGTTTTGTGGTGGTGTCAGACACCTCTACCGGTGTCTGCGGTATGGGGCAGGGAGACTGCACGGGGCACCCTCCTCGAGCACGGACCCGAGGGAAACTCAGCCTCCGCAATGAGCAACACCAGCATGGGCAGGCTCCGCCCCCAGGATCCGCTGCCCCGCTGTGGGCTACACAACAGCAAATGGACTTACCAGCAGCTCAGGGCGACAACACGAAGGCAATGACCGTTTCCCCCCCCCCCCACCGCAACATTGGACGCACGCCAAAATGCACCAAGTGTGCCGCCGCCGCCCGTTCCAGCCATGCCTCCTCCACTTCTGTCACGGCGCTCAGAGCGCCTGTGTGCCTTGAGAGAGGTCAGGGATAAAAGGAGCTCGTCACCAGCTCTCCTTCGCTGGTGATCAGAGCTAACGCCTGTGAGACTGGCCCCCTCCTTTTCTTCCTTATTGTGGTTCCCACTGATTGTGCTTGTGTGAGGTTGACTGAAGACGTGGCTGGGTGATTGTTGGAGAGTGTGGGCTAGAGTGACTGAGTGAGTGCGTGGGTGTGGATTTTGGGTGCTTCGGTGGCGTGCTTGACTTCCTTGTTGTTTTCCCGACCCTGCATACAAGCCTTGTTCCTTCCCCGTGTGAGTCTCCTGCCCAGGGTGCCCTGCCTGGGGACTGCACCCTTGCTTCCTGGCATCTGGCACTTTCTGGTACCCCTCCCTTGTCCCTGGGTGTATCCGTGTGCGGGTGTGGGACATTTCAGTAGGGATGGGCGAACGCAGTTCGGAGTTCGGCCCGAAGTCGGCCTGTTCGGAGGACCGAACACGAACTTACCAAACCAAACTCAATTCCGAACGTCGAAATGACCGAACAGTTTGGTCAGTTCAGATCGCGTTCGGATGAGTTCAGCTGGCAAAAAAAGTGTCACTGGAAAGGTCAAACGTGACAGGGAGGGGTAGTCAGCTGAGGAGCAGACTTCCAGGCACCAGGAGTGGAGAGGCTTGGAGTAGCAGCCAGCCTGCCCAACCACTGGGGCTTGAGGTGAGGCAGGCGCAGCAAGAAACAAAACTGTCTGCCTCCCCCTTCCCAACACCTTCTGAGCTAGTCACTGTTCCTGAACAGGAGGGGTTTCAGAAGGCTCCCTCTCCCAGCATTTCCCAGCTCCCCAATCCATTGCCATCCTCCTCCCATCTCACCCATCCAACCCATCTACCCCCATATTCTCATTCATTTATTTAGCTTAGCTTAGATAGATTTAGTGGTTATTTTTTGTTTTTACCCCTCCCTGTGTTC
>QEPC01009674.1:4192894-4221742 GCA_003113815.1 Sphenodon punctatus
CTTCATACACCGCAGCCCCTCAGTAAACCAAGGGGTCCTGCGGTGACGAGACCGAGGCAGAGGGCGTCTCGGAGCCACCCTGTCAATGGCCTCCTCCAGCAAGCTGTTCCAATGCTGGACTAGCTCATCCACAGAGTGGCCGTCCACGTCCAAGGTTAACTCCCTCAGGACCTCTTGGAACCGCTGGGGTTCCATCAGCCTCCGAGGGCAGACCATCCTAACTGGTTCCTTCCTCTTCTGGAGGAAGCAAGAACTTGAAACGGGGTATATAAGAAAGATATGCGTTTCAAAACATATAAGTGAGGACGACAGTAGGGATGGGCAAACAACTGAGTTAGGAAATTCGGTTTGGTGCGAAAATCGAGTTCAGTTTGGAAGTTCGGTTTGGTCGACTGAGCTATTTGAATTCAGTCCGAACTTCCAAATAGAGTTCGGAAATTCAAACCCCATTGAACTAAATGGAATCCTATCTTATAGGGATGGGCGAACAGAACCGAGTTCGGAAATTCGGTTCGGTTCAGTTCGAAAATCGAGTTCGGTTCGGAAGTTTGGTTCGGTCAACCGAACTGGTCAAGTTCGGTCCGAACTTCCGAACCGTGTTCGCCCATCCCTAGAAGACAGTAGGTTTGGCAGTTTCTATAATTGCTGCATTTTTATAATTGCTTATGAATCAATATGTTTTTAGTATCCAATAGAGTTAAGTGTTTTAGTTCCCAGACCTGTTTGCGCAAGGTGGTACACATCTCTTTCAGGACAAAGACTGAGAGCAGAAATGGAGTGACTGCTCTGGGAAAAGTGAACACCCACACTTGATTCAGTGGCCTTGTCCATAATTTTTTTTCTGCAAGAGTTTGTTCACTTATGTAAGGATTGTTTGTTTTCATCAACATGTAGCCTGAAAACTTGCATACTCTTACTGACAGTAGTTGGGCCAATAAAAGATATCAGCTGAACTACTTTATCTCAATTTTTTGTTGTTGGCTTCTTTGATGGCAAATGTTGTTTTGCTAAAAAGTTTGGCTTTCCATTGATATATCTTTTAAATTCAATGATAAGTTATAGGTACTTAGTTATGCTATTGCTGAAATGTTAGTAACATAGTCCCTAACCCTGAAAAATAAATAGGACTACTTAGGAGTGTAGAAATGGGTTAAACCTCACCAGTCATTTGCTAATAAAGTGATTGTAACCTACTCCTAAAGGAAGTTTTGTTCTTGAATTTGACAGGACTGAGGGTAAGGCATCAATCCTAAAAAAAACCACCACTTACTGCCAACTGACTGATAAACCTGTGTCTGTGCTTGTTTATGATCTAATATAAGTAGTCAAATTAATGTAGACAAAATGGTAATATGATGAGTTATGCTATATTTAACTCAGTTAATATAATTATATGTTGTAGAACCTATTTGTACATCAGTAGGCATTACTTTGTACTTATGCAATCTCCAGGTATAGACATAACAGAGCACAGTCAGTGCCTTAAATTTAGGGGATTTTAAAGCATTCGTGTGACGCTGTCCTCTGTGTGTGTTTTACTGTTGCAATATGTCTTTATAATTGGTAATCCTTTTCTCATCCTGGAGGCCTGACAGTCCTTACTTTGGGATTGTTCCCCCACTTCACCAGCAGGAGGCAAAAACATCTTTTTCTGGATCATGCTCAGTGGAACGATACTCCCTGCCTATTCAGTTTTGTTTCTGCCTCCAGACCGAGCAGGACTAGAGTGTATGCATGCCCCATAGAGGAGCATTTTCAGCAATAAATGGCACATTTAGCACCACAAGCGGCCACCAGCAGCCTGATCATAGGGCAGACCACATTTGCCAGCAGGTCAGAACCTGCGCACCGGCCTCTCACCATGTTTGGGCCTGGAAGACTGGAAAGAGTGCAGCAAGCGCTGGCGTCCACAAGTTCAGCCCACGCCCCACCACCCCTAACTGCCGACCTAGCTTGGACCCATGCTGCAGCCTAGGCGAGGTCTTGGGCAAGATTATGTCCTCCCTGAACTGGCTCTGCGTGGAGAGTAGGGGTGCCCCAGAACTAAAAGGAGACCTTCTCCCTCCACCTCTAAGGGCACAGGAAAAAAGGCAGTTGGTAAAAAGGCAGGAAAGGGCAAAAAGCCTGCTAAACCCGGCCCCGCCCAGCTGCTAGACTCCCCGGAGGATCTCTCCCATGCAGAGGAGAAGAATTAGCAGACAGAGCAGGGGAAGAAAGAACAGTCAGGGGCAGTGCTCCCTCTCCCAGGCAGAAAGACCGCCCAGCCTTGCCCATTCCCAAAAAGAAACGCTCTCTTATCAGGGACTCCTCAGACAAGGAAGATGGGGTGGGGGAATCTGGAGAGAAACCTCAAAGGGACTCTGAATCCTCCCTGGAGGAACGCCAGATCTCAGACGAGCAGATCTTCTCAATGCCTACTGATTGAGAGAGAATTCCCTATGTGATAGAGGGATGAACTCATGAAACAAGTGATAAAAACTCTGTAATTTAAAATAACTCCTCTGCCTCAGGAAGAAGCTCCAGGTGTGGAGAATGAGAAAGAAGGGCTATTCTGCACACCCCAAGGTGGATGTGGTTGCAGCCTCCCTGGCATGACAAACAATCTTCCCCACAGAGGGAGACTGTTTCCCAAAAGATGCCACAGACAAGGGAATCGAATCTGCTCTGAGAAGGGAGTTTGAAGCGTCGGCCACAGTGCTATGCATGTCCACAGTCACCTCGTATGTAGCCCCAGCCCTCCTCAGCTGGTCCCAAGATATACAAGACCCTAATACTCGTGAGAGGAGATCAAAGATAATGACTTCACGGATCCTCCTAGCCATTGTCTTGGCAGACTTATCTACAGACACTCTCATGGACCTCCAGAACTGTGGCAGCTAGTGTAATAGCTAGGTGCTGCCTGTAGCTGATTCTGGCACGGGAATTCAGTAGCAAAAAATCTACTGATCCTATAAGGGGTGCAAAGCTTTTTGGCACATGCTTGGACAAGGTCCTGGCAGACGCCACAGACAAGGCCAAAAGACAGACCCTGTATTAATTCACGGACAAAGAAGCCCTTTCATCCCCCATAAGGGACCTCGTCTGTCTTTAGAAAGGGATACAATCAGCCTTAGTTCTCCAGAGAGAACTGTTTCCCAAAAGATGCCACAGACAAGGGAATCGAATCTGCCCTGAGTTAAAGCCCAAGTGGCAAGGGAAGAAGAGGTTTCTTAACCTTAGCCGCTCCAGACATCTGAGCAACTGACATCAAGCAAAGCAGGACTGACTATCCAACATGTATGGGCATAGAAGGCAGGCTCCAAAGCTTCTTTCAGGTGTGGGCACATTCAACCTCAGATGCCTGGGTACTGAAGGTAATATCACAGGGGTACCCAATAGAACCATGAAGTCAGCCTCCAAACTTCTTTCTCTCTTCTCCCATTTCTTGGAAGCAGGTCAAACATCAGACCATGTTGGTGGAAATCAGCAGACTTCACTCCATAGCACAATAAAACCAGTCCCGCCCAACAAACAAGAACAAAGTCTGTACTCCGTCCTCTTTCTTGTACCAAAAAAGTCAGAAGAGTGGAGGGCAGTGCTAGACCTGAAGCGGCTGAACAAGAGAGTAAGAACCAGGAAGGTTTGCATGGAAACCCTGAAATCCATTTGCCAGGCCATATCCCATGGGGACTGGCTGGCATCCCTGGACTTGAAAGAAGTATACCTGCACATTCCAATCAGGCAGGCACACAGCAGGTGGCTTTGGTTTGCCTATGCCCAGCAGCACACAATATCGAGCCCTCCCTTTTGGTCTGGTATCCTCCCCCCCGTACATTTACAAGAATTCTGATCCCCTTGATAGTAAACTTGCAACTCAGAGGCATTCATGTCCACCCTTACCTGGTCGACCTACTCATCAGGTCCTCCTCCAAGGAAAAGGTGGAGAAGGACTTGCAGAGAACAGTGGAATATCTGGAACAGCACAGTTTTGTAGTAAACCGCTAAAAGAGCCAGTTAACCCCGTGCAATGACTGGAACATCTAGGGGTCATCATAGATACCCTTTCACATGCTGTCTTCATTCCTCGCAACTGGCAAGAGAAGATTTGATCCATGGTAAGGACCCTGAAGGCAAGCAATTGATTGCGGCTAAAAACCCTGGCCCAGCCTCCTGGGATTACTGATATCCTGCACACAACAGCTACAGTGAGCTCACTTCCATCTCTGGCTGCTACAGCAGATGCTGAGACCACTGCAATTGGAAATGACAAGAGGTCTGAACCCGTGGGTCCAAGTCACCCCAAAGGTAAAGAAAGCCATGTCATGGTGGTTACAACAGCACAGGTTCACACACGAGGTTCCCCTCACAGAACCAAATATAATGACCATCATCACAGATGTGAGCCTGATGGGCTGGGGGGGCCCATGTGGGCACACTGACAGTGCAGGGCCAGTGGTCAGAGCAGGGAAGTATATAGAGCATCAACTGGCTCAAATTAAAGACAGTGAGACTAGCTCTGCAACAGTTTGTGAACCAGATCCAGGGTCGGCACATGTTGGTCTATACCAACACACATCAGCAAAGGCTTATTTAAACAGCCAACGGAGGTCCAAATGCCAAAAACTCCATGTGGAAGCCTAGAGACTTCTCGCATGGGTGGAGCCACAGATAGCATCCGGGACATGGCCAATGAACAGCAGATTGGCTCAGCAGACATCATGTCGACTCGGGGGAATGGACTCTGTGCAAGGAAGCATTCCACCTGATGGTGCACACGTTCGGTATGCCACAGATCAGTCTGTTTGCAGCTCCCGGAAACGAAAAAGTGCCCTGGTACATGTTGAAATTTAGACACCAAGAAGCCATGGCCATGGACACTCTCAACCAAACCTGGCTGGCTACCCTACTGTATGCCTTCCCTCCATTCCCTCCCATAGGCACCTCTAGCAAAAGTCTTCAGGGATTGAGCTCAGATAGTCATGGTGACTCCATTTTAGCCAAGGAGACCATGGTTCTCAGATCTGATTGATCAAAGTATCGCAGAACCTCTGAGACTCCCAAAACTTCCAAATTTACTGAGTCAGGGGCCCCTCCTGCTCTCGAGCAGGAGGGGGCAGGGCATAAAACTAGTTAAATAAATAAATAAAAATCCTATATGAGGGTTTGGACCTAATCAAATAGACTACAAGGAAATTGAATGCCAGGTCCTAAAAGACCTGGGCTATGCAGTCGTCAGCGTCCTCCTGTCTTCTAGATGAGGTTCCACGTGTAGAGTATATCAAGCCACATGGAGGATTTTCAGGGAATGGTGTGTGGCTAGATCACTAGACCCTGGGGAGGCAGGGATTCCAGAAATCCTAGAATGTTTACAAACGAGAGACAAGGGGTTAAAAACACCCTCGCCAGGCAGGTGTCTGCCATTGATTTTGTTTTTCTGGCAGCCAAGGGCCTTAGGCTCTCGGGACTTTCCCATATTAGGTGGTTCTTGACTGCAGATAAAGTGTTGTCCCCTCCTGTAGTGCATAGATATCCAAAGTGGAATCTATATCTAGTGCTGGGTGCTCTCTCTAGCACTCCCTTCGAGCCCCTAAAAGAGATTTCTCTGTATTTTCTGTCCATCAAGGTGGCCTTCCTAGTAGCAGTGACCTCCACTTGACAGATGTCTGAGCTAGGAGATCTTTCTGTTGAACCCAACTTTTGCACATTTCAAAAGGAAGCAGTGGTCCTTAGGCTAGACCAGGCCTTTGTACCCAAAGTTAATTTAGCTTTTCACCATTCACAGGAATTGGTACTTTCTTCATTTTGTCCACATCTGAAACACCGTAAAGAAAATTGTGGCATTGCCTCAATGTTCGAAGGACTTGTAAAATATACCTTAAGAGAACCTCTGACTTCAGGCAATCTTCTGCCTTGTTTGTGAATATCAAGGCAGGCCAGAAGGGGCTTAAGGCTTCTAAGGCAGTAATTTCCAAGTGGGTAACTCTGCATAGTGGAAACCTATAGGGTCAGGGACAAAGCCCCGCCCGGGAATATATGAGCACATTCAGTGCATGGAGTGGCAACTTCGACTGCTTTCTGGGCCAGAGCATCTTATAAGGAAGTCTGCAGGGCTGCTACTTGGGCTTCCTTGCACTTCTTTGTAAGATTCACACTTTTCAGTCCACTAAATTTGGGAGCATTTGGGAAGAGAGTGTTGCAGGCGGTATTTGGGAGGAGAGGCAAGATTCACACTTTTCAGTCTGTTACTTTTCACACTTTCATGCTTTTCAGTCTGCTACTTGGGCTTCCTTGCACATCTTTGTAAAGCACTACAAGATTCACACTTTTCGGTCCACTGAAATTTGGGAGGAGAGTGTTGCAGGCAGTATTGAATTAATCCTGTTAGCTCCCTCCCACTACATAAGTTATTCTTACTGTTTTGGTTACATACCCAAAGTGAGGACTGTCAGGTTTCCAGGATGAGAAAAGAGAATTTGGCATTTACCTCGTGAATTCTCTTTCTATCCAGGATACTTGACAGTAGATCTGCCCTATTAGCAAACAGGAATCAGTAAAAATCCTGAGGAGGGTCTTGTGTGCACTATATCAAGAAATAAAGTTACACTGATTTGAGGACTGTTTCCTCTGGATGGAGGTTTTTGCCTATTACAACATTTCTTAGTTTGGTTTAATTAGACTGTGTAGTATCATTTCTACAGAGGGTCCTACTGGACCTACTGGAGAGGAAGGGAGGATTGTTCCACTGCGCATGCTCCAGAAAAATATGTTTCTGCCTCCTGCTGGTGAAGTGGGGGAACGACCCCGAAGTGAGGACTGTCGGGTATCTTGGATAGAAAGAGAATTCACAAGGTAAATGCCAAATTCTCTTTTTAACACTTCAGAACTGGCACCACCATGAGAAAGTAAGCTAGATTCTAAATTGCTCAGGTACTTATCAGTGCAGTCATTGGTTACAATGATAGTGCCACATTCTATTTTGTTGGGTTTGAGCCTTTGCTTTTGAAAGCCTAATCCGGTTTCCAAGTGCTAAACATTTTTGAAAATGTGACTATTTAGTATCACATATGTTAATTAACAATAACAATTTTAAGAGTTTGATATAAGAGAACAACGCATGGAACACTGGCATCTTCTCTCTCCTACTGCTTCAAAACTGGGATTCGGTAAGGGACTTGTGAGGATGAGGATTCATGGGTTGTAGGTGGGGATAAAGGATGGGGTGAGTGGGCAGTTGAGGTGATGTTGGAGTTCTAAGAGACTTTAATGTGTTTTATTGTATTTTATATTTTTAACGCTGTAAGCTGCCCTAAGTCTATGGAGAAGGGTGGGGTAAAAATGTGAAGAATAAAACTATAGTAAATATGTATTAATGGTAAAATATTTTTGAAATACTAATAATGGATTGTAGTGATCTACCTAAACTAACATTTAAAAAATGTGCATAGTATTTAAATAGACAGTGAAGAAATCATGTTACATTTTAACTTTTAACCTTAACTCTTCACTCCTCCCAACTTATAGGGTTTTATAGTATATATTATGTAATATTAAATGTATTGCAGTGATATTTGTATTGATCTCTTCTGTAGAATCAAAACTCACTGCTAGACCTTTTGGTGCAGCCAGAATCCCAGGTGCAGGATGAAACCGATGATATCAAGACTGCTGTCAGACAACAACTACAGAAAGAATTGATTGGTCTCTTTAACGTGCTACTACTCTACTTCATGTCAGCTACTGGCAGGTGGTATTAATGTTTGCTGGTGCTGCTACTCCAGCAATGTGGCGGCTGTTGAAAAATCACAATTAGCAGCATATCCTACCTTGAGAGGCTTGCTATCTAGAAAGAGCAAAGTAGTGGGAGTCAAGGGGTGAAGGAGAGAGAAGCTGATCAGCTGCAGTTGCATGTGCTTAGCTTAGATACATGGGGATGTGGGGAATCCTGAAGGATAAGACAGTATATAAAGAGAAGCATCTGTAAGACAGTATATAAAGAGAAATATATGGGACTGAGAACTAGGAAAAACTTGATGGAAGAGAGACGGTGGAGTCTGCTTAAATTGAATTTCTTTGGCCATATAAAATGTTTTGACTTAACAGAAATTCCACTTAAATAAACCTTAAAGAAACAGACCAGTATATGGAGAAATCTGGTGCTCAGATTAAGTTAGCACTAGGTTTCCCTGTCTCCGATCCCCTTCCCTCAAAAACAGACTGACAAAGGAGATAACAGGGCAGAGCTGGGTGTATGTAGCATATCATCTTTTCAGTTCTGATGCTGGAAGTCTTTAGACTGGCGATAGAGAAACCTGGTGCTCATTCCCCTTACAGCCTGCTTGAGACTCCCATTCAGCTCTGACGGGGTTTCTCTCTCTGAGTCTGCATGTCCAGAGAGCTGGAGAAAACTGATGTTCTCTAATGCTCATCTCAGCCTGCACAACATTATGACTTACCCATACAGGGTATATACTACAGTATTTTAGTTACATGATATCAAGGAATTATGAATGCACTCAAAGGTCCTGATATTCTCACTTGGGGGGGTATTCTCATATGCCTTAAAAGTTCTACTTATCAGGGTTCAAAACTCATCCAGATCAAGAAGCAATACATCTTTATGGACTTTCAGATAGGGAAAACAAATTAATTCCACTTATCCAGAAATTCTAGTTATGCAAGTTCAACATAAGCGGACTCCTCTTTAGGGTTTTAGGAGTTGGGAGGGAGAAGAGTGTTTACGTTCATGGAGGGAGTTCAAGGAGCAATGGCAGCATAGAAGGGAGGGTGGGGGCAAAGCCAGTTATAGAATCGGGAGAGACTGGGAGGATGGTGATGGCAGTACAGAGGAGAAGAGAAGTTAAGGGGCTGCTCTGGAAACAGCAGTGTAGTAGTTAGAATTCCTGAAATACTAAAACTTGATTATATGGTGTATGGCTATATACAATTGAGCTTGCAACTGAATGCTATACATGCATGTGTGGTGTGAGAATTATTTATTTATTTTAAAAGTTTACCAGCACCATGAACACAGATATCTGTTTACTATAGTGATGTGAACAGAATAGTTTGGTCAAGTATGTTCACAACGTTTTACAAAATGTCTTTGTAAGGATCATAGAAGTGGTTACCACTTATTCTTGCCTTATTTCTTTCATGAACACCTGAAAAATTTATAATATTTTGAACATATTAGTTGATAGCCATTCAGGTTTTTCTGGTTTGTTAATGTTCTCACATGTAACTGCTATTGTAAATAGAATGTACAGCTTGCAGTAAAGGGCTGTTTGTCATGACTGTCAACCTTATGTTAAAATACAAATATTTCAGTTTCATAGTAATAATGTTCATAATTTTTTCTTCATGTTGGGCGTGGAGGGATTTTGTTACACCTTGAAACACTGAAGGAGCCATAGAAAAAGTTATTGTGTTCTTGAAAAAGTTTTAGAAGTACTGGTATTACATTAACTAGGACAAGGTCCCTTCATGTATCCTGATGTTCTTCTCACTAACATTATACTACAAACTTATGGCTGAATATCTTTTAGGTGGTGATTAGGGGTGGAGAAAATTAAATTTTCATTATCTACCCACCCCACCCTGAAATGTTTGTTACCAGCTATAGTCCTGAAGGTCAGAAAACTAGAATAGAGACTTGTTAATCTGGACCCTACACTAATCCGGAGGCACTGATTCTCCCCCAGGCAAACAAAATGTCTGGATGAGCTGAGGTATCTCAGAGGGCTGAAGATCAGAGTCTGAGGGGAGAGGGAGACCCAGCTGCTTTACTCTCCTTCTGCCCCATCCATTCAGCTGCTTCAGATACTGTCACTCAGTGCCTCAGAAGCAATGCTCCTGGAAATAGCAGGAAATGAGGCTGGAGGAGAGAGCAGACCAAGGGACTAATTTTGCTGTTCAGCCTTTTACCCTGCTCACTTCTCCTGTAGCTCCTTCAGACACTTGCTCTTCTGGATGCTTTTGGTGGCGCTCAAATTGTCTGGATGAGCAGCTCTATACTGGAACTTCACCCTTTGTCCAAAATGAAATTTTGAGTCGCTGTAGTTCCAAAAACTTAATGCTGAAGGCCTCAGATTTGATTCCTCATTATTTGTGTACAAGAGGTTATGTGACTTTACTTTAGTAACCTGTGCAACTACAGATAAAGCAACATTATTATTGTATACATTTACTGGAAGGTGACTGTTATATTGACAATTGACTCCCACCTTTTTTTGCACAGACAGGACTTGGAACTCACTGGCTATTTCCGAACACAGCTAGCACTGAAGCTGCTACAGTGTTTACGGGTAACTAACGCACCCCACTTCTATGGATTGCCTTCTTTGGAGAGAACATTAAGAGGGATGGTTCATGTTACTGCACTGCCAGGCTGGAGTTCATATTCCCTTACAACTGAGCCATTTGCTATCTGTGTGAAATATTTAACAGGTCTTCTGGAGGTAAGTGAATTTACCTCATTCTGTAAAAAATTACAGAATATAAATTAACCTCATTCTGTACAACTGTGTTAGGTAGTAACACAGTTGTAAAACAAAGTAATATAACTGATGGTACCATGTCATTTAACCAAATAAAATAGATTTATTGGAAAACTTTGGTCTGTGGGTACAGTGATTTGCATGAGAATTGATTAATAAACTTACGCTCTGGGCATGTATGCATCACACAAGTTGTGGAGAGAAAGCAGCTTATATTTTTGTCAGTTAAAATGAACTATGTAATTTGAATTGGTCTCGCCCAGAGCCACCTTTCCGAAGCTGAAAATGTGTTAAGTGCAGCATTTCTCATATTTGATAGACTTACCATGTTTACTCTCATTTCTGAGACTAACTTGTGTTTTCATTCTTACTTCCTCTGGCCGTCTGACTGGAATAATGTAAAATAAGTAGTAGCTTGGGAAGCAGTAGATAGTTATTCTTTGTGTCTCTCAAGGAAAAATATGTTGTGTTCTGAAGTGACCGCAGTGATAGAAACAAAAAAAATATCAATGTTTTCTGCTGCACAAAAATAGAGCCTAAATTAACTTTGTAACTGGCCAGTTGTTGCAAAATTTGTTGCAAAACCCCCTTTGTTTAGAAAAACAGTATAACTGTGGTAAAGGCCTAAGTGGTGCAGTGGGAACTTATCTGCCTCTAGAGATATGGGTTGAATTCCACTTGGTGCTGCAAGTGTGGCAGTGAATAGCTAGTCTCATCTTAATCTTAATCTTCACGCTGTGAAGATAGCTTCTGCTGCTCAATGTCTCAAGCTAGAAAGTGAAGATTGTTCAGGGGAAAAAAACCTTTGAAGTACAGTATAAAGTTTGCCTGGCCCTTTCTGTGCTGATCCTTGCTCCAGACAATACTACTCTTCTTAAACCAAAAAACCTTCAGTGCTAAAGGGTGGGGGGGGGGGCGCGGGAGGGAGAGGGGGACAAAGTTACAGCTCTTACCAATTCACTCATGCTCCAGAAAGCATGGAAATTGTAAATTTAAGGCTTCCACCTTAGCTCTCATGCCATGTAAGCAGCAGACATTGTACTATCTTGCATATTGAGCTCACTTATAATTTAAGCTCCATGCACCCACCGTTTGCCTTGGTCTTTCAACCCTAATCCTCTTCCTCTGCAAGTTTGGGACAATAGTGAAGTGGGGACCAGCAAGATGCCCCCTGTCCACCTGCTTAAACGCACATGGCATCATTGGGGCTGGAGAAAACAGGAAGGATGACAATGGAGTGGGAGGCAGGGGCACCACGGAGAGTGGGGACAGGAGCAGGGAAAACAGACTGCAAGCAGCATCATTGCCAGCACTGATCCATCCATTTCCCCACACCTATAGCCCTACTCCCAGTTAAAGCAACAGATATTATGGGTTTGTTAATCATGTTAACAGAGTGTCATGGAGCAGTTTGCTATCCCCAGCTTCAGGGTTGCCCCAATCCTGCAGAGAAAGAGGATGGGGGCCGAAAGACCAAGGCAAGGTGTAGGTGCATGGAGCCCAAGTTATAAGTGAGCACAATAGGGAAAACTCGGTGAACTCTGGTCCTGATCAACGTTTAATTTCACAGATGACTAAGCCATACACCAAAGTCTTCTAGCAGGGGTCTAGAAAGAAATCAGTTTGGTGGTGCTTTGCTGCTGTTTGTGCCTCTGCGTTCTGTTATTTTGAAATGTTCCTTTCTCCTCCTGCCTCCGGATACTCCTCCATTCGGTTAGCTCTTCCTCTTGACCTCCAGGAGGCAGCACTCAAACTTCCTTTCGTGCATGCGCACTGAGCTACCTCCTTCTCCTTCGGCCTGTATTCTGCCTCGGACTGACAGGAGGCTTTTCTTCAGCACTCCCTCAGGGGCGCGAGTTCTTTCAGGCGTCTGATCAACTTTCCCGTTCTAAAAAAATCTGAGGGTGAAGCTGAAGGGTCAGAGCGGAGGAGAAAGCATGATTGCTTCTCAGGCGGGGCTGCAGAGCAAGGCTTTCCCAGACCCATTCTTGGGAAGACCGACGAAGCCCTGGCCAACTCCATCGCAAGGTGCCTGGGAGCTGGGGAGCCGAGCAGGGAAGGAGCTCCCGACTGAGGCCGGTCCCCAGTCTTAGCCGGCTTTTCCCCTCATCACAGAACTGACTCCCGCTGCCGTGTGAGTCAGCTCAAGACGGAAATCCCCAGAACCGCAGCCTTCGCTTGCTGCTTGCTTCGAGAGAAGCGTGGGGCAGAATGGAGAGTCTGTCACCGGAGGAATCAACATCCCAGGACACGCAAGTACCTAACCAGCAAGGTACTTTGCCTCTGTGTCATCTCTGGCTATTTCCATGGGGAAAGATTTTGGAATCCCTAGATAGGCTTTGTGAATTACAAGCCAAGGGGAAGAGAAAGCGGATTCCTGCCAAAACTAAAAGCAAAGCACCTCAGAATGCAGTTGCTAAAAGGGCAGGAAAACCCAAGGGCCCAGCAGGTGGCGCTACAGCCCGCCTTTTAGCCTCCCCTCAGTCCTCTGGGGAAAGCTCCACGGAGGAAATCCCCAAGTGTTACAGGGCTCAGTCTCAGCCTAGGTTGGATCAGGGTCTAAAACCAAACACTCTGGCTAGACGGGCAGTGGCTCTTGACTCCGTCTTAAGGGCGCTATCCAACAGACCTTCTTTTCCGCTCCTAGGCATGTTAGGCAGTTCATAAGAGCGGCCAAAGTGATTTCACCCCCAGTAGTTCATAGATATCCATCGTGGAATTTTCAGGTAGCAGTAGCTTCCTGAAACTTAAATGTACAGCCACTGTTCATTATAAACAGGGAACTGCTGAAGCCCTGATTTTGAGGAAACAGCTTGACCTACATTTCTGAAAATTTAACCATGGCTGTAAGTTGTGAGGACCATCATATCCACAAAGTTTGAAAAAGTTCCATTAGGAAAATAAAATGTTATAACTGCTTAAACGTTAATTGGTTGTGGTCAAAATGCACACCATCCTCACGTATTTGAATCATCAATATCTCCTCCCCCTGGATGAGTTGAGCCCCCCAAACTTCACAGGCTTCGAGAATGAGATAAATAACAAGTGCTTCTGGAATATGATACTGATTGATGCAGCCAAAACCGAGATATTATGATCAAAAATTCGGTTCTGCAACTTCACGCATGTGCACTTGAGCTCCTCTCTCCTGTTGGAGAGCCGGGGAAGCAGCTGCGTCCCAGCCCCTGTGAGCTCTGTGGACTGCTGCTCCTGCTGCTGCCCGGCCCCCTGGAAACCCGCCAGCCCCGCGCGCACCACCCACCAGCCCCCCCAAACCCCGACCACAACCCGGTCTCTTATACACATCTAGATGTGTATAAGAGACAGGGTCAGAGGGATCTCTGCATGGCTCCCCTTCCCTTTGCCTGGGCTGTTCAAGTTACCAGTGCCACACCAATACCATGCCTTTTTTTAAAAATAAAATAATAAGTGGGTGCCCCTGGGTGTGTTTGTGTGTGAATGTCTGGTTTCTTTCTTGTGAGTGTTATAATTATGTCTGCTCGGCTGGCTTTTGGTGGGATTTCTGTACGCTATTGCATTTTTGTGGGGTTGTTGTCTTCTTGAGTGATTGTCCCACTCTTGCTAGCCTGTTTATCTGGGCACTGCTTTGGCTGTGGGTTCAAGAACTTTGCCAAGAATAGATGTAAGCAGCTGGGGCGCACTGGGGATACTTTGTCTGGCTAATTTATGGGTGGGGGGGGAGGCTTGCTTTGCATAGGTGGGCACAATAGAGGCTTTTGGAGGGGTGGCATGTATGGTTTCTTCTTCGTGTTTGTTATGGCTGCTGGCCTGAAATTATTATTTTAAAGTGGGTGAACTGCTGCTGGGCCATGCTGTGGGTACTGCTTTCTTTGTTGTTTTGGCTTTTTAAAGTTGCCCTTTTTGGGTTTCTCTTCTTGAGATTGTCTCACTTTTGCTAGCCTGCTTTTCTGGGTACTGTACTGTACATTATTTTAAAGTGGGTGCACTGCTGATGATGGGCCATGCTGTGGGTACAGCTGGCTTATTTTTTACTTTTTGAAGTTGCACTTTTTTGGTTTGTCTTGAGATTGTCTCACTTTTGCTAACCTGCTTTTCTGGAAACTGCTTTGGCTGTGGGTTCAAGAACTCTGCCAAGAGGTGACCATCTGGGGCATACTGGGGGAACATTTTCTTTCTGGTTAATTAATGTACGATGTGTGGGGAGGGAGCTTGCCTTGGTGGGTAAGAGACTTAGGAGTGTGGGGAGGCATGAGATCCACCGTTTCGGGGATTACCGTGGTACAGTATTCCGAGTTCCAAACTCTGGGTACTTGAACCGAGTTCTGAATTCCGACCAAGTACCTGCTCTGGGTACTTGGAAACTTGAAACTCAGCCCGAGTACCCGGACGGCCTATTCAGTGCAGCCCTACTTTATACCAGCGGGTTATTTTAATAATAAGCTTGTTGCAAAAAAGAGCGAAGACGACTGAACTCAATTTAAACATGGGTTTCACAAGCCATTGCAGAAATTTGTACAGGAAGCTTCAAGTTTACTTACTATCAGCAGCTCTGAGCTCTTCACACCTTGTTGTATTCTACTGTTTTGAATTCTGGACCTCCTACCTGAGTCTCGTTCTCACCTTCTCCTGGGATGTTCAGGACGGGAACTCTTTACTCTGTGGGACGATCCCTGCCAAGGCCAGTAGGAGGCAGACTTGAAATAAATCCAGCTGGCCATGCGCAAAGGGGGTCCATCCTTCCCATTTGCCATTTGGATGTCTGCCTCACACCAGATAGGAGGTGGATCTGTGTGCTCTGCACACCTAGGCAGTATTTTTCTTCTGTGTTAAGGAGTCTTCACTTAAAGACCTTTGAGCCTTTTGCTGCCCTTGCGGGTGTGGGTGGAAGGAGGGGGGGAAAGGGGTGGAAAAGGAGAAAGAGAAACAGGATTTTGGCGCCTTGGGGCCCGATCCTTCAGGCGCAGACCTCTGGGAAGGACGGGTGTGGGGGAAGTCCCTCTAGCGCTCCTTCCTGCCTGCCACAGCCTGGCGCCATCGGGGCCTCTGTGTGCAGTAGCAGCTCCCTGAACTGCCTCGGACATCTCAAGCAGAGATAGCCCCTCCCATACCCGATGGCTCAGCCGCAAGCAGCCTCCCACTGATCCAGCGCAGCAGAAGTCCCTCCAGTGCCAAAATGGTGCCAAAATGCAGGAGCTCAGCTGCAGAGCAAGCACAACCGGCACCCACGGAGACCAGACCCTCTTCCCCCCCCCCCCTCCCCCGGCTCTCCCAGGTTGAGCGTTTACAATTTAGAGGCCCTAAATAAAATAGTCCCTTGATAGAATTCAGGAGAGGGAATCTAGGCACCTGCCCAGCCAGCCCCTCCCCCACCCCTCTTCCAACCGGGGGCAAAAAAAACTCAAAAGCATCTGGAAAGGGCAAACACCGGGCCCCTAAAAAACATAGGCAGCCCGAGGAGATCACCTGAGCCCAAGTAGGCTCTTTCTCTGATGAGGAGAGCCGGGCCCTTTAGTTCCCCTTACTCTAGACCCCGTGCTGACAGGCAAGAGGGTGAACGTGAGGAGACGGAGTATGAAGAGGACTTCCTCCAGGATGTTGGGACTCCTTCACCCACCCAAGAGGCTGGTGATCAGGTAGCTACTGATCAGGGCAGTCAAGAGCAAACAGATGAATCCGAAGAGATGCAAGACCCTGGCATCCCAGTTCCTAGACCCAGTGAGAAGGATTGTGACTTTTTGTCCTCCTCTAAAACTTGAGAGTACAAAGAGTGCTGTGGGCTGTAGAAAAGAGACCCAAAGGTGATGTCTGTGAATTCTCTAGGGATTACATCCGATAAGGAAAAAGGTATTCTGCTTGATAAAGCTTTTGAGCACATAATTTGCTGAGTGGCAGCAACCTAACAAGGCCCTTTGCCTGAACAAAACTCAGGAATCCCTGTATGTGTTCTCTAATTCAAAGGCTTTGGTCTTTAACTCTCCAAAAACTGATGTTGCAGCTGCTTCCCTCACTCAAAAATTGGTATTTCCCTAAGAAGGGGATATGTACCCCAAAGATCTTACTGACAGGGGAGTGGAGTCTGGCCTCTGTAGAAACTTTGAGGCAGTCTCTGCAGCCCTCTGTATGTCCAGTGATTCCTCGTACTGTGCCAGGACCATTCTTTAATGGTTCAAGATTGGTAAAAGTCCCGCAGCCTCAGAGGTAATTTGTGTGTGATCATCTGCTAAGAAATTTCTCCTCCCATGGCAATCTCAGATCATGGAAAAGACCAAGTTTCTCTTAACATTGCCCCCCAGTGTCACCAAATCCCTAGCGTGTTGGATGGCTCCTCACAGATTCAGCACGGGGGTCTCCTCGGACCCTCTGAGGCAAGTGATCACTACCAACACAAGCTTTTACGGATGGGGTGTGTGTTTGTGCATATGCAGGGCAGTTATGGCCAGGGCATCTGGTCTCCCAGAGACAAGAGTAGCAGTATGAGCTGACTGGAACTCAGGACGATTCATGTAGCCCTTCTCCACTTTGCAGAATATATCAGAGGGACCCATGTCTTAATTTACAGAGACAACTCCACAGCCCTAGGGTATGTCTGGAATCAGGGCTGATCCAGATTCCTCCGCCTCAACAAGGAAGCCAGGGAGATGCTCCTGTGGGCAGAGGGGAATCTTTTATCTCTGACTGCTCTTCACATCAAGGGATCTGCTAACAACACAGCAGACTGGCTCAGCCGCCGAAAGGTAAACCCGGGAGAATGGGCACTGAGTCCAAAGACGTTCCAACAGATAGAGGAAAACTTTGGACCACCGATCTTGGACCTATTTGCATCTGGGACAAGCGCCAAGTGCAAGAGATTCTTCACCAGGAGTCACCATCCTCTAGGAGAGACAATAGATGCACTCAACAGACCGTGGCCCCCAGGAACATTGTATGCTTTCCCTCCATTCCCCCTCATAGGGAGAACCGTTGGCACAATTCTCAAGGAAAAGGCCACTGTCATCCTTGTGGGCCCCCACCGGCCTAGACAACCTTGCTTCGCGTATGTGATAAATCTCTCAAAAGCAGATCCTTTACCACTACAAGCGGACCCAGATCTCCTCTCACAGGGCCCTCTTTACTACGAGAGACTGGACTTCCTTCGTCTGACTGCCTGGCTCTTGAGTGCACAGCTCTGAAAAGCTGTGGTTACTCAGACACAGTTCTCAAAACGCTCATGACCTCAAAATGACAGTTGACAAAGTGCCTTTATCAATGTACCTGGTGAGTCTTTGCTTCCTGAGAATTGCAGACGTGCTCTTATTTTTACAAGAGGGCTTAGATAAGGTCCTTAGGCCAAATACCCTTATTAGGTAGGTAGAAGCCTTAAATAGTAAGATTTCAGTCATCAAGGGGGAAAACATTTCTAATCACCTTCACATCAAAAAATTCTTGAAGGCCGCTAAGGCTCTTTCCCACCTGGAGGTTGAACCACTGGCTTAAAGCACTGACTGGCCCATCTTTCGAGCTACTTTCTGAAGTATCCAATTACTTCCCAACTATTAAAATGTCTTTTTGATAGCCATAACTTCAGCTAGGAGGGTATCAGAGCTAGGTGCTCTGTCTATGGAACCTTCTTTGTGTCTCTTTAAAAAGAACAGTGTGGTCCTCAGACTAGACCCCTCTTTCATGCTAAAGGTGAACACTCTTTTTCACAGTCAGGAGGAGATAGTACTCCCGTCTTTTTGTCCCTGACCGTCTCACCTCTTGGAGAAAGCCTGGCATACTCTGGATATAAGGAGGGCTCTGAACATTTATCTACATAGGTCTGCTAGCTATAGGAAGTCCTCAGCCCTTCTAGTGGACTACGATTTTAAGAAGCGAGTTTTTAAAGCCTCTAGAACATCCATCAGCCGATGGATCTCTGCGTGAACTTTGGAGGCGTATAGAGCCTCTGACTTGATACTCTCCCCAGAGTATCATTACCCACTCTACCCCGGGGGACAGCAACTTCTTGGGCTTTCAGGGCTAGGGCTCCATACCTAGAGATTTGCAGGGCAACCACCTGGGCTAGCCCACAATCATTTACAAGGCATTATAAAATTGATGCATTGGACTCAGCAGACACTGCTTTCTTCCACCGAATTCTGCAAGCGGTTCTTGATTAATGCTTTCATGATATTTTGCTCCAGGTTTTCCCTCCCTCTTTTTACATTGTACTGCTCTGGAAAATCCCCAGAGTAAAGAGTTCCCATCCTGCACATTCCAGGAGAAAGGGCAATTGGGTCACTTACCTTGTGAATTGCCCTTCATTTGGGATGTGCGGTGGGAGGGAGGGGGGGAGAAACCCTTACTATTTCTAAATGGTTCCTAGGTTGGAGATGGTGACCACAAGGGCACAACGGGCAAAGGAACTGGATCCGGGCTGGCAAGGGGAAGCTCCAGCCACACAGTGCTCCACAGTACAGGAAGAGCGCACCTCCCCGGAGCAGAGCCCTCCACACCTGTCACCAGAGTACCTGTCCCAGCGCATACAAACCACAGACGCGATACGGGGACAGGGAGAATCAAGGGACCTCCTCAGCTCAATCGTGGCAGCAATCAATGAGCTAAGGACCCAGATGAGTAACATCAACTCGCAAACCGCAAAGCCTGGAAGGTTCAAGGGAAACTCCAGGAACGCGAGGAAGGGCAAGCAACGAGCGGTTAGGGGGTGCCTTCCACAAGACGACTAGATCCGGCATCAAAGATCACCCTGACCTTGGACCCGTTGGGGGCGGGGGGCAAGCTCTTTGGTCCTACCCGCAACAAAATGCTGGAGGAAATGATGGAGGAGGAGAAGAAAAAGGCCCTCACGCCTAATACAGACAAAGGAAGAAATAAGTCTGGCTCCTTTTGTCACCAGTGTTATAGGCAGGGATATGCGAGAGGAGCCGGCCACCAGTACTATTCCAAAGACAAGCACCGCAAGTCTGGCTGGCAGCATGCTCGAAGGTCCAACAACAGCAACAACAACAGGTCAAGGCCCAACAGCAAACAGCCAGGCCCAAAGTCCTCCCAATGACGGCCTTGCCCCCCCCTACACACACGAGGGTCCTCCTCTTCTCGGGGGGCGCCTAACCCATTTCGTCACTGTATGGTCCTCTCACATCCAGGACGAGTGGGTGAAGACCATAATCAATGAGGAATACCACATCGAACTGGTGACCTGGCTGCCCAGCAGATTTGTCGGGTTCCCGGCTTCAAGGACACAGTGAAGAGGCAACTCATGAAATCGGCCATAGCAAGGGTCGCTGACATCGGAGTAATCAAGGCGGTACCAGTCACAGAGCGGGGCAAGGGTCTCTACTCCCTGTTGTTTCTCATCCCCAAGAAGAACAGGGTGCGCACTGGCAGTATACCGCCTTGCCCTTCGGACTGGCCTCGGCCCCCCATACATTTACCAAGGTACTAGCCCCTCTTGTAGCTCTACTACGCCAGAAGGGGGTCCACACCTACCCGTACCTGGACGACATACTAATCCGTTCAGCGTCCCGCCCTGCAGCGATCCAGCACCTGCAGGTGGCCATGAAAACCCTACAGAGCTTCGGGTCCATCATCAGTCTCCCCAAGAGTCATCTCGTTCCAACCAGGACTCTCCCACATCTGGGAGTGATCTTCGACACAGCGGTGAACCGGGTCTCGATAGAGGAGGAACGCATCGACCAACTGATTGACGCACTATCCAGAGCACTGCGAGACCACACAACATCTGTCATGGCTCTGGCGAGGCTGCTGGGCGTGATGGTATCCTGCATTACAGAACTTCCTCAGACCCTACCAGAGAAAGATCATGACTTGGAAACACAAGGTCATCAGAATCCCAGGGCTTCTAGCCAAGCAGCTCGACTGGTGGGGAGCGGCATCCCGCTTGCGCCAGGGAGTCCCCTGATTGTGCCGCACAGGATCACAGTGACGACAGATGCCAGCCTCGGGGGATGGGGGCGCTTATGGGTACCAAGAAGTCACAGGGTCGTTGGTCGTGGGAGGAAGCATCCCTCAGGATCAACCTCCTGGAGCTTTGAGCAATTCGGCTGGCGCTAATGGAATTCGAACATGACCTGAGAGACAACCATGTCTTGGTGCAGATGGGCAATATCACAGCAGTGGCATATGTCAATCACCAAGGGGGATTGATGTTGAAACCCCTGCAGCTGGAGGAGCAGTGGTTGTGGGCGGATCAAGTGCGGGACACTCCCTACCTCTTCAGTTTGAGTTCTTCCGAAGGATCTGGAAGAGGAGAGATAAGAGCGGGCCCCTCAATGGGCTGGATTAGGATGCCCGGTTCTCAACCCCTTGCCGGCAGGTCCAGGGTGTGCCGGAGTGCCAAGCAGGGAGCTTCGTAGAAAGAAAATTCACCGTTAAGTGCCCTGTTTTCTTTTCTCCCTCAGCTCCCTGCTTGGCACTTCATCAGCTTGGGATGTACCAAGGCCGAGCCAAACCAGGGTGGGAGAAAAGAGAACTGGGACCCCGGTTAGAGATTCGTTGCAATAGCCTGGAGGACTCTCTGCCCAAAGGTGCCCTCCGCCAATGCCATTTTATGAACCTTGTAGTGAGGAGTGCCAAGCAGGGAGCTTCGTAGAAAGAAAATTCACCAGTAAGTGCCCCAATTTTCTTTTCAGTTGGCATCTGATCAAATTTCCACCTTACTTTTAGGTTCCCTGGACCAAACTATATTTAAGCCCAGTGAGAAAACAGAATAGAAGGACAGGTTCAGAAACGTATATAGTTCCTTTGAAGTTGTTGCTCAATTTACTGTTTGTTGAGAAGATTTTTGTGTAGTTATTTGTTAGTTATTGGCTTTGGACCAACTGGCAAATGAGAGGGACGGACCCCCTCTGCACATGGCCAGTTGGATTCCTTTGAAGTCTTCCTCCTACTGGCCTTGGCGGGGATCGTCCCACAGAGTAAAGAGTTCCCGTCCTGCATATCCCAACAGAAGGGCAATTCACAAGGTAAGTGACCCAATTGCCCTTTCTCTTCCCTTCCTCTCCCCTCCTCTTGTCATTGCTTCTAATCACTGTATATAGCTCACTGCTTTGCTCAGTCTACAGTTCTGACTCCTGACTTGCCTGACGGGGGACTCTGTGAAGTCAGAAAGCTTGGATACCTCCACCAACTGTAGTTGGTCCAATAAAAGAGAACACTGTACTACTTTGTCTCTAGTGTTATCTATGCCATATATTTTTCTTGTGGACCACTATATCCATTAATAATTCTTCAGATGATTTTAAGATATGCATTTAGGACGGTTTTGGAGAGGTAAAACATATTTATCAGAGGATGCAATAACTTGGAAGTACAATGTCTTTAACCACCACACTAAGGTCACTTATACTAAATTAATAAGTAGGGAGTGTTAACAAATGAAACAATAGCCCACTGGAGTCCAGGATTGACCTGGGCAGCCCCTTTCAGCACCCTGCATGTTTTTCTTGTGCGTTCAGGCAGCCCCCACTCAACCACCACTCACAGGTTTAGCATGACAAGCCTAATACATGGGCAGGCGTTCTTCCCTGCTGCGTTCTGCCCATCAACCTGCCCCGTCATGACTTGCAGCCGGTCGAACCATGGGAAGAAGTAGCCACCCCAGCTGTTTGTTTCTTCCGGGATATCACTCTGAGGCATTCCAGTCCATGCTAACCCCTCCCACCCATGGAGGTTCATAACTAGGTTTATACCTATTAGCACTTGGTGGCTGGAAATAACCTTTTGCTATGCACAGAATGCTGATTTTATTGAGCAAATTGCATACTTTATTGAACTCTTACAGTGAAATTTGAAAGTGAAAGCAAATTTCATCATAACCAGTCCAGACCAAACCAAACCAATCTCAGCCTGGTTTTTCGCATCCACAGCTCTCAGTGATGTACAGGCAGGTAGCACATAGTTTTGTTGGGGTCTCGCCCGCCCCTCTCCAGTATCTTCTGCATCATCATACGGTTGGGGCGGAAAACATCCCCTCTCCAGAGCGCTCTGCTCTTCTCTACTTGTTCAAACCCTTGTATAAGGCAAGAAGCTTTCCATCAGTCAATTCACATTTCCCTTTACCCTGAGTCACTTGTTTCCCCAAAGAGGTTCAGTTCCACCATCCAATTGAGGCACCCCCCCGTGGCCCCTCAGTTAAAGTATCCTCTCGCTGCCATCAGGGCAATGATGAGAAAAAATGGCAGGGAAGGTCCAGCTTCCTTACTTTTGGCAGTAAACAAATGTCAAGTCACTGTCTTGATTTGCATCCTACTTTTTCATCTGGGGCTCCCACTCTTCCATTCTGGAGACTGCTCCCTTGCTAACCACCAGCTCCTGTGTTCTCAACATCTGTGAGACTGGTGGGGCCATGTTGAAGAACCCTTCCTCCCCCTCCACCCCCCATTAGCTCCAGTGAGCCAGTGCGCCTGTTCTGGGACCTGCTGAGCAGAGCAGTGCATAGCCAGAGAGAACAGGGTTGCCTTGTGCCAGCACATCAACCAAAATGCTAGCACAAATTAGTGACACTTTTTAATAATCCTTCTAATGATCCTTTTAAAAAGTTTAATAAAGCCATTTTAAAATGTTTAAAAAAAAAAAAAAAAAGTTCAATTAAAGTCTTTAGGAATGTTCAGTGTGTTTTCCTCTGGCTATCCAGCCTCTCCCACACTCCCTATTCTATTTCCTGCCCTTTTCCCTGTGCATTCCCTGTTGACATTTGCAGGCAAGCCGGCTAAAGCCCTGAAGCTCTTCATTTTCCTATTGACATTCGCAAGCTAGCTGGTTCTGGCAATGGCAATTGGAAATACAGAGGCACAGGCATGTTGCTAGCTACTATGGACCACCACCACCACCCTCAAGGGCAAGTGCTTCCCACCATCAGCCCCAAAGCAGCTTATTGCTAGACCATACCACCATTCTCCACTGCTCCCCGTGTGCTCCCCCACCCTCACATATAAATGCATGGTCAGAGGACTCCCCACCTCCTGTTTTTGGTGAACATACTCACCCACCCTCTCAATCCCTAGCCCCGAAGCAGCTTATCGCTTTGCCATTTCCACTGCCTCCCATGATGCTCCCTCCCCCGTGTGCAAGTGCATGGCTGTTTTCGGTGCACCCACCACCCCACCTTCCCTTCCCAGCCTCCAAAGCATCTTATCCCTGTACCATACTGTCATTCTCTACTGTCCCCACTCTCCCAAACCTTCCACCTTTCCCAGATTAAGCACAGAAAACATGGATTGTAAAAAATACAACTTTATTTAATGATATAAACTTTAATTTAACTTTTAACTTTCTTTATTGAATTTTACTGAACTTTATTCTTAAAAGTGCTTTTATTTATTTGCAATGTCCATGTATTTTTCTGACTGCCTCTTTTGGGGCAGCAGGGCGCACTCTCTTGGGAACTGGCAGGACTACCACAGAGACGATTCCTTCCTGCTTCACCATAAACATTATTCTTTGAATTTACTGCCAAGTTTACTTAACTGTGCGTGCAGACAAGCCTACAGCTTTCCTGAAATTCTCATTGATGATTATAGCATGTTTCCCTTTACCAGTTGTTTTGACTACTGTTAGTGCTGAAAAGTGGGGGTGAAATGAGATTTTGACCCCATCAAAAATCTCTTTGAAAATGGGCTTCTCGATGAGATTTTACCGGTTGAGAATCTTGCAAGAATCGGTGGTATTGTGAAATTCTCGACTGCTGCAAAACAATCCCCAGAAGTTCTGCACATGTGCAGAATGGCCACGAGGACAGAGGGGAGGGCAGGTGCAGAATGACCAAAGCAGCCATTTTGTGCCTGCACAGAGCGTTTGGAGGGTTTTCGAGAATCTCGAAAGATTCTCAAAAACCCTAGCAAGATCTCACGAGATCTCGTCAGTGTTGTGATAATCTTGCGGGATTCTGACAAGAACATGCAGCATTCTCATTTCACCCCTAAAAGACTGTGGAAGTCACTCCGGAGAAGGCAATGGGTTTTGAAGCGTGAGCTTTGGACACGTGCTGCAAAGCAGAACAAGCTGGGAGAACTCATGTTTGAATTTGGTGCACATTGGGCTGTTAAGGCAGACATTACATCCATGCGAGGGAGAGTGAGAGCAGAGAGAGGGGCAGGAAGCGGTCGCTCCTGTGAATGCTCTAGACTTTTTGCCAGCATTTCTATACTGCTGGCAGACCTGTATGCGTGCGATGCTGTATGCCACTTAATTGGTGGGACACAGACACAGGCCATATGATAACAGGCATGTGGGCGTACATTAGCCTACATTTGCCTGAACAGTCAACTCTGTGGTGTCTGGGGACTGCATGTGCGCTGCGAGGTGGTGGCCATGTGGCTGGTAGGAGCGAGCAACTAATAAACTCACCTACAGTCTCATTTGAACAGTAAAAGTGCTTAACAGCAATATGCTAGTGACGCACAGGAGCCGTCAGGTCATAAATAGATTAATGAAGGACACTGCAGGCATGTGTGAGACCGAATCCAGAAAAAGACACTGAAAATGGACACACAGATGCATTACGAACTAGCCACTGATAAAGTACCTTGTTCTTGAAGAATAAACCTATTCCAGAGCTACATGAAAAAATGTATATTTATTGAGTATTCTATCTACTTGGTTTAATTTATTGTAATCTGCAAGACAATCTGTATTTATCTAAATATTTGTGGTAAAGCTGCCATTAAATTGCTCTCTCTCCCCCCCAGGTCATCTCATCTTTTTATGTTGAGTGGGGAGGAAATGCAATGTCCTTCATGGGAAAAGGTGTCACAAAGAGCACTGTGCTTTGCTTGCTTCACTTGTCCCATGAAATGATGGTTCAAGCCACAAATATGGTAAGAACACTAAAAGTTTCCTTTTCCTGTCTGTTTCACTTCTGACGATGCGAGTTTTGGGTGGGCTGGAAACAAGGAAAGCTAGTGCTCTCTCCTCTTACAGTCTGCCTGAGACCGAATTCGGAGTCAGAATTAACAGGATTGTGTGCTCTCTCAGGGCCGTAGCTAGGGTGGAATGGGCCCCTGGCCAAGAAGTCAAGATGGACCCCCCTCTTCGTGTCCTTGGTGTGCTACCCGGCTCGGCGGGCCTGGCGGCGCTGCTATCAAACACACAAGACACCCAAAATGCAGCCAGCCTATTTAAGCGCATTATGCCATGCAAAGATATATATATATATATACTAAAATGGTCAGAGAGAGAGAACTGGTTATATATATATATATATAACCATTTTAGTTGTGTCCCAATAATCAATTCATGCTGCCCCCACCCCATAACCAGTTCATTTGTGCTCCAGCCCCCACCCATAATTATTTCTGCCCCCCACCCATAACCAGTTCATTTGCGCCCCTGGGGCAGCATGAATTAATTATATGGGGGGCACAAATGAGCTAGTTATGGGGTGGAGGTTTAAAGGCAGTATTCCTGTTAGCAATAACTTCATTAAGAAGAGTTAGTGAAATAGCAGCCATAATAATGTGAGAACCATATTTGCAGATTTTCCGAGATACAATAGATATTGCTTTACATCCTAAATTCCTACCTAAGATAGTATAAGTAAGACAGTTGTGAGAATGTGGCCCTTTTTACATGGACCTCTCGCACGGGGTGTGGGAGCCCTGTGTGAACAATGCGGTGCCTGCGGTGAGTAGGGGTGCATGTGCCCGTCTAACACGCATCCCCCCCCCTCGTCCCCACACACGGAACAACCGGGGGAAACGGCGGTTGCTCCATTGGTGGGGATGAGTGGGGATGCATGTGAGGCCATGTGCACCCCCTGCCCATGCACCAGCATGCCCACTGACCCCCTTAAGGAAATCTCCTCTCTGCTCGCCTCCTCCAACCCTTCCACTTGCCCCCTTGATCCCATTCCTTCCCGCCTCCTCACCTCCATTACTCCCACTGTCGCCCCTTCCTTCCTGCACATCATCAACCTCTCCCTCTCTACTGGCTCTTTCCCTTCTGCCTTCAAACATGCCACAGTCTCTCCTATTCTCAAAAAGTCCACTCTTGACCCCTCTGACCCTTCTAGCTATCGTCCTGTCTCACTCCTTCCTTTTGCTTCCAAGCTGCTTGAACGTGTTGTCTACTCCCGCTGCCTTGACTTCCTATCCTCCAACTCCTCCCTTGACCCCCTCCAATCTGGCTTCCGCCCCCTTCATTCTACTGAAACTGCTCTCGCTAAGATCACCAACGATCTTCTGGTGGCTAAATCTAAACGTCTCTATTCCATTCTTGTCCTCCTTGATCTCTCTGCTGCCTTCGATACTGTTGACCACTCACTCTTGCTGGATTCCCTTCACTCCCTTGGCTTTTGTGGCTCTGTCCATAACTGGTTCTCCTCCTACCTCTCTGACCGCTCCTTTAATGTGTCTCTCTCCAACTCCGCCTCCTCCTCCTTCCCCCTCTCAGTTGGTGTTCCTCAAGGCTCTGTTCTTGGCCCTCTCCTCTTCTCGATCTATACCTCATCCTTAGGCAAACTCATTGCCTCCCATGGCTTCCAATACCACCTCTATGCTGATGACACTCAACTCTATCTCTCTACTCCCTCTCTCTCTCCCTCTGTTCAAGCTCGTCTCATCAACTGTCTCTCTGACATCTCTACCTGGATGTCTCAACGTCAACTCAAACTCAACATGGCTAAAACTGAACTCCTTATCTTCCCCCCTCATCCTTCCTCTCCCACTTCCCTGTTGATCCTCATCAATGGGGTCACCATCCTTCCCATCCCCAAAGCCCGTAGCTTAGACTTCATCTTTGACTCACCCCTTTCTTTTAAACCCTACATCGACTCTGTTGCCAAATCCTGTTGCTTCTCCCTCCATAACATTGCTAAGATTTACCCTTTTCTCTGTCTCATCTCCCCAAACCCTTGTTCATGCCCTGGTCATCTCTCACCTCGATTACTGTAACCTCCTTTTGACTGGCCTCCCCCACTCTCCCCTTTCTTCCCTTATCTCCATCCAAAACTCTGCTGCCAGGGTCATGCACCTCGCCCGTTGCTTCGACCACATGCAGCCCCTCCTCTCCTCACTGGTTCCCTCTTCCTGAACAAATCCTGCACAAGCTCCTAGTCTTCACCTATAAAGCTCTTCACAACCTCGCTCCCCCCCTACCTCTCGAGATAATTTCCCCCCGTACTCCAGTCCGTGAACTTCGCTCCTCCTCTGTTCCCTCTCTCGCCTGCCCTGCTCCCCTAACCGTCTTTGCAAGTTCTACTTAAATGCGTTCCACTGTATGAAATAAATGGAGATGAAAGGAGGTGGGACAATTGCACAGTGTAAGTCAGAAGGCTGTTTTTTGTGTGATTATCATATGACTAGGTGGTGGTTGTGTATTTTTGTATATTGGTGTTTGAAAAACTATTGGAATTTTAAAATTCAGTCTTCAGTTTCTTCTGTCAATTATAACAATGTAACAGTATTTTCAGCTAGAGTAGTACAGCTAATAGGAAGTTTTTAGGGAATTTCATGGCATTGCCACACATTTGAAACTTAGGACCCTGATCCTCCAAAGATGCATGCATGTTTAATTATCCGTTTAGCACATGCATAATTATTTGCAACATCTGCACCTAAAATGCAGCTGTGCAATATTAGTGCTCTGCAGACTGAAGCAAACTTCGTTGTAAAATATATTTATCTAATCTATCAGTGACTTAGGTAGTTTGAAATTTGAACGTACTTCATGTGTCATTTTCTAAAACAAATCTTGGTTTTCCATGTTGTTTATTTAGGACTGGGTGTCCGTCTGGTTCTTGCCATATGACAACAGTGAAGAACAAATTCCTTCTAGACTAGGTCTGGCATGGCTGATTCCATTATGGGTAGACAGAGATCCAGAGGTCAGTGGACGCGTAACAATAAAATTATTGTGTTCCTCCTTGAAGTAAGAAACACTGCAAATTTAAGAACTTGTATTTTATTATTAGATCTAACTTGACCCACTTCCAAACAGATTTTATAGTTATTGCCATTACTTGTCTGAGCATCTTTAAACAAATGTTTGTTTCAAGGATCACCGTTCACTCAGTCTCATGGGAACTGGCATCTCTGACTTAAAGCTTAGAATGTTCTAACAAGCATGAGCCAAGTCTATTTGTTCCTCCCCGGCAAGCCTAACGTGGACTGTTTCAAGGGAATGAGTGGCAAAAACTGTCCTGTTACTTTTAAAACTGAAGATCAGTGCACTCGGCTTTTCCATTATCCTCCCTGGAATTTGACATTTTCTTTATTGGGTTTGGTTTTTTTGCCTTTTTAGAGTTAATTTTGTTTCTAGTTAGGTAGAAGGTTGGATTCTCTTCGTTTAGAATTTAAAAAGAAAAGGTGCCCTTTTTTTTTTTTTTTTTTTTTTTTAATTTTTATTTTTTTTTTTTTTTTTTTTCCAAAAATACAAAAATTTTTTTTTTTTTTTT
>QEPC01009674.1:4221918-4243839 GCA_003113815.1 Sphenodon punctatus
TTCTGTTTTTTGTAGAAGTTTGCTTTTAATTTCTCCATTGAGAAGATGAACCACACTCTGTTGACCCATGCAGATTCCGTTAACCCTTTTACATTTTTCCAGTTTTTAGTTAATACATTTATACCTGCTAATATTAAAATTACTATCGTATCTTTATAATGTTGTATCATCTCTATTTCAGGATATACACCTAGTAGCATAAGTTCAGGTGTAAAGGGGATGTTACATTTGGTAATCGCCAGGATGTGACTATGGATCATTTTCCAAAATTTTTGTATATCTCCACAGCTCCAGCAGCAGTGTAATAATGTCCCCACCTCCCCGCACCCATGCCAGCATTCATTCGTTGCACTACCCCCGATGTTTTTTAACCACTCCGGGGTCCTATAATACCTTAGAATCAATTAAAGAAAAGGTGCCCTTTTTAAGCTAGTTGCAACATTGATTTGAAAGATTCTGTTACAAGATGTATTCTCCTATTAGTCAATTCATATTAATATTTACTTCAAATGGCACTGAGACGGCGATGGTGGCTTTGGTGGACGATTTCCACTGGGAGATGGATGCAGGATGTTTTACATTCTTGATCCTACTAGATCTCTTGAGGCCGCTTTTGATACCGTGGACCATGGGCTGCTGTTGAGATGGTTGCGAGACCTGTGGGGTCTGGACGGGACTGTCCTTGGGTGGTTCCACTCATTCCTCTTGGGGGAATGAGCTGAAACGTCGAGCCCCCAGACCTAGACCTGCGGCATTCCGCAGGGTTTGATTCTGTCTCCGCTTTTGTTTAATGTGTATATGCAGCCCCTGGGGGAGATCGTGAGAGGGTTCGGGGTGTGATGTCACCAATATGCTGATGATACTTAGCTGTACCTCTCGTTTTCGACTGACCCAGGTCCCGTTGTCTCGTTGCTTTCCCAATGTTTGGAGGCTGTGGCGGATTGGGTGCAGCAGAGCAGACTGAAGCTCAATCCTGATAAGACGAAGGTGATGGTGGTGGGTAGGGCGTGGGAGGTGCCGACCCCTCTGGTGGCAGGGACCTGCCCTCCTATAGCCCAGCAGGTTCGGAGTCTGGGGGTGGTTTTGGATCCGGGCCTCCGTCTGGATCGGCAGGTGGAGGCGGTGGCCAAAGCCGCCTTTTGCCAGCTGTATCTGGTACAGAGGCTGTGCCCATACGTTTCCGGGCCCGACCTGGCCACTCTTATTCACGCCTTCATCACCTCGTGACTAAACTACTGCAACGCGCTCTACGTGGGGCTTCCCTTGATTTTGGTTCGGAGGCTGTAGCTGGTGCAGAATGTGGTGGCCCGTCTCCTTACAGGGACGAGGCAGTGGGAGCATATTACACCTGTGCTCCACACCCTGCACTGACTGCCTATTGTGTACTGAGCCAGGTTCAAGGTGCTGGTGTTGGTTTATAAAGCCCTATACGGTCTGGGCCCCTCATACCTTGGGGGACTGCCTCACCTTCCGTGCCTCAGGGTAGCCCCTGCGGTCTGCTTGGGGTGCCTTCCTGGAGGTCCCCCATGTTAAATGGGGGGGGCCACGATGGAGAGGGCGTTCTCAGTGGCCGGACTGCGGCTTTTGAACTCCCTCCCGGAGGAAGCCTGCCTGGCCCCGGGTCTGATGGCTTTTCTCAGAGCCTGTAAGACCTGTTTGTTCGCCCAGGCCTTCGGAGGCGAGGGGAGGGTAGGGAGGGGGGGAAATTTTGGGGATGGAGTGGGGGTGGGTAGTTTTGTTTATAACTGATGATATTTTATGTATTTTAGCATTGTTTTGTTTGTTGTGAGCCGCCCCGGGATGCCGTAGGCATGAGGGGGCGGTCAATAAATATAAATAAATAAATTTAAATTATATTGCTATACATTGCAGTACTCCCTAAATGCAGTACTGTATTTCAAAAATAGAGTGCAGCGTTCTCAGACCACCTAAAGATGGTATTAGATAATTAACAGCTGCCTAACAAATAGATGGTGTCATGTCTAGAAGGTTGTGTGAATACTATGTTTCACATCAGTTTCGTGAAGAAAAATAGTTAACCTCTATTGGCAACTCATGAGCAGGGAACTGCGTTCACTGTATTTTCCTCATTGCTACCAATAGAAAAATGCAGGACACACGGATTCTTGTTCATGAGTACAAAGCGATTGAAAGAGGAAAACATACTTTCTGAAGACTCAAGGATGGCTTGTGGAATGATGATGTGTTAGTGTGTGAAATTAAAAAAAAATTATTTCATTCCATTTTATACTAGGTAAGATTTGCCTCCCTGGGAATAGGATCTGCTCTTACATCTTTTGAAGTAGGATGCATTGCTTTAGCAGACAGCTGTCAAAACATTTCAGGAGGCTTATGGGGAACGGTAGTAAATATCCTTTTGGACCAGTCTGAATGTAGCATGGTACGCAGAGAGGTAAGTCTTTTTGTTTTCCTATTGGCCATTAATTTATACTACTTCTATATGTACAATTTAAAAAAAATTTAAAATGCTGTACTTTTTTCTGAAAACTGTTACTGAGAACAAATCTTCTTAGATTTTTTTTTATCTCAGATGATACTGAATTCCTGCCTCTCTCTAAGTTAAGTGGTGCCCAAGGAAAGTAATGTTTTACTAAAGAGGAAGTAATTTGTTTCAGTGATATGCTAATCTGTTGAGCCATAAATAGTGAGATGCATGCAAATATATTGTCTACTAGGAGTGTGCACAAAACGTGTTTTCATCGGTCTGACCCAGTATTGCATTTCTTATGTTTTTGGTTTTATTTTTGGTTTTGGTATTAAAATGGCATTTGTTTTCATTTTCATTTTTGTTTTTAAGTTTAATTTTCCATTGGTTTCAATGGGAAATGAATTTTCCTCTGTAATGTCTTCATTTTTCATACAATTTGCATGAATTTGGGCAGATTGTACTCCTCACCTAAGTGATAATCCCTGACAAATTTCATAAAGATTGGATAAGGAGTTTCGATTTTATAGGCAATTTACGTTTTGTGGTTTGCTCACACATTTCCAGCTGTAATTTCTTTTCCATCCAATTTGGATGAAATTTGGACTTGTATTCCTCATGGAGGGGGGGCGGGCGGCATGGGGGGGGGCATTCCCACGGACCTCCACCAATCACAAAAGTTCAATTTTTAGAAAATTGGGGCCTTGCATCCAGTCTTTCTGAAATTCGTCAGGGATGATCCCTTTGGCGAAGGACGCGCAAATTTCATCCAAATTGGATGGGAAGCAAAGAAGTTACAGCCGGAAGTGCATGCACAAACCATGATGCTCATACAGGGTAACTTATACAGTTCGTAGAGATACACTAGAAGGGTTACTTTGCTCAGCGTTCTAGGTGTACCTAAAAGAACGGACATTTAATTTCTCTGTATTGAACTTACACAGAAAGTGATCTTCTGTTTTATGTTAGTATGCTGCTTTCAGGCTATGTCCTCTATGTTTGGATTTAATGAATCCTTATAAAAGTTCAGAGCTTACACTATAGAATATTAATGTGAAACTGGGCATGTGTCCTGATGTCTCAACTGAGAAACAGGAGAGAACCCTAGAGCAGTTTGAACTTAATATAGAACACTCTGTATATTTTATATAAAACACTCTATAAAAGTAAAAGGAACTGACACTCTTTCTTTCCTTCCCCCTTCATAGCTGCAATCAGGCATTCAACTGCATGCTGCATGCTGCACCCTCTCTTCAAAATACTTCTGAGAAGTATTACAATTTTAAAAAAAACCAAAAAATTTCCCACCCCATAAAAGTGTTTAAACCTTACATTGCTTCTTGAATATCTTGATCATGGGTGAAAACAGACATGACTCTAACTCCACTTTAACATCGCTTTAACATTTCTTATGCATGTTGCAGGACTGCATAGGGCACCAATGCAGCCCTGCAACATGTATAAGAAATGTTAGTGGTGTTAAAGTGGACTTAGCGTCATGTCTGTTTTCACCCCATGTAGTGCTGCTTGGACTATCTCTACTGTAAATTGCTTTATTTATTTATTTGAATATTTATATCCTGCCTCTCCTTTTCCCAGCAGCTCGAGGCGGCTAACAATCCAATACAAAAATACACCAATAAATAAATAGATTAAAACAATACATCATAAATTAAAATGCAACCAAAACTGGGGGAATAATCAGCCTCTACCACCCCACCCATCACCCTCACCAGATGCCTGGTGGAACAGCCAGATCTTGCATCTTGGTTGAAAGGAAGGGAGGTCTGGAGTCAAGCGGGCCTCTGGCAGAAAGGAGTTCGACTGTCTAGGTGCGGTCGTTGAGAACGCCCTCACCAGAGTGCCCCCCCCCCCCAGAATACCCAGGGGACCTCCAGGAAGGTGCCCCCGGCTGACCGCAGGGCCTCCAAGGCCTGGGGGGTGAGGCGATCCCACAGGTAGGCAGGGCCCAGGCCATTTAGGGCTTTATAGGTCAAAACATACACCTTGAATTGGGCCTGGAAAACTATAGGCAGCCAGTGCAGAGAGCGGAGCACCGGTGTAATATGCTCATGGCGACTCGTCCACATAAGGAGACGGGCTGCCGCATTCTGCACCAGCTGCAACTTCCAGACCATCATCATGGGTAGCCCCACATAGAGCGCGTTAAAATAGTCCAATCTCGAGATAATGAAAGCATGGATGATAGTAGCCAGGTCAAAGTCTGAGATATATGGGTGAAGCTGCTGCACCAGATGTACCAGAACGTGCTCCAGAACGTTCTCCTCACCACAACATCTACCTGGGCATCCAGGTGGAGCCAAGTATTTATTTAGAAAATAAATAAATAAAGGCATCGGACTGTTTTGTCATTCAATCCATTATAGATGCAATCCTGTCCCTAATGAAGCCAATAGGATTTAGCTAACTTCAATAAAATCTGGATTGCAAGATGAGTCTCTTTAATTTTTTTTTAAAAAAGGCAAACTTTCTCTCTTAAAAATGGGGAAAAAAAGAAGTGTGTCTGTAGGTTTGTTACTTCTGTGGCAATAATTTGCTCAAGATCGTAAAACATGATAGGAGGATGATATCCCTGCAGCAAAGATCTTATAACGTATGCAAAACTAGAAGCAATAATTGGGAAAATGATACATAGGAGGTGAATTCCTGAGGTGTAACTTGTTGAAATCAGTTGTTCGTTTTAAATTAGTCAGGGTTTTTTTTGCTGGTAAGTCATTTCAGGCATTATACCTATGCCAGATTTTTTGTCACTGTTATTTTTACCAAAATACTTTTCTGTTGTTCTAAAAGCCCCCCCCCCNCCCCCCCCCCCCCCCCCCCTTTATATCTGATGTGTAAGACGGGCATAGTTAGAAATAAGCTGTATAAGAACAACAATTCAGTCAATTTCACACAGCAGATTGAAGAGAGAGAATGCTCTTAAATGTCTGTTGCAATAATCACAGGTAACATTTGTGGTATTTAAGTTTCAACTTTAAACTTTTTAGTGTTAATAAGTACCGACAGTGTTAATAAGTACTGAAATTTCAGATACCCTCAGGAATATCTAAAAATAAGCAGGGTGCTAGCTGATTGACCTGGCTTTGACCTATGATGCTTTTGAAGTGCTGTTGGATCTCTTTACCTTGCATTGGTTAGCTGTTGCAGCAAGATGGCAGTATTGATGCTTTCTCTTTTTTAGGCTGCATTTATTCTTCAAAACCTTCTTGTGATTCCATTGCCTACTGAAGAGGTTAAAGATTATGCTTGGCAGGTGACTTGACTATTTGAACTTTGCCACTATTTTGCATTTGTCAATGAGATCGAAGCCCTATCGCATGCTAGCGCACCAATACAAACATGCTTCCACTTGTTAATTGTGTAAATATTAAATCTGATTTATATATATATTGAATTGGTGGGAAATTACACACGTGCATATTCCTGTTATGCTTTGGTGAGGATGTGTGTGTTTTTTTTAAATGCTTCCATGCAATATAAAGTACATTTGTTAATCTTCTCCCTTAATGATGAAATTACATTAAGATTTTGCAAGACATAGACTAGCTCTTTTTGACCAAATGAGGAATGTAGTATTATTAAGAGGTGAAGAGAGCCAGCACTAGATCATTTTAATCTATTATAAAACATCTCAAAAACATTAATGGGTGTCCTGAACTTTACTGAGATCACTTTTCCCAAAACGTGAGAATGGATTAAGTCAGTGCATGTTGTGAACACATCTGGTGAATGAGTTCAGTGCATTTTAGTACATGGCTGTGGTATGCTTGACACAGGATTCTTGCCATTGTAACTTTGACTCAATATCATAATGCCTAATGTTGACAAAATTCTTGGGCTGTGCAGTTGTCATGCTTAATAGAATTGGTTCATATTGCAGACACCTATGCATGTATTGCAATTCTAGAATATTGAATTCTAGAATGCAAAATAGTGCAAAATAGAATGCAACTGGAATGCAAAATAGTGCAAACAAACATTGTGTTTTAATTTTGAAAAGGATGGAAGATACAAAAGCAGAACCCCAAGTGTGGATAACTTGGTGTCTCACCATGTGTCTATATACACATACACACACACACACACTCTCTCTCTCTCTTACGTTTTACATTCTACAGAAGGTGGTGACATAAAGCTAGGTCTAAAGTCCACTGATATTGAGGGAGTCTTCATATGAGGTACGAGCTTATGAGTTGTGTAGGACCTTTAAGGTCTTAGGGTATATAAGGAATGCAGGACACATGAGGCCCTAGGATATATAAAGAATGTAGGGTTCTAGATAGAATGTTTATTGTGGTATGTAAGGTACTACATTCCTTATATTCCACATTTCTTATGTACTACAATAAGCATTCTATCTGACAAATTTTCTTAAACTATTGCTTAATATTTTCAAAATAGGCCATTTCTTGAATTCGTATGATTCTTTGAACACTATTTAACATGAGATATTTAACACTACCAATTATTTTCAGATTACTTCTTATAGTCATTCCAAATTGAGTCTAATAAAACCACAATTAAATTAAGGTATTTTTAAAATATATATCATTACCTATGGTGCAGGAAAATTTAATTAGAGGTATTATAAAAATGTTAAATTGAAAATAACCATAGAAGTAAATCTTTTAAAGGTATAGCATGAATATTGACATGTACCAGTTCCTTCCCTTTCTCCCTCTCCACCCTGTCAATGTTATTGCTAGGACAGGAGTGGTTTTGATAATCCTTTAAATTGGTTCCTTAACTCTTTTTATCCTTCATATTTATCTAAGAGTATCAGAATTTATTTTGCTGCTTGGTATATTTTGGTTTCTAACTAGGTCTCTATTTTCAGTGGATTGGGATGAATGGATATGCCATAACAGCAGGGTATCCTCCAGTAATGGCTGTTCCAAGACTCCCATTCTGAGCAGTAACTTAATTTTTATTTGTCGATGTTATGGAACTTTCTGAACAAAAAGAGTGTGGGGTGCATTTTGGTGTATGTATCTTGCAACTGTCATTTTTTCATTTCTGAGATTCATGTTTATTTCTTAAATTGCTGCTAAGAGGGTACTCTTTTTAGAGGGCATCAGTTGGAAGTCAGTACATAGCATTTAAGGAGAAGCTAAGCAGTTTTCTAGAAGCTGATTTGTATATCTTTCTTAATCTGGTTTGTAGAGCTACTGATGCAGCTTGTAATCTAAACTTCTGTACAGTCTAGCTGAAAGGACTCAAAATTGTATTAGTTAATAACGTGCAATTGCAACTATATTATTTTTCTCAGTCCTATATCTGAATATGATGACATAGGCCTTTTTTACACGGACGCCGCGGCAGGCCCAGTGGGTGGAGATGGGTGAAGATGGTGGGTGAACACACCCGGCGGCGCCAAGCCAGGTGACGTTTACACGGACGGCGCCGTGGGGGGTTGTGGGACAGAACGGGAGGGACTAGCACACACCCAGCGGTCAAACACCCACCCCAGGAAACACTGAGCAAACACCCATGACAGTTACACAGACACGTGAGACACCGAACGACAGGGAAGCCCTGCCCAGGACAGCGACGGCACAGTGTGACCAACTGAGGGCAAATGAAGCTGCAGCACGCAGCTCCGTCCACGAACCGCCAGACCCCGTGCGGGCGTGGTAGGAGGGAGCTGGGATGACAGGAAACACACAGACCCCAGCCAGCCCCATGACAGGGCCAGACAGCTGGGTGCCACCCCACCCACTAGACACCGCCCACACACAACTGTGCACACAACCACACAGGGAAGGGCTGTATGGCCAACGAGGTGGGGGACCCCCAGCAGGGGGGAATGGAGGGAAAGGGGCACAGGGGAGGGACAGAGGCCTGATGCAGCAGGGGACCCCAACACACACGCACATACACACACACCCCAGCAGAGGACTCTCTCACACAATCCCATGGCCCCCGGATGAGGAGCCGGGAACCAGACACATGCAGTCATGCCGGCAGCAACAGAAACCCACAGCACAGCCGGGCTGGCAGGGAACAGCAGGGGGTGAGGGGCGGAGACCCAGAACACACCAAGCGGCAGCAAACTTGCTGCAGGTATCCCCACACCAACAATGAATTCCATTCCATTCCATATATATTTGATACCCCGCACTCTCTCCCGTAGGACTCGAGGCGACTTACAACAATATAACAATGATTCTGGAAAATTCCACGCAGGGAGCCCAGAACAACATTTCAAGAGCAAACTAACATAATATACAATTTACCATAATATGCAATTTATAATACAGCACATTTCCCAACCTTCAGCTGACGTCCCACTCAATAACCTCCCCAATACAAACGGGGTAGGTCCCAACCACCACCAACTCCTCCCCTGCTGCCACCAGGGAAAGCCTGGCCACCTCCATCCCTCTCTCACCGGGGGGAGGTGGCCCCACCAGACCAACATCAGCAATTATATTTAACTAATCAAATTCCTCCCACTCTCCCCTCTCCTTTACTAGCCCCACCCAAGACACCCTATCTACACATAATTCCCTCTTCTCGCCCCTCTCAGAACCCCCCTCCCTCACCCTCTGTTCCTTTTCATCCCTCATTCCCTGTTTCTCCTCCTCCCCTCCTTCTTGTTTTAACTTTCTACCCTGACATAACTTCCCCCCTCTACCTCCTCTGGGCCGCACCCTTTGGCCGCAGCCCTTCGGCTCGCAGCTGCCGACCCTTCACTTAAGTGCCCCTCGGCACTTCCGGGTTTTAGTCCAAGGGAGGGGGGCAGGGGGGGCTCCAAAGATGTCCCGGTCTCCCCTACTCACGCCCCTCCTCTCCATCATGGCCAAGTGGGTCCCCTTCACCTCGGGCACAGCAGCGGGAACAGGAGCAGCGGGGATGCAAGCCCCAGCAACGGGAGCGAGAGCAGCGGGGAAGCAAACCCCAGGCGATGTCTGTGCTCTGTTTGACACAGCCGCCGGCCCTTCACTTAAGTGCCCCTCGGCACTTCGTGGGTTTTAGTCCAAGGTAGGGGGGTGGGGGGGGCTCCAAAGATGTCTGTCTCCCCTATTCACGCCCCTCCTCTCCATCACGGCCAAGTGGGTCCCCCTCGCCTCGGGCACAGCAGCGGGAACAGGAGCAGCGGGGATGCAAGCCCCAGCAACGGGAGTGAGAGCAGCAGGGAATCAGTGCGGCTGACGGGGGGGCCCATCACAAACGCTGGGAGAGGGCAGGGCACCAGGACAGCAGCCAAAGGGACGGACCCGCGGCCCAAGGCACCTAGGGGGGAAGGAGTGGGACAGAGACCGGGCCGGTGAGGGACAGAAGGGAACAAAGACAGTAGGCTGACAGGCCTCAAACAACCCAAGCCAGGGACAGCAGGGGGACCCCCAAAGGATACGGCAGAGCAGCTGCACATATGCTGGGAGAGGGAAGGGGGCGCGGAATAACCGGTCCCTGCTAGGTAACAGTGCCACAGCTACCAAGAGGCACCCACGTAAGACACCAGGCCACATGGAGGAACAAGACACACACCCAGGGAAGGGGGCAAAGCAACTTTAATACAAGGGGGAAGGGCGTGGAAAACAGGAAAGGTCCAAGGGAGATGGTGCGGCAGCACGGAGAGCGGCTCCCTGGGGCAGGACCCCGGCCTCAATGGGGACGCCGGCCCTGTACCCAGCTCCAGCGATCCGCTTGGGTGCAGTCCAGGCAGTGCACCTGCTCCAGGAGGTGCAGCAGCAGCTGCACAGCCTCCTCCTGTTCCCTGGTCCACTCGGCAATCATCTCCTGCACTAAGGGATGGAGAGAAGGGGCCATCAGAATGGGACAGTGGACCCCAACACCCTGGGACAGGCTACGGATAGCAGGGGACATGGGAGGCATGGTGCGGGTTTGCAGGGCGCACAGGGCTCGGGGCCAGGGGGACGGATCACAGCCGGGTGATTGCTAGGTGCAGAGGCCACTCACAGGGCAGGTGGGTAAAGGGGACAAAGTCACAGCTGCGCGGGCCTGGGTCAGGTCCCCCGGCCACGTAACACCTAGGCAGGTAGCTGCTAGGATATCCTGCACTGGTGCCGGTGGTGCCCCCCCCCCAGAGTGTGAGTGTTGTGGGTGGTACCATACTGCCTGTTGATGAGCCCCCTGAGGGGGAGGGCTATCCTCTTAACTGTCCTGTCCACCTGCTTCATGATCCTGGCGCTGGTGTTGGAGCAGTGGGCTGAGCTACTGCTGCTGGGTCACCGCTTCTACAACCATGGCATCTGGCGCAGGAGAGCAGACAACCTGTGCCAAGCTGCATCGTTGCAGTGAGCATGGAGGGTAGCTGTCCGCCGACAGTCCATGTTCAGAACAGCGGTGTCCCAGGACATGTGCCTGGTACTGTCCCGGTGGCCACTCAATGTCTACGGCCGCCGTGTCACTGTCCCAGTGCGGAGGCTGGATTGGATGCGCGCTCACACAAGTGAATGTTGGGAGAACATGCTGACCACTTGGACAGACGAGGAACGGACAGACCACTTCCGCATGAATCATTCACTGTTAGCCCGGCTTGGAGAGCTCCTGAATCCACATCTCTGGAGGTGCGAAACCAGGATGCGGTATCCGCTGCCTCCAGGGATGCGCGTGGCTGTGTGGAGACTGACCACCCCCGATTTCTGTTGGAGCGTTGGGGAGCAGTTCGGGGTGGGGACTGCTACTGTTAACAGGGTGCTCCATAATGTCTGTGACCTGCTAGTTGAGCTACTGCTCGAGCGGGTCATACAGCTCCAGGATCCAGAGGTTTAGATCCGCAGCTTCGAGGACGTGGACGTCCTCCATTGCATAGGGGCAATAGACAGCACCCACATCCCTATCATCTGGCTGCCACACACCAAGACAGACTACCTAAATTGGAAGCAGGTGTTCTCGATCAATCTCTAGGCCGTGGTGGATTATTATTATTATTATTATTATTATTATTTTTATTAACAAACATTTATATAGCACCAGCAGTGTTCTTGGCACTTTACAAAGTAATAAAATAGACACGGTCCCTGCCCCATGGGCTTACAATCTGAGAGACAGGACCTGAGGGAGAGACATAGGAAGGGGAACAGAGGGAGAGACAAGGGGTATAACATTCATGAAGATGCGAGGTCTCAGGTGCACGTGCTTGGCTTGGTTACGATGAGAATGACAGCAGGCAGGTCCATGTTGCAAGGATAAGGGTAAACAGACCATAGGTATAGGAAATAGTGGGTCAGCAGGATAAAGAGTCAGACAGAGCAGAGCGAAAGAGGTGAGTTTTAAGGAGAGATTTGAAGGTATGAAGGGAGGGTGCAAGGCGGATGTGGACAGGGAGGGAGTTCCAGGCATGGGGGGCAGCAAGTGAGAAGGGACGAAGGCGCTTAGGGGAGCAGGGAAGGCATGGAAGGGTGAGAGAAGGGACAGAGGAGGAGCGAAGTGCACGGGCTGGAGTATGGAGGGCGATAAGTGCAGAGAGGTAGGGGGGAGCAAGGTTGTGAAGAGCTTTATAGGTGAAGACTAGGAGCTTGTGCAGGATTCGTTCAGGAAGGGGAAGCCAGTGAAGCGAAGAGAGGAGGGGCTGCACATGGTCGAAGCGACTGGCGAGGTAGATGACCCTGGCAGCAGAGTTTTGGACAGAGATGAGGGGAGAAAGGTGAGACCGGGGAAGGCCAGTGAGAAGGAGGTTACAGTAATCGAGGCGAGAGATGACCAGAGCATGAACAAGAGTTTTGGCAGACGAGACAGAGAGAAAAGGGCGAATCTTAGCAATGTTATGGAGGGAGAAGCGACAGGATTTAGCAACAGAGTCAATGTAGGGTTTAAAAGAAAGGGCTGAGTCAAAGATGAAGCCTAGGCTACGGGCTTGGGGGACAGGCAGGATGGTGACTCCATCAATAGTTATTGACAGTGAGGAAGGAGAGGAAGGATGAGGGGGGAAGATAAGGAGTTCAGTTTTAGCCATGTTGAGTTTGAGTTGACGTTGAGACATCCAGGTAGAGATGTCAGAGAGACAGTTGATGAGACGAGCTTGAACAGAGGGAGAGAGAGAGGGAGTAGAGAGATAGAGTTGAGTGTCATCAGCATAGAGGTGGTATTGGAAGCCATGGGAGGCAATGAGTTTGCCTAAGGATGAGGTATAGATCGAGAAGAGGAGAGGGCCAAGAACAGAGCCTTGAGGAACACCAACTGAGAGGGGGAAGGAGGAGGAGGCGGAGTTGGAGAGAGACACATTAAAGGAGCGGTCAGAGAGGTAGGAGGAGAACCAGTTATGGACAGAGCCACAAAAGCCAAGGGAGTGAAGGGAATCCAGCAAGAGTGAGTGGTCAACAGTATCGAAGGCAGCAGAGAGATCAAGGAGGACAAGAATGGAATAGAGATGTTTAGATTTAGCCACCAGAAGATCGTTGGTGATCTTAGCGAGAGCAGTTTCAGTAGAATGAAGGGGGCGAAAGCCAGATTGGAGGGGGTCGAGGGAGGAGTTGGCGGATAGGAAGTCAAGACAGCGGGAGTAGACAACACGTTCAAGCAGCTTGGAAGCAAAAGGAAGGAGTGAGACAGGACAATAGCTAGAAGGGTCACCGGGCTTTGTTTACTGATGTCTATACCAGCCACTCTGGGAGGAGCCATGATGCTCGCATACTGCGGGCATCCCCCTTCTATGCACGCATGTTTGACGGGTAGATAGTCCCAACTTGTACTGTGTCATTGAGGGGGTCTCCATGGCCCCAGTGGTGATAGGGGACCCTGCCTACCTCAGCTGCCCATGGGTCATGAGGGACTACTTCGTTGTGCGCGCAGCAGAGCTCCAGCTCTTCAGTGAACGACTCTCATTGGCTCAGAGCATGGTGGAGCAGGAATTCGGGCTGCTCAAGGGGCGTTGGCACATGCTCATGAACAGGAGGCAGTTCGATCTGCAGCATACCCCCATCCTTGTACTAGTGGACTGTATCCTGCACAATGTCTGCGAGACCAGGGAAGCTGCCCTTGACTACCCCCCAACGGTGCAGAGAGAAGGCCCTGTGCCCCTCTACCAACATGTCCAGGGTGGCACGTTCTGGCGCATATCCGAGAACCAGGAAGCTCTGTGTCGGCGCATTGTCAGTCAGATTGCCCCGAGCTGTTTTTAGGAGGGGCGGGATATAAATATATTAAATAAATATAAATAAACTGAGTAGACCTGTTGACAGCCCCCCACCCTTCACAATACCGTGTAACGGGTAACAATAAATCCTGTTATGACTGTTCCCACAATCGCTTGTGGGCTCTTGTTTGGGTCGTAGAGGTTCCCCGGTCCTTTGAGACCTGTGCCCCACGCCACTGGGTAACCCACTGCCTTCTAGCCATGGCAAGCGAACCACACCAGGCTTTGGCACCTCACCGGCTGTCCGGTGGCATGCCTGGTGCGCCACTGATGTAACTGTGCAGACCTGTACCCGGCCATGGGAGCTATGCTGTTGCCCACCTGTCTGCCTGCAGGCCAGAGACGTATGCTTCCAGCACCTGTCTTCTGAATGCTCTGCCCCCAAGTGCATATGGAGCAACCCCTTGCCACCATGGTGCCCCCATTGACACACCGAACAACAGAGTTGTAATGTAAAACACAGTTTATTAGGGGTTCTGTACAAGTGGGGGGTGTTCACTATTTGTGGGGCCTTCCCCGTGCCCGCTTCGGTGCACCACCGGGGCTCGATTCTCTGCGGGCCCTTGCAGCCGCCATCCTTTGGGAGCGCCGGCCGGCCGGCCCGGGTTGTCAGTTGTCCGCAGGCCACTTCATGCCGGGCTGGAGTGCTGGACCCTGCATTAATGGAACATAAGGTCTATGTTATAGCCTGCCTTGCAACATTACCCCGGCGCCACAACCCTTTCCGTGGCCCTCTGTTGTTCCCATTGCTTCCCGCACAGCAGCCCCTCCCCCCCATCCCTCTGCTCTTCGTTATGCCCTCTCCACTCCCCCCCCCCCTTTCCTGTCAGCTATGTGGTCTGGCTTACTGGAGCTGGTGGGGCGGCCAGCATGGGCAGTTGGTCACCTGGAGGTTCTGGGTTCACTGGGGAAAACCGTGGTTCCCAGAGGGGAGGTCTCGGAGGCAGCTGTGGAGGAACTGGGAGAGGTGTGGCCCGGAAGGTAAGCCCCATGAGTTTGTGTTGTGGGGCTATGTGGGGGAGTGGGACCCTGTCGACAAGACTGGGGAAGGGATGCTGCTGGGGAAACCGTTGTTGGCCGAAGCACGGGGGGGGCCTGATGGTAATCGCCTGCTATCCCGCCACCCGGGCCTGGAGGGGGCGCATCCTGCTGGGGTTCCTTCCGCAGGAGCCCCACCGTCTCCCCAATGAGGTCATGGGCCTGTGCAGAGGTTTCCTCCAGCGTGACACATCCCCTCGCCCTCTCGGCTCTGTTGAGCTGCATCTCACGTTGGAGGGAGGCAGTCAGGTGCCTGTCCCACAGGTGCTCGGTGCGGGACCGGTTTAGCATGGCAGCCACTGTCTGCCGGTCCCTCTCCCCCTCCCCTATTTGCATCTCCCTTGTGCGGGCGAGCTCCTCTGCGTGCACCTTGGCTAACCTTCTGGTTTCCTCCAGCAGCTCCCTGCCGAGCTCCTCTCTCCTCTGCCTGTTCCAGGCCTGCATCTCCCGATTCCTCTCGACACTGCTGACAGCAGCTCCTCCCGCGGACCCCTCAGGGGCTGCTAACCTGTATGGCTCGGTGACCCAGCAGTTCCGGTCACCGGCCCTTCCTTGTCATGCATGGGGGCGGGGGTTGGTTCTACGGGCTGCCCCTGTATCCGGCCTGTTAGCCCTTTATCCCAGTACCGGCCGGGACCCATGCCTTGTGTGTTGTGGCCTATCATCGTTTTCCTGGTGCCCGGCTCTCAGGGGTGCCTCCAGTTCCTCCTCGACCACCTCCTCCGTGACCATCTCCTTGTGAACCTCCAGGGCGCCTTGAGCTGTAATGGAAATGTGGATCCATCAGTCAATCCTTGCTGCCTGGCTTAGGCTCTGGTCACTGTGGCCGCCTCCCCCCCACCCCTGGGCCCTGGTTGCGTTCCTACTTGGATCGTCTTCCTCTGCTTCCTGGGAGCCGTTCCGGGTTTCCGTCAGCTACGCGTGCACCCCCCTTCCCCGCGCCCTGTGGGTTTTGTTGACACACACAGAAGGCAATATTTGAGTGAGCGGGTTCCTGGGGCGCCTCCTCCCCCTGTGTGACGGGGCTGCCCCCTCCCGCATCCTGGGTTGTCTCGCCAGGGGCAGCGGCCTCCCCCTGCTCCCGGGGGTCAGGCGGGGGGGTGTTGTGAGCACCCTCCGCCTGCCCCTGGTGAAAGCAGTGNCAACAGTATCGAAGGCAGCAGAGAGATCAAGGAGGACAAGAATGGAATAGAGATGTTTAGATTTAGCCACCAGAAGATCGTTGGTGATCTTAGCGAGAGCAGTTTCAGTAGAATGAAGGGGGCGAAAGCCAGATTGGAGGGGGTCGAGGGAGGAGTTGGCGGATAGGAAGTCAAGACAGCGGGAGTAGACAACACGTTCAAGCAGCTTGGAAGCAAAAGGAAGGAGTGAGACAGGACAATAGCTAGAAGGGTCACCGGGCTTTGTTTACTGATGTCTATACCAGCCACTCTGGGAGGAGCCATGATGCTCGCATACTGCGGGCATCCCCCTTCTATGCACGCATGTTTGACGGGTAGATAGTCCCAACTTGTACTGTGTCATTGAGGGGGTCTCCATGGCCCCAGTGGTGATAGGGGACCCTGCCTACCTCAGCTGCCCATGGGTCATGAGGGACTACTTCGTTGTGCGCGCAGCAGAGCTCCAGCTCTTCAGTGAACGACTCTCATTGGCTCAGAGCATGGTGGAGCAGGAATTCGGGCTGCTCAAGGGGCGTTGGCACATGCTCATGAACAGGAGGCAGTTCGATCTGCAGCATACCCCCATCCTTGTACTAGTGGACTGTATCCTGCACAATGTCTGCGAGACCAGGGAAGCTGCCCTTGACTACCCCCCAACGGTGCAGAGAGAAGGCCCTGTGCCCCTCTACCAACATGTCCAGGGTGGCACGTTCTGGCGCATATCCGAGAACCAGGAAGCTCTGTGTCGGCGCATTGTCAGTCAGATTGCCCCGAGCTGTTTTTAGGAGGGGCGGGATATAAATATATTAAATAAATATAAATAAACTGAGTAGACCTGTTGACAGCCCCCCACCCTTCACAATACCGTGTAACGGGTAACAATAAATCCTGTTATGACTGTTCCCACAATCGCTTGTGGGCTCTTGTTTGGGTCGTAGAGGTTCCCCGGTCCTTTGAGACCTGTGCCCCACGCCACTGGGTAACCCACTGCCTTCTAGCCATGGCAAGCGAACCACACCAGGCTTTGGCACCTCACCGGCTGTCCGGTGGCATGCCTGGTGCGCCACTGATGTAACTGTGCAGACCTGTACCCGGCCATGGGAGCTATGCTGTTGCCCACCTGTCTGCCTGCAGGCCAGAGACGTATGCTTCCAGCACCTGTCTTCTGAATGCTCTGCCCCCAACTGCATATGGAGCAACCCCTTGCCACCATGGTGCCCCCATTGACACACCGAACAACAGAGTTGTAATGTAAAACACAGTTTATTAGGGGTTCTGTACAAGTGGGGGGTGTTCACTATTTGTGGGGCCTTCCCCGTGCCCGCTTCGGTGCACCACCGGGGCTCGATTCTCTGCGGGCCCTTGCAGCCGCCATCCTTTGGGAGCGCCGGCCGGCCGGCCCGGGTTGTCAGTTGTCCGCAGGCCACTTCATGCCGGGCTGGAGTGCTGGACCCTGCATTAATGGAACATAAGGTCTATGTTATAGCCTGCCTTGCAACATTACCCCGGCGCCACAACCCTTTCCGTGGCCCTCTGTTGTTCCCATTGCTTCCCGCACAGCAGCCCCTCCCCCCCATCCCTCTGCTCTTCGTTATGCCCTCTCCACTCCCCCCCCCCCTTTCCTGTCAGCTATGTGGTCTGGCTTACTGGAGCTGGTGGGGCGGCCAGCATGGGCAGTTGGTCACCTGGAGGTTCTGGGTTCACTGGGGAAAACCGTGGTTCCCAGAGGGGAGGTCTCGGAGGCAGCTGTGGAGGAACTGGGAGAGGTGTGGCCCGGAAGGTAAGCCCCATGAGTTTGTGTTGTGGGGCTATGTGGGGGAGTGGGACCCTGTCGACAAGACTGGGGAAGGGATGCTGCTGGGGAAACCGTTGTTGGCCGAAGCACGGGGGGGGCCTGATGGTAATCGCCTGCTATCCCGCCACCCGGGCCTGGAGGGGGCGCATCCTGCTGGGGTTCCTTCCGCAGGAGCCCCACCGTCTCCCCAATGAGGTCATGGGCCTGTGCAGAGGTTTCCTCCAGCGTGACACATCCCCTCGCCCTCTCGGCTCTGTTGAGCTGCATCTCACGTTGGAGGGAGGCAGTCAGGTGCCTGTCCCACAGGTGCTCGGTGCGGGACCGGTTTAGCATGGCAGCCACTGTCTGCCGGTCCCTCTCCCCCTCCCCTATTTGCATCTCCCTTGTGCGGGCGAGCTCCTCTGCGTGCACCTTGGCTAACCTTCTGGTTTCCTCCAGCAGCTCCCTGCCGAGCTCCTCTCTCCTCTGCCTGTTCCAGGCCTGCATCTCCCGATTCCTCTCGACACTGCTGACAGCAGCTCCTCCCGCGGACCCCTCAGGGGCTGCTAACCTGTATGGCTCGGTGACCCAGCAGTTCCGGTCACCGGCCCTTCCTTGTCATGCATGGGGGCGGGGGTTGGTTCTACGGGCTGCCCCTGTATCCGGCCTGTTAGCCCTTTATCCCAGTACCGGCCGGGACCCATGCCTTGTGTGTTGTGGCCTATCATCGTTTTCCTGGTGCCCGGCTCTCAGGGGTGCCTCCAGTTCCTCCTCGACCACCTCCTCCGTGACCATCTCCTTGTGAACCTCCAGGGCGCCTTGAGCTGTAATGGAAATGTGGATCCATCAGTCAATCCTTGCTGCCTGGCTTAGGCTCTGGTCACTGTGGCCGCCTCCCCCCCACCCCTGGGCCCTGGTTGCGTTCCTACTTGGATCGTCTTCCTCTGCTTCCTGGGAGCCGTTCCGGGTTTCCGTCAGCTACGCGTGCACCCCCCTTCCCCGCGCCCTGTGGGTTTTGTTGACACACACAGAAGGCAATATTTGAGTGAGCGGGTTCCTGGGGCGCCTCCTCCCCCTGTGTGACGGGGCTGCCCCCTCCCGCATCCTGGGTTGTCTCGCCAGGGGCAGCGGCCTCCCCCTGCTCCCGGGGGTCAGGCGGGGGGGTGTTGTGAGCACCCTCCGCCTGCCCCTGGTGAAAGCAGTGCCGTGTAAGTGGGAGACGACTATGTCCCCATCCATGAAGAGGAACCGGTCCAGCTCATCATGAAACTCCATTGTCCGCATGACACGGCCAGACTTGTGTTGTCCTTGATATGTTTATATCTGGACCTCAAGTCCTTTGCCTGCTGCGTGCACTGGGTGACATCCGTATTGTACCCCTTCCACTGCATCTCCTGAGTGATGGCTTCATAGACCTCTCTGGTCTTGTAGCTGCTCACCTGGTCGTGCTGGACCTTTTCGGCGCCCCCGGTCTCCTGCCTCGACCAGGGCTCCCCCTTTTCGATACCGCTTGTGGGGGGCCTGCTGGCTTGGCAGCTTGGGGCCTGTCCGGTAGCTGTGGTGGCAGCGGAGCTGGTCATCTCNGGTTAGCATCTGCCCCACAACCCCTACTCACGGCACCTTCCTGGCTGTCACAGAGGCCCTTCTCGGCCGTCTCCCTGGTGGTGCATTGCTCCTGTGTCTGGGTGCTGTCGTGGGGGTGAGGGGGCAACCGTTAGCTGTCAGTTGCCTGCCCTGTGCTCCTTCAGGTTGTTTTCCGTTGTTGGCATGTGTGCCCCCCTCCCCAGGTTCTTGGGGTTCCCTCGCACATACCTCACTGTCAATCGCCCTCCCTTCCCCGTCCTGGAGTTGGGGGGCTTTGGTCGGCGCAGCTGACGCGGTCTGTCTTCGGCCCTGTGGCGGGATGGGTGTGCTGTGTTTAGCAGTCCTTCCCTCTTCCCCCCCCCACCCGGCCTGTGGGGCCGGCCCCCCTCCCCTGGACATCCTGGGGTCCCTCTGCTTACCCTGGCCCATCCTGCACGAATCGCAGCGCTAGCGCCTTTTGTTTTGTCGATGGCTTTCCGTTCAGACATATTGGAAGCCAGCGCACCCATGTCCTGTTTCGGATCCCTTTTAAGGGTTCCCGTGTGGGCATCCGGCGTCTCCCTGGGTGGGCGTGTGTGCATGGTCCCTCTAGCCATCTCTCTGTGGTCTCAGCGGACCCGTTCTTGTGGGTGTTTTGATTTTTACACGGACGGGTGGGTGTTTAACATCCATCTCCACCCACGGAGCATGCCGGCTCCTTCCCAGCTGCTCTGTGGGTGGTGTTGGGTGGGTCATGAACGTGCACCCACCCACTCATGGACGTTTACACAGGCACTCACACCCATCCGATGGGTGTTTATGGGTGTTTGTGGGTGGGTGACGTCTGTGTAAAAATGGCCATACTGAAGTTTATTTTGATAGGGAGGTGTTGTGTCTGTGTTGTAATGTAGTTATTTTTTTAAAGGAAATATTTTTGATTACTTCTTTTTTCCTCTTTCCCTTAGGGTCCTTGTGTACATGATGAAGACTCTGGTTTGTCTCTGTCAGGAAAACCTGCTCTTCAGGCTCTATTACATCATTGCCACTTCTATGAACATTTGAAACAAATGGTGAAATGCTGTTACTTAGGACGATACACATTTGATTTGAGTTGTCCTGTAGGAGACAACCTTGTAGCAGAAAAGAGAGATATAAATGGTAAGTGATAATTGAAAAGTTATGTCTAAGATGTCCTGATTATAAAACGTATTTATTGCCATTGTAATTTTTATGTGGTATGAAGCTAAGCATGTGCATGTGTGACTTCTCAACTTTGTGAATCTCTCTCCCTGGGTTCATCTTAGATTGTAAGCGCCTGGGGCAAGGACCTGTCTCTAACGTTTGATCAGTGCCAGGTACATTGCTGGTGCTATATTATTATTGTTAATAATAATAAACAATAGTGTTAACTCCCAGAGGGTGAGTCTCTGAGACTCTAATATTCTATTAGAATATTCTCTCTCTTTAGTTTGCTGTGTGAAATTGACTGAATTGTTTTTTCTTATACAAATTTCTTAATTTCTAACTAACACTTCCTTACACATCAGAAATAAAAAGGAAAAAACCTTTTAGAACAATGGATTACTAACTGGTTAAAGGATAGGAAGCAAAGAGTGGGACTAAATGGCCAGTTTTCACAATGGAGGAATGTAAAAAGTGGTGTGTCCCCAAGGATCTGTACTGGAACCAGTTCTTTTCAACGTATTCATTAATGATCTGGAAAAGGGAGTTAAGAGTGAGGTAATCAAATTTGCAGATGACACCAAGTTATTCAGAGTAGTCAGAACACGAGCAGACTGTGAGGAGCTGCAGCAAGATCTTAGAAGACTGGGTGCTTGGGCATCTAAATGCAGATGAGATTTAATGTGGACAAGTGCAAAGTGATGAACATTGGGAAAAATAATCCAAATTATGAGTACACAATGCTGGGTACTAAGCTAGGAGTTACCACTCAGGAAAAGGATCTGGGAGTGATTGTGGATAATACACTGAAATTCTCAGCCCAGTGTGCCGCAGCAATCAAAAACGCAATAGAATGTTAGGATTTATTTGCAAGGGAATAGAGAATAAAACTGAGGATGTCATAATAAGGATGCTCTGTTCTACTGCTGCTTTTGGAAGAGATATTTACAGCTCATCCCTGCTGCTGCCACCGCTGGACCCGATGTTGTTTTTATTTTGTGGTTTTAAGGGGTTTTGGGGGTGATGAGGCAGGTGGGGCCTGAGGGTGTGGGGTGTGGGGAATGGGTTAGGGAGGATAGGGCCAATCCCCCTGGTGAGAGGAGGGGAGCTGGCCCTTGGGGAAAGTGGGTGCCCCCCCCAGTGAGACGGGGGCAGCTCCCATATGATGGGGAAGGGGAACTCCCTGTGAGAGAGGGAGTCCCAGGGACAGGCGGTGTGGGTGGGGAGGGGAAGGGGGGTTGTGGGTAGAGTCCCTCTCGCCAGCCTGTTGGGGCAGCCTATAGAGGGTTGGTGTCGAACAGGGTTCTCTGAGGATGGGAGGACTTCTGCAGCTATCGGGGTTGTTAAGGGTCAGGGGAGATATGGTCCAAAGGGGAGGGGTGCCTTGTGCCCATTCCCCCCTCAACCCCCCCACGTGGCAAGGTTGTGCGTCAAGGCCCAGGAGACCCCAGGCCTTGGTCTCGTGCTGCTAAACACGAGGTTGGTGGTCAATAAGTCATCTACCATCCGGGAATTAATCCCGAAGTGGGACGCCCACCTCGTGTGTATTACAGAGACCTGGCTGGACGATGAATCGGGCCCTATTCTGGCCAATCTTGTTCTGGCTGGGTTCTCTGTGCAGCATCAGCCTCGGCTG
>QEPC01009674.1:4257149-4316464 GCA_003113815.1 Sphenodon punctatus
GTCCAGGCCTTGGGGGGGGGGGGGGAAGTTTTATGCCCCATCACCCTTATTTATTGTATATATATTATGATGTTCCCTGGTCCTGTTTTAATTGTTGTAATTTTATGAGTGTTTTAAAATATTTTATAGTTGTATTTTTATATTTTGTTCAGCTTGTAAGCTGCCTCGGGCTGTTTCAGGAGGGGCGGGGTATAAATGTGAATGAATGAATGAATGAATAAAACTTGCTCCTATAATGCAGCATTCCATTGGTGTTTCAAATACAACTTAGAGACCAGAACGGGTACCAGTTAAAGTTGTTCACATTCCCGGGCATTCTTTATTTTAAATATGATATAGACGCACAATTTAGATTTTATTATCCCATGCCTATCTTTGCACTGAAACTGAAGTCAGCTGCACAATGACATAAGCATCTTTGACCTGATTTATGTATAAATTCACGAAAACAAAAAAACTTAACAGTTTAAAAAAATGTTAAATGCACAACACTTTTTAAAACTAAAAACTTTCCCCTTCGAAAACATCACAAAATCATTTTGACTCTAGCTTAAATTCTCCAAAACATACAAATTGATTACAATTACAATTAACAAAACATTCAACTCCATACATTGGAACAAGACATAAACGTCAAAAAACATGGAAATTAGTTCACAATTTGAAGAATATTTAATATTTTATCCTCAACGTAAATGTAATATATGTACTTAATTCCTTACCATACATACTTTTATTCATTTTTATCAATAACTAAACTTTCATATTTTTCATTATTAAACTTTTATTTATTATCATAATTGGACAATTAACAATTTTTTCACAGTGCATTAACTCTGTTTTTACAGAACTGCATTATGTAGAACGAGTTGTATAATGTTCTACACTGACATTAACAGTTTATTGTATGAAGTGTATACAATTTGTGTACATGTAAAGGACAGAGTTAATGCACTGTCCTTTACGGGATCGGGGGAAGCAAGGGAGCGAGTGGGCGCAGGTGGCGCTGGCCTGGTGGGGCTGCAGCGCAGGCAGCCATCAGTGTCCGGACCTGTTTTCCCAGTGCTTGCTGCCCGCCCACCCACCGGGGCCAGGGGAAGCAAGGGAGCGAGCAAGCACAGCCAGCTCTGATCTGGTGGGGCTGCAGTGCAGGCAGCTTGGGACGCTCGCAGGATGGACTGGAGCTGCAGGCAGGCGCCCCCTGTTGCAGCTTTGGTCCGTTCGCTTGGTCTTCCTCTCCCCCCTCCCCGACTTCGTTTCTGAACACACACACACCCCCGTTAAAAAAAGCCCTGATTTTTCCTCATGTCCCCTCCACTCCAGTGCCTGGGCGGGGGGCGGATTGAGACCCAACAGGTTGGAAGCGGGGCGCTGTGTATAACTGATTAAAGTCTGTGCTCAACTGCGCATGTGTGATCCAACAGAATGGAGTTTTTAATCAGATGCTCAATACGCATGTGCAAGCCAGCAGAACTGATTTTTTAAAATCATTCATAACTCTTTTTTGGCTGCACCAATCACTATCATATTACAGAAGCTCTTGTTATTGATCTAATTATCAAAGCCTGTGACGTTTGGGGGCTCAACTCATCCAGGGGAAGGAGATATTGATGATTCAAATATGTGAGAATGGTGTGCATTTTGACCGCAAGCAATTAACGTTTAAACAGTCATAACATTTTATTTTCCTGATGGATCTTTTTCAAACTTTATGCATATGATGGTCCTCACAACTTATAGCCATGGTTACATTTTCAGAAATGTAGCTCAAGCGGTTTCCTCAAAATCGGGGCTTTAGCAGTTCCCTGTTTATAATGGAGAGTGGTTGTGCATGTAACTATTCAGGCAATAATCTGGATTTTGTCACACAGTACTTCTAAGCCTAACTAAAAAAATTTCCTTTTAAATTGGTATCACTTAAGTTATTAGATTTAAAAACAAAATGGCTATTGATGCATCTCAATTATCAGTAGGGGGAGTGAGGAATTCTCCCTACCTTCCTACAGAACATGACAGGTTTCCTTCAGAAAAGTAAAGTAAATAGAAAATTAAAGTAAATTCTAGTTTAACCCTACAGCATAAAACACAAAGGTTAGACATTAGGTGTGTGCACCAGGCCCCCATGTCAGTTTTCTTTTTTGTTTTCATTATTAAAAAACATCATTTTCGTTAATGACAATGTTGTTTTTGTTGTCGTTATCAATATCGGTACCGTTTAAAACTAATATTTTATTTTTGGTATCGTTATCGATTCCCGTGCACAACTAATACCTATCTAAATCTAAAGGGGAAAGGGAAAAGGAAAACTATTATCTAATCACTTATCTATATAACTATTCTAATCAATCTATATGTCTATAATATGTCTATATCTAATCTATACTACCTATCTATATATAATGTACAGGGGGGAGAAGGGCAGGAAAAGGGAGAAGGTAAAATGTAGGGTTTGAGGAAGGAAAGGTATTGGTGGTAATACAGTGAGGGCTAGGGAGGATTTTGTGTGTGCAAGCAGTGGCACCACAGTTCTGTAAACGCAACCTGACAAGCAGAGCTCTCACACAACAGAGAGAAAAAACCTGGCCTCCCATTATAAAGGGTTGCAGTGCCCTCCCCCAGACCCTCCCTTATTGGTTGTGGGAGGCAGCAGGCATTGAGCAATCACAGAGTGCCATGAGACCTCTGGGGCCTGCTTGTGTTGCTCATTGACCAGCTATGCATCCATCAGATACTGCTGAACTGCTCGCCCCTCCCAACACAGGCACAGTTCAAGAGTTCAACCCTGTTAAGACTCCGAGATGTCTGCTCCCTCGTCCCGTCTCTACATTTCCCCTCCAAAACCCAACTGCCACAGCACTATTAATGACAATAACGACATTATTTTCATTTCTCGGTTTCATTTCTAGTTATCGTTAGCAGTATTTTCTGTTGTAGTTTTCGTTATCGCAGTAACAAAAATGACAGTTTTCATTATCATTATTGTAATAACGAAAACGACATGCACACCCCTATTAAACATGGCTACTTTGTAGTGTTTTCTGAAGCAAACTCAGCAGCTGGAATGATTTGACAGCTTTACAAACTCCGAAATAAGATAGTCTGGTGTTTTTCTGGCTTAAAATGCTACAGTTCAACAAACTTATTGCTTCTTGTCAGCAATTGTGCTGCCACAGGTTTACCTTTCAATAATTGTGGACTGTCTGGTCTAAGCAAAGAATATTATTACTACAGTATTCAACCCCAATATAATTAGCACTGGGGAAGATCAGATTATGAGAGAGGTACTGGCCAGTGAGTGGTCAAGCAGGCTTTGCTTTCCCAGCTGAAGCTGTCTTCAATGTTGCTGCTAGCCCTCAACATCTTCCAGTCCCATGGCTGCTAATGAGCTGCTGATGGCATGTCCGTTAAACTTGAGGAAAACACAGCCTCAACAGTCTTGTTGTGGCCACAGTTTTTAACAGGAAGCATTTGTCATAAATCAGGTACAACTTGAATAATTTCATATTTATTTATTTATTTATTTATTTATTTATTGTAGCAGATTTCTTAGCTGCCCCCTCCTACTACAGTAGCTTGGGGTGACATAGAACAAAGCTAAAACACATAAATACAACAAAACATAACAACAACCAAAATATTAAAATCAATAAAATATCAAATCTATAAAACCGACTCAGGCGGAGCCACAGCAAACCTCCCCCCTACCATCCCTTCACCTGTCTCCCTTGCCAAAAGCCTAGCGCAACAGCCAGGTTTTACACTGTCTTTGGAAAGAGGGGAAATCTGGGACGTAAACGAACCTCCATCAGGAGGGAGTTCCACAGCTGAGGTGTGGCTACTGAGAATCCCCCTCCCCCCCCCATTGTTGCCACCTAGGGAACTCCGAGGGAGGCGTCCTCAGCCAACTGAAGGTGTCGGTGTAGAGCCGGGGGGGGGGGGAGGTGAGGCAATCCCGCAGATGAGCAGGGTCCAAGCCGTTTAGACCTTTATAGGTCAATACCAACACCTTGATATTGGCCCGGAAGACTATAGGCACCCAGTGCAGAGAACGGAGCACTGGTGTAATGGGCTTACGGCAACCTATCCCCGTAAGGAGATGGGCTGCCACATTCTGCACCAGTTGCAATCTCAGACAGTCGCCAAAGGTAACCCCACATAGAGCGCATTGCAATAGTCCAGTCTTGAGGTGATGAAAGCAAGTACGATGGTGGCCAGATCCGTGTCTGAGACATACGGCTGAAGCAGACACACCAGAAGTAATTGGCGGAAAGCTCCCTTCGCCATGGCCACTACCTGGGCATCCAGGCATAGCCGTGAGTCCAGGAACACCCTCAGACTATGGACCTGAGGGACCAACAGTGGGCAAACCCTGTCAATGACGGGGGTTACCGCTCCCTCAGCCCTACCCACCAGCATCACCTCTTGTCATGTCGAGATTCAACTTCAGACGGCTCACCCTCATCTAGTCCCCCACAGTCACCAAACACTGCGTATACACCAAGACTGCCGGGTCAGGGTCCCCTGAAAAAGATAGGTAAAGTTGGGTCTGCACACCAAAACTTCGAATGACCTCGCCCAAAGACTGCATGTACACGTTGAACAGGAGGGGACAAAATAGAGCCTTGCGGGACTCCATACGAGAGGTTTTGGGGAGAAGATGAACATTCACCCAGCACCACATGTTGACTTCTTCCAGCCAGGAAAGAGTGGAACCATTCAAGAACAGTCTCATCTACCCCATCTCGGTCCTGCAAGCATGTCACCAACATCTTGTGGTCAGTGATATCAAATGTAGCTGAAAGATCTAATAGGATTGACAGGGTGAAACGACCTTGGTCCAATTCACAGCAAAGGTCATTGACCAAGGCCACAAGCATAGTCTCAGTGCCAAACCCCGGATGAAAGCCAGACTGTGAGGTATCCAAAAAACTGAGGAGTCCAGATGCTCCTGAAGCTGCTGAGCCACTAACTGCTGAATAACCTTCCCTAAAATGGGAAGGTTAGAGACAGGCCGATAACAGGCGAGGGAGTCAGCATCCAATGATGGTTTCTTGAGCGGAGGCTGCACCACTGCCTTCTTGAGGCGGTCTGGCACTCCTTCTTAACCTCCTTCTCACTGGCCTAACCTCCTTCTCACTGGCCTTCCCCGGTCTCACCTTTCTCCCCTCATCTCTGTCCAAAACTCTTCTGCCAGGGTCATCTACCTCGCCAGTCGCTTTGACCATGTGCATCCCCTCCTCTCTTTGCTTCACTGGCTTCCCCTTCCTGAACGAATCCTGCACAAGCTCCTAGTCTTCACCTATAAAGCTCTTCACAACCTTGCTCCCCCCTACCTCTCTGCAGTTATCGCCCTCCATACTCCAGCCCGTGCACTTCGCTCCTCCTCTGTCCCTTCTCTCACCCTTCCACGCCTTCCCTGCTCCCCTAAGCGCCTTCGTCCCTTCTCACTTGCTGCCCCCCATGCCTGGAACTCCCTCCCTGTCCACATCCGCCTTGCCCCCTCCCTTCATACCTTCAAATCTCTCCTTAAAACTCACCTCTTTCGCTCTGCTCTGTCTGACTCTTTATCCTGCTGAGCCACTATTCCTATACCTACGATCGGTTTACCCTTATCCTTGCAACATGGACCTGCCTGCTGTCATTCTCATCGTAACCAAGCCAAGTACGTGCACTTGAGACCTCGCATCTTCATGAATGTTAGACCCCTTGTCTCTCCCTCTGTTCCCCTTCCTAAGTCTCTCCCCCAGCTCCTGTCTCTCAGATTGTAAGCCCTACGGGCAGGGACCTTGTCTTTTTTATTACTTTGTAAAGTGCCAGGTACACTACTGGCGCTATATAAATGTTTGTTAATAATAATAATAATAATAATAATGGCACTCTGTCCTCCCTAAGGGAGGCATTGACTGCCCCAGTGTCTCCCAGCTAGCCTTGACCAGCCAGGGCGGGCATGGGTCAAGTTCTCAAAAGGTGGCCCTCATATCAGCGGGTAACACCAACTGAAACTGATCCCATAAAACAGGACAAGACGGGGCTTCCATTACCTCTGGTTCTCCTATTGCCCCAGCGTGGTGTCAAAGTTGTGGTGAGTTTGAGCAATTTTATCTACGAAGAAGTTCACAAAAAGTGTCACAGCGAGCACCGGAAGACTCCAGGAGGTGGGAGGCCGGACTGACCAGCCCCCTCACCACCCAGAAAAGCTCAGCTGGATGCGACTTTGCAGATGCTATGAGGGCAGCAAAGAATTCCACCTTTGCTGCCCTCACAGCCACAGCATAGGAATATAAACTGGCTTTGTGCCACAACCGGTCAGCTTCAGCATGAGAGCAGTGCCACCATCATTTCAACCACTGCCCTTCTTGCTTCATCTGCCACAGGTCCTCCGTAAACCAGGGGGACCTGCGTTGTTGGCGATCAGGGAGCGGACGCCTAGGAGCCGTTCAGTCGATGGCCTCAATAAGCAGTGTTCCAAAGAGCCATGAGGTCAGTGAGTGAGTGGCCGCTGAGAACAGAGGGTAACTCCCCAAGAGCATTCTGGAACCTATCTGGTTCCGTAAGTCTCCGGGGGCGGACCAATCAAACTGGTCCCACGCCTTTCCGGGGGCAGGTATGTGCTGGGAGACACGTCTGAAGGAGGTAATGATAATAAATGATATGGGGGGGGATGAAGTTGTAAGGGGCTTTTCTTAGGACCCAAGTCATCAAGAGGTATAGCCCACTTAACTGTATAAGCCCCTTAACTTACAAGAGTGTAAACTGCAATAGTCACCTATTATTTATTTATATAAATGCATCCAACGTAATTTGCACTGCACAAGCATAATTAGAGACAGGTCCCTAACTCAGAGGGGCTTAGAATGTAGGAAAGACCTTTCAGTAACTGCAGACTGTTCAGTAACTAAACAAAGTTGTTAGTGTAATAGTCAGCTCCAATGGAATTAGCACCTTGGAAAGATTAGATTCTGAGAAAAATACTATACTGGCCTTTGAGTCAAGCATGCCTGGTTTCCAGAGCACTGAAGCCTTTGATTCAGCCCCAGCTTAATAGCCCTCAATAGCACCCAGCCCCAGGGCTGTTAACAAGCTAATGGTGGCCCATTAAGCTTGAGGGAACATAGTCCCTAGATGTCTCTCATTAATTGTTATTCAGAGCTATTAGTCCAGCGCTACATTAAAGGAAGCTTTGGGGCTTGTCATGTTGTCTGAGTGCAATTGTGTTTGCATTATGGCCACTGAATTAAAGTTAGCACTGGAAGTACATAATGAGGATAGAAATCTATTCTAACTAACTAAACAATTGAAACAACATCCAAGCAAGCGTTTCCCTGTATGCTGCTGCCTCCTGCTGCTGCTGGTGTGCCAGCAATAGAGGGGAAGGAGGAAAAAGGGAGAGGTTTTCTAGCTCACTATACATACAGTTACTCTCTCCTCTATACCTGTTAGCTCTATGCTCCATGCTGTAGCTGACGGTGGATCTGCTCCAGGCAGGTTCCTTCTGTTAATGCTGACTGGGGAGAAAGTCCCACCTCTAGGCAGCCCTGTTCTTTGCAACCACTGGTTGCAGGCAGTATGAGTCAGCACCCCTAGAGTGCTCTAACTGACTGGACTCCTAGGTAAAGTCTCTCCCAACTTCTTCTCACCCTTCCCCTGTGAAATATAATCCACATGTGTGGGATGGGCAGCTGGTCCATTAAGCTTCCTCTACTCCAGTTCATTCAAGTAGCAGCACTAGATCTGACAGTATTCCCAGCTCAGCCCCGCCCCTACAGTTTCCTCATCAGACAGGACGTTGCCTGGCAGCCCTCATTAGCAAACTACCCCTAGTAATAGGAGAAATTTGGTGTCGTTTATATGCGTTCTTTGTTTCAGGAAGATCTGGCTAGTAAGCTTTTCAGAATGGCTGGGAAGTTGATTGTGGCTGATGCTCGCAAATTAAGATAATTAAATATATATAAAATTTGGAAATTACTATCTTTCAGTATGTATATGCTTTGAAACATTCATATGAAAATGATTTTTTATAAAGCTATATTCATGGTTGTTTAACTTATATGAATTAGCAATTCATATAATTGCATGCTATGTTCTTTTATATGATCAGAGTGAAAGAGAGGACAAGACATCTTATGTCTCATATTTCAAACTTAGGTTATTTTGTGAATGATAATTTTGTATATTTTATTTTCATTATCAAAAGATTGTTAAATGTTGCGCTTACAGTTTTTGATGGAGTGTGTGAACGGAGAGATGCTAGTTCAACTCAAATAGCTTTTTAATCCTCTTAGAGGTCACTAAACTGGAATGATTATGAATGCAGCTAAAATAAAATGTAATTATCTATTTGTAGTGCTAAAAGACCAGTCTGGAAATTCATTTTAAGGAAGGAGCACTGTCTTTCATACATGTGAATTTAAAACGTTGAAGGCACAATTTTTAATACTTAACTGTGGTGCTTTTGGTTCCCATTTTAATGAAAGCTAAAATGTACAGAAGATAATGTTCAGCAAAATTCAGCAGTATTGGTTCTAAAGACCTTTTTTCAGCTGTAACCAAATGTCCCAACTTCATTTCACTCTTTTTGAACCGCATTTGTTATGTAAGCTCTGCTTATGGATAAGGAAGAGGTAGAAATTTACCTATAGTCGGTCTTTTAATTGAGAGAAACAGGACTGTAAATCTTCTAGGATGTGTTTAGCAAAAACCTAGTTCTTTTATTTTCCAAATTTTGGGAGGTTAAGCAATTTGTTTCCCTTGGTACTTAAGACTAGAGGATCCAACGCTTCGGTTCTTCCTGACGTAACCAAATGGCAGTGGGAGAAAATGCTTTTTGGGGTGAGGGGAAGACATAACTTCGCAGAGACGATGAATGGTTCATTATTTGCTGAACCTCAGACATGTTTATCTTTAAATAGGACTTTTATTATCCTGTTGGAGATAGAACAGATAGTTACCCTAAGACCACTAGATGTCATGCATTCTCTATCACACCTGAGAAAGAAAGTGAGCTTAATATTTTAATGGAGAGTTTTTAAAGCACCATTTATGTATAAATGTGGCATTGACGATGCTTATCAGAGTTGCCAGCTAACAAAGAAAGTTACCTTAAAGAAAAAAAATGCCTCTGGTGTTATATCAGAAATGGACACAAACTTTTAAAAGCTCCTTTTAAGGAGTTCTTTGTATTAATGTTGTTTTCTGAAAACTGAAATTGGTCTACACGTTAGTATACTTAGTTTTAGGTTTCCCTGATCTCACAGCCATTTCCTGTCATAGATGAATTTTGGGAATGGAGGAAAGATCTGATCAATTCTTGTCTGGCATACTAAAAAGTAACACGGTACTATATAGGCAAGCAATGATTGTTTTGAGTTCCATTCACTTATCCAGTTCTCATTGCACTATCTGATATCAAATGGTAATTGGCTTAAGCAAGAATGAGACCTATGAGCAGAGTACTAATTAAGAGCTAGAAATTGCCAGCAGTATTCAACATCCAAAATTTAACTTTACGCACTAAGTTAAAAGCTATTTGAAAGGTATTATGCAAAACAAAATTGTATGAAAGATATTTTTTTTACAAATCAGGAAAGTTGTCATTGCCTTTATACAGCTTGTTGAACAGGGTTGCAGAGAATGAGTGATTTTGTTCAGGTAATTTCAACAGGCCTTTAGTAAGCTCAGAATTGAACTTGGATCTTCCAGTTGCCAGTGCAACTGCCTATATACTGGGACACATTGTCTCCCTTAACAAAATAATATATGATTTGGTCCCTATGGAATACTAATCTTATATTTTAATGACATTGCAATTTTTTTAAAAAAATCTTTGCTTATAGCCTTATCTCCTACTACTCGGTCAAAATTAATTTTTTTTCTTTACATAAAGTACAGTTGTAAAACTGGTTGAAATACTCTCAAATAAGTCATTTGGTTTCTAAATAATTCCCTCTAATAAAGTCTAGGCAAATTTCTGGAAACTACCACCACTTTCCTGGTGGTTGTTTCCGGGAACTGATTAGTAGAATTGGTTCACATTGCTGCTGTGATCTGAATTAATAATTGCCCCATCAGGGTTACAGGTCCTATCATGCTGTTTGGCAAACAAGCTTTAGTTAGTACCACTCCTTCTTGGAGTTAAAAAATATTTTTATTTTATACTCCTAGTTGGCATGTGATAGGTGTACGAAGGTAGTGGTAAAGCTATTCTCTTGCTGAATAGAATTCCCTAGAATCAGTCATCCCCATCAAAAGTATTTATGAACATGATAAGATCTTTCCTTCCTGGGAAGGCAGAACACAGTGAAAATGGCTTCATTGCATTATTGTACGTGTCCTGTTTTAGACACCAGAAAATGTCTGCTTTTAACGGCTGTCCCACTGTGAAGCCATTACCAGGCAAGGCTTCACTGATGCAAGAGGCTAACAAGTTATATTTTTGTAACCATTTGAAATTATTATTGATTTTTACTTACATAAGCCCATGTTTTCCTGTGGCAGTAAGATCTAAAGTAGCTGGACAGCACACATACAGAATAAAGAAAACTGGATGGTGTATGTGGTGTTTACTATATTGTATGTTGTGCTGCTAGCACTGTCTGAAAATGTTAGTTTTCTGTAATTAGTTACTTTTGTGCTGTTGAATGTAGGAATGGCCTTCTGGCACAAATAGGCTTACACTGGTTTGTGTAATACTCTGACCATTTAAAAGGTTAGAGAGAGAGTGAGTATTTATGGAAAGAGTGACCAGAGTTCTCAACATTTTATTATTATTATTATTATTATTATTATTATTATTATTACTACTACTACTACAACTAGCCACATACCAGAATCTTTACATAGCTGAGAGCCACAAGGCACACGTGTATGCACATGCACAGAAACTACTCTTGCTTCATGATTGGCTGGGGTCTCCGTGGTCCTGACTGTGGAGACTCTGGGGCCACTTTCAGACTTCGCCCCCCCCCCCCCGCATATTTTGGCTGCGGGAGGGAATGCGCAGCCAGGATATGTGCGGGGTGCCGCCGGTCTGAAACACACACACCCTGCACGTGCGGCTTTGCTGACAAACACCCGCAGCGATACAGAGCAGGAAATCCTGCTCTGTATCGCTGCGGGTGTTTGCTGGGGGAGGTGTGCTTTCAGACTGGCAGCACACCACGCATATCCTGGCTGTTCATTCCCTCCCACAGCCAGAATATGCGCCGAGGGTGGGGTGGGGAAGGGTCTGAAAGTGCCCGTGTGTTTTTAAATGAGCAAGGCTGGGGGTGGGGTGTCTGTGGCCGCTGAGTGCCACAGCTGAAGAGCAGCCACTCAGGCTGAGTGCGTGGGGAGGGATTCTAATGGGCGTCTCCCAGTATGGCTACTGCAACATCCACCTCACGCTCCCCCTGCCACGGACCATGTGGTGGGTAGAGCACACTGGGCTGGCCTTTGAAACGGACATGTCCCAGGCGTGAGCTCTAGGGAACCGGGCTCCCCGGCATGAACGGCCAGTTCCTGTGACTTGCAAAGGCCGTGTCCCTCACCCACAGTGCCTATGAACAGGAGACTTGTCTAGTGACATGGGTGGCTGCCCCAGTTCATATGAGATGGGGATGCATGGGTGCCCGTTGCCATGCACTTTTTTGAGTTGCCACACATGACGCACTCCAGATTTCTTGGCAGTGTGCCATGAGTGGGCGCTGAGTGGTTCATAGGAGCTCACCCCCCTCCCCCCTCATCTCCTTCAGGCAGGCAGTTGGATGAGATGCAGCATCTTGTTTAGAAACACCCTCTGTGGAAGCTCTCGGGCTGGGACCGTGTCTATTTTATTCTCTGTACGGCGCCAGGTACATTGCTGGCACTATATAAAAGCTAATAATAATAATAACAGCTGTGATTACACCCGACTGCTTGAGTTCAACAAAGTAAGACACAGGACCGTTAAGGCACTGCAGGAACCAAGACCAGCCCTGGCTGAGAACTGCACTTGAACTGCCTGAGAGCCACATGGTTTCTGAGCTAGTTTGGCCAACCCTTTTCAATGGCTTTATGCATTCATTTAAAACAATAGTACTGAACTAGGTTTCAGTGCAGAGTTGACTATATGTGGGCATCTTCTTCACTTGACCACTGTGAATGCTGCTTTAATCTTTGGACATGGCTAACAAATGGATCCTGAACGTTTTTCCAATATCAAGACAGTTGGGCACACTCGAGATGTGTCTTTTGGGCTTTGGATATTGACAGTTCTCTTTCTGCCCTCATCCTATTTCTCTGCTCTTTAAACGCACAAGGAATAATGGTTTTACATTCCTGCCTTATTTTATTTTTTTAGCTTCATAATCTCAAAGGCTGATTTTGGAGAAGTAGTATTTTAAAAATCTGCTTTCTACCTTTTCTATTTCTCTGACATTTTGGTTTAACAAAGACTATTAAGCATTCCCTCTTTGAGTGTTTCTTGTTGGGAGTCACTGAAGACAGGCTTTATTATTATTTGTACCCAAATCCCCAATATGACAGGGAAGGGGGCTCAGAATGGCTTGTGATTTCTGCATTTTCCAACATGGCCACTTGCTCCTGTAGAAACTACTTCATGAGAAAGTTGATTCTGACTCCTCTTCTGTTCAGGAGGTATGTAATACTGACAGTCAATTAGAAACTTTGTTTCTTTGGTTTCATAGGTCAAGTCTTTATCGCAGTCTGTGGGGAGTGCTGCTGAATTGCAAATGCCTGCCACACCAATACCTACCAGCTTTATCCATGAAACACCAGTCGACCGGCTTATGGCTCAAGGTAAATCAGAGTTGGAAAGTGCGGTCTGGATCAGGGCAATTAAATTCTGGCTAAAACGGGCAAACCTTAGGGATCATGGGTTGGTTAAGTTTCTACTGAAGGATCCTCATAAAAGCCAGTGGCGACTTACTCAGGAAGATTTTGTGACTAGGTTGGGTTTTTCCCCTAGATACTGGCAGGGCAAAGAAGTTGGGCTGCTAAGGGCAGAGTTTTTGACAAGACATAAGGATATAACCTGGCAAAATGAAGCCGACTTAGTAAGGAATTCCCCACATATGGCAGATTATCTGTCCTGGGCCCAGAAAATAGGAGAACCAGTGAACTATATGGCATTGCCAATTTCATTTTGCGCTAGATTCCTTTTTATGTCTGCTAGATTCAATGCTCTCCCCTCCAAAGTGTTGGAGGGTAGAAGGAAAAGAATCCTCTACTCTGAAAGGCTCTGTCCTTTTGATCAGACTATAACCGAGTCCACACAGCACATCCTCTTTGGCTGTAGATTATATGACAACATAAGGGACAATTTGCTGGTTTCCATTATTAACAACTACCCAGGGCAGGGGGAGCACGGCCTGATGAGGTTAGCATTGCAGGATAAAGTGCCGGAAGTCACTAAATTTAGGTGCTAAATATTTAGTTCAGGCATTTGCACTGGGACAGCAATTTTTAGATTTTAAGTTAAATGCAAACTCAGTGTGGTATGATGGTGGGGTCCTTGATATTAATTGACTCATGCGAGGTCTTGCCATGTGAAAGTTAAAAGTGAACCTTGTGTGTGTGTAAGAGGGCAAGGATTTTGATAGAAGCCAATAGGTGTCTGGTTTTGCCATGTTGAGTGCTACTTCTAGTTTGTTTTTGTATATATTGTATTATTTTATAATTTTATTTTTATATTGTGTATTTTTATATCCCTTTATATGATTTTTATGCAGTGGCCTACGGCTACGCAAACAAATAAAGAATTGAATTGACATTTTGAAGACTATGGATCAACTAGGACATTCATGAACATATGTGTTTTTGTTCAGAGGGGAGAATGCCAGTAATCCTATTATTAATGTCCTCTCTGTAAAGGGCTTTTAAAGGGGAAAACTCTTGTTAAAAAAACAATTCTTAGTTTCCTAAGAAGTGAAATGATTAGGTTGCAAATGTGCCTTTGTAGAGAGGGGTTTATATAACTAATGCAATGGAAAGAGAGATTCCCCTCTATTTTGTTCTAAGTGGTAAAATCACTTTAGTTCTTTGTAATGACAGTTTATCTCCCAGTTAACATGGGGGGAAGGTTCTGTTTTTAAAAGTATTTTTTTGTTGTCCTGAATATTGTGTTCTAGGTCAAAGTGACACAACCACAACAGCTTCCCCAAGTCCACACGATTCTCCTCTGTCTACAGTTCTGCCTCATCAGTGTGCTGTAGTCACTCCTCCTCTCTTGTCAGCTGTGTGCAGTTTGTTGGAAAACTTGCTTATCGTCATGCCAACGGACACTGGGATTTCTCTCCAAAAGGCAAATATTCTAACATCTCTCAGTCGGTAAGAGATCAGTAACTGCTGAGATACAGGCAGGTGTACAAATAGAAGAGAACTAGAACTTGGATGAGAAGTAGCCATATTTTTGTCCAAAACTTTGTTACAATTATTGATATGCATCTCTTAGGTGTTCTGAGATTTTCACAAAAGCTTTTAAAATCAAGCTTATAGAAACATTTTTTATTTTATTTAGGGCTGATTTTTAACCTTTTTACCTTCATGTTTAATTCTTAATTTACAGTTTAGCAATTCTTGTTTTTGGTGAAACTTTCTGCCACAGGCTGACTTTAATGCTTACATCCTTACTCATTATTGCACAGAATGTCTGTGATCTGCTAAAACATTCAAAAGTACGAGTAAGAGTATTTCATACTGTGGCATTTACTTGGACTTTTGTTTTTCTCGCACACTCACAGGTCACAATTAAAGTATTTTATACTGTTACTTTAATTGTGCCTGGGCTAAGTGGGTGGGTGCAAGGGTGTGTATGTGTTATTACGTATGTGTGTACATACATACTTACGTATAGAGATGCTTGGTTTGAAGGGGAGAGTAAGAGCTGGTTGGATGTACAAATCAGGGATGGCGTGACCAATTTGTCCTGGAATGTCAGGAGAGAAGGGGCTTAGGTCGAAGACCCAGTGTAACAGTGTAGGGGTACATCTTTGCAGAATTCAGCCCCAAGGAACCGCAACCACACAGAATCTTTGCCACAGTGTTCTTTATTTCAGTCTCCAACGCAGTCCTAAATATGCACTGGGATCCAGGCACCTCAACCTAAGGCCCTGCCTGGCTCAGCACAGTCCCTCCTGACCAGGAAGCAAACCACACAGCTTCTTCATTCCCTGGCATATGCTACTGGCTCAGTCACCTACACCCTGGAGCCTTTACCATAGGCTCTGTTGGACAGGCACAGTCCCTCCTGCAGCAGCTTCGAGGCAGAGCCATCCCTGGAGCCTGTATGAGACAGAGCTTCCAGCCTCCTGTCTCCTGCCAGTTTTTCCTCTCAGTGAGCTCCCAGCTCAGTCTTCTGGGCTAACCCTGCCATGCCCAGCTCAGCTGGCCCCCAATAAGCCCCTCCATTAGCCTAGCCATAAGGGTTAGCCCTGCTGTGGCTCATTAAGGTATTGTCCTGCACTGCCACAGCACCCATACTTCCCCAGCCGGCGCTAAGATGGGCCAGTGCTAAACTTTCTTAAAGGGCCAGGCTTCCTTCTAGCCTGCCCTGCTGTACCCAGATTGTTTTTTAGACTTGTTTCCTATAAAAATAAAATTTATTCAATCTCTCCATCTGTGTGCATGTCTCACCAACACTGCCTTGCTAACATTTGATCCCAAAGGTCAGTTTCTGCCAAATTTGGCAGAGAGGCAGCGGGCCCCAAAGGTAAGTGGGAAGCCAATTTTTAGTAACAATAGGTGCATCTGGAGGGAAGGCGTAGTCCCTTTTGTAGTTGAAAATCCTATTAGAACACTCATCAGTGCTTCTCTTTTTAGTGCCTTTTCTTTGAGATCCTTCTCTCTTTGTAACTAAGTGAAGCACATGCACCTGCAATCTCTCAGCACCATGAAAATTTCTCTCTCCGTATGCTTCCCTCTTTCTTGTCCATTTCTTGTTCTAGATTGTAAGCCCCTTGGGGCAGGGACCTTGTCTCTAATCACAATTGTGTAGTGCCAGTTACATTCCTACCTAGTGCTTTATTAATAATATTAATAATAATACCTTACATTGAGTTTTCCCTCACCTCCACACACTACCCCCATAGGAAATGAGGCTTCATTAGTTTGGGTGCTTGCTGTACCGAAATACTTGCTGTTCTGTATGTTTTTAACAATCCATGGAAAGTTTCTAATCTAATATACCACTAATCTAATATACCACTTTAAATAGTAATTCCTCTGATTAAGTTAATATATGCAGGGCCCTGTAGATTCTGCATTTTCCCCATTGGCAGCAATGGTGGAAATGCAGAATTCACCAGGCCCTGATTATATGTTTAGAAAAGTAGTTACATGCAACAAGCTCCTGAAATAATGAAGCTGGGTTTCCTGTACATTTGTGTTTTACAGTTGTTTGACTTATTGAATTGTACAAAGATGTTTTAACCTGGGATTTTGTTTATAAGTAGTCATGGAAAATATAATGGATTTCAAATCAAGTTTCATTCTTGTTCTCAAACTAAGTCTCAGTAAACTTATTTTAGTGAAGTGGGTGTAATTTTGGAGGTCTCTGCTCCCCTGCCAAATTTTGTTGAAAATTGACTTGAGGTTCAAGATAATTAAATGGGGGGCAATGTTCAGTGCAAGTCAGTGGGATGATGAGCCATTCTTTCCCTCCAGATGTACCTGTTGTTACAAAAAATTTGGGAACCCTATATGAAACTCATTGGAAACCAAGCTAAATAAGGTTTATGATGTATGTTACTAATAGTATTCCAGAGTAATGTTTTCAGTCTGTAGCATGTGGTCAAATATTTTGCTTTGCTCATGTTCCTGAGAATAGTTCTTAACCTTGCTTCCTTGTCTCTTCCGCAAGCTCCCCCCCCCCAGTTCCCTTCTAGTTGGGATGTATAGTGGCACTATGGAGTATAAACAATGTTTCTCATTTTTAATAACAAGAAATGCTAAATTTGGGGTGACAAACAAAATATTTGCAATCATATTGCAAATGGCATGGTCCTCTAGCTACTTGTCCTTGCAAGGTGGGGTCCCACCAACCAAAGATACATCATGTAATTAACTCACAGACCATGCTGCTTGTCCTCTAGTCTCCTCCTCACTCCATTCCTCTAGGGTGAGGCAATCTCTTACCTGGATTTCTACGCTTCTGGCAAGCCCTTCTCTGTGTTCCCAGCCTCTAAGCCTTTTGGTCCAGGGAAAGCCCTTTTGTAAAGCTAGGCCTTGAAGCAAGTTTCCAGCCTCTTGTGTGAGAACTCTGAGGCAAGCTCCTAGATCTTGAAGTAAATCTGTCCCTTATGGTCTTCTGAGTATTGGCTCAGCCTTTTACGCTCTTTCTCTCCCCTGGTTTGCCAGCAGCCTGCTCCCAGTTGGGGCCAATAAACAGTTCTTATGACTAAGTAATACCTTTCCTTAAAGGATCGCACTCCTGCAAAGGCTTCAGCTGCCATCTGTGCAGGGCCTCAACCTGAATGATTTATGTCCATCTGTTACACAAACTCATGCTGCATAGTATCATTAAAGAGCAGAGTGGAATCCACAGTATGCATTTTCATGTATCCATATGTTGATCTTGTTGTTGTTGTTTTGTTTACTTTGTCTAAATTTCCTGACTTCATAATTCTTGCTTTGAGGTTAATTTCAATGACTCTGTAAAAGACTCTACATTGCTAATGCATACTTTTTGCATCTTACTTTAATATTGTGTGTGTAAAATATATGTGTGATTGTGTATGATTGCCATGTTGGTCCCAAAAGTAAGAGAATCCATTTATATATAGATATTGATATATCCATTTATATATAGATATAAATGGATATATGATAGCTATAGTATGCCAGAACTGTATAGATACATGTAACTATTAAGCTTTACATGCAAGTTTAAAAGTTTATTGTACTAACATTTGTTTGTTCTGTTTCTACATTATTCTTGTAAATGCCAGCTTAATTGAGAGATGTATTTTGGAAATGAAAGCTCCTCTGCCTCATCCATGTCATATCGAACACACAAAGGTTCAGGTTAGTGGTGTCAATTAATGTATGTGAAATATTTTAACTATTAAAATAATTAGGTTATGGCGTAGGTATGGAATGGCAGACATTTATTTACACAGCTCCCTTGTGGGGTCGCACAGGTTCTGTCTTGTCCCCACTTTCAATGTTTGTCTAAGACCCATGAGCGAGATTGTATGGAGATTTTGGAGTCAAGTGCCATCAATATGCTGAGGACACCCAACTCTGTTTTTCATCTGACTCAAGTCCTGCAGTCTCGGTACTTACCCCCAGTACCTGAGTGGGAATTGACTGGGGGCGAGCCGATTGAGGCTGATTCCAGATTTATTTATTTATTTATAATTTTATTTGTATGCCGCCCCCTCCTGCTCCAAGCATCTCGGGGAGGCTAGCAACATTTTAAAACCTATAATAAAGTCCATTAAAATCAACATTTTTTAACCCCACATTAAAATAACCCAACACTAAAACAATAAAACCCCACCCTAGCCCAACCCACCCATCCCATCTCCCTCGGCAAAGGCCCGGCGGAATAGCCAGGTCTTACACTGTCTACGGAAAGAGTGGAGGTCAATGGCCAGGCGGACCTCCAATGGGAGGGAGTTCTACAGCCACGGTGCAGCCACCGACAATGCCCTCCTCATGGTCGACAGCCGGGGGACCTTAAAGAGGGCGCCCCCAGCCGACCTCAGAGGCCAATCCAAGATCCGGAGGTGAGGCAGTTCTACAGGTAGGTGGGGCCCAGGCCGTTTAGGACTTCAAAGGTCAAAACCAACACCTTGAATTGGGCCCGGAAGATTATTGGCAGTCAGTGCAGAGAGCGGAGCACTGGAGTAACATGCTCGCATCGGCCCGTCCCCTTCAGGAGACGAGCCACCGCATTCTAGTGGATGAAGTCCGGTAAGTCGGACTCAGGGTAATGTCCTGCTTCATCCACTAGGAGACAGCACTAAACTGCAAGCATCGTATTGGGAAGCTCTTTCTCTTCATGCTCTAGTTTAGTGTCTGCCTCGGACCTAGGAGCAGCGTCACGTGTGGGCTCCGCTTCCCTTAAGAGCAATAAGGGCGAGTCCAGGAATTTTTCTACAAAAACCGCAGCAAACAGTCTTTGGCTCGCCCGGGGTCTCCCGGGTGCACAAATTGAGACCCGCCGCTTTTTGTTTCCAGGGCCGGTCTCCGGGTACTGACCCTTGAGCGCAGCCACCGGGGGATCAGACAAGATGGCAGAAACCGTCAAAACTAGGCGCGCGGCCCGATCAGGCCCCCACGCCAGCAGTGGGCAGAAATGGTCAGGCGGGGGCGGCACGAGCAGCTGAGGTTGCTGACTCGATGCAGCAGGCCCAGGAACAGTCACAGGCTGACTCCGGATCCGAAGGGGAGCAATCCTCAGCATCCCACCGTCCGGTAAGACCCCCTGCGGAGTTAGACCCAGCCCAGCGTCTCCAAATGGAGACGCTGATCCAAGCCATTCAGGGACTAGAGAGGCTACAGCCAGTCCCTCGGAGAGGCCACAAGAGGCACAGGTCCCCCGTAGAGCCCGAGCCAAAGAAATCCCAAGGGCAATCCAGTATGGCGGGAAAAGGGAAACAAAAGATCACAGGAGCAAGAAAGTGCAAAGAATCCCTAAGGGAGCTAATGGGCTCCTGTTCTGAGGACTCTGCAGGCTCTGGATCTCCCCTAGACGAGAGCTACTCAGAATCAGAATCGGATGCATCCCCTCCCCCTACACACAAAAACAGCAAGAGGAGAGTCCGCAAGCGAGCAGCTAGCAGGAGCTCATCCGGGGATGAGAGTTTCTTCCCAGTCTGATATCTTTCTACTACATGATTCCTCCCAGAGCGCAGAGCAGCCAGTGGACGCAAAAGAGATGGGGAGGGAGCTTCCCTCGGGCCTTGACCCCAAACTCTTGGGAAGGGCCTCGCGCATTACCCCCAGGGTACAGGATAAAAAGGCCTCTGAGTCATCTCTCGAGGACTCAGAGAAAGATTATATCTCCAAGCTGGATGGCAGGGGAAAGAAGCTGCAAATGGACAAGGCATTCAAAAAGATTATTAGGAAGCAGTGGAAGGTGCCTACCAGACACTCTAAGCTCTCCAAAGCACAGCAAACGCTTTATGCCTTCCACAAAAGCTGCGACACCCTATTCACCACGCCTAGGGTAGATGTGGCAGTCTCCTCGTTGGCCAGGCAGTTCGTCTTTTTAACAGAAGGGGATCTCCTCCCCAAAGATCCAACAGACAGGGCATAGAGGTAGGGCTCAGATGCAGTTATGAGGCCCTTTCCCACCTACTCCGAATCGCCACCACAGCATCCTACGCTTCCAGAGCAGTGCTCAAGTGGTTCAAGCTAAGTAAATACCCAGGGGTGAGTGCTAAAATGGCTACTAACATTACAATGACGAACTCCTTTCTAGCAGATGCCGCCATGGACTCGCTAGCATGGGCTGCTAAGGGGATGGCAGTGAATGTAGCCGCCCGACGAAGGCTATGGCTTCAATCCTGGAAGGCGGATAACCACGCAAAGAACCTGCTGGTCCATGGAAGATATAAAGCCCCTAAACTCTTTCGGTCAGCCCTCGACAAGGCCCTGGCGGAGATCTCCACCAAAGACAAGAAACACTCACTACAGCAGTGTCAGACCCAGACATCTTTTTTTGACCCTTCAGTCGCTATGCTAACCGACGAGAGTCAACCTTCACCAGACAATGGCTGTCCACCTCTTTCAGACCTAGAGGAGGTAAGGGAAGAGGATTCAGATCAGCCAAACCAACGACAGGTGCTTCACAAGCCAGGTGATCCCCTCCTTTAGCCGCCCAGCACACCTGACTACTCGAGTACCTCCGGTTCGGGGGCCATCCTGCTAGGCGGGTGTCTTCAGCAATTCACACACGTATGGAAGACGGCAACCACAGATCGGTGAGTACTCTACGTGGTGAGCACATGGGCTATCCTATAGAACTCCAAAAAATACCAAGGAAATTCATGCGCATCTCCCAAAAGTCAACCATAAGCACGAAACACACCTCAATGGAAGGAGAAATTCAGCGACTGGCAAAAACAGGGGCCATAGAACCAGTACCAGCTGGGGATCAGGGATCAGGTCTGTACTCCATATTATTTCTGGTTCAGAAGAAGGAGGGTTCGTGGTGAGTGGTCCTAGACCTGAAATATTTAAACAAACATCTCAAGACGCAAAAATTCCGGATGGAGACACTGGCATCAATAACCCTATCCGTACAGTCCAAGATCTGGTTGGTGTCAGTAGACTTGAAGGACGCATATCTACACGTCCTGATCCATCCGGCCCACAGGAAGTGGCTGAGATTCCTCTACAACCATCAACACTGGCAATTTTGAGCGCTCCCGTTTGGACTGGCCACGGCCCTGAGGACCTTCACGAAGGTTCTTATTCCCCTTATCGCCAATCTCCGACTCCAGGGTATAGCCGTATTTCCGTACTCAGATGACCTTCTCGTCAAAGCCAACAACAGGGACGTTTGCAAGGCCCACGTCGATCAGACGGTGGCCTATCTACAGGAGCACAGGTATGTCATCAACCACGGCAAAAGTCATCTTTTTCCAACCCAACGATTGGAACACTTGGGAATCATCATGGACACCATGCTTGGGAGACTATTCATCCCTCCGGAGAGACAAAACAAGATCAGGAGCCAAATCCTGGAAATACTGAGTCTCCCAAAAGTACTCATTCACAAATTGGCACGACTGTTAGGGCTCATGGTGTTGTGTTTCAGCCACCTGCAATGGAGCAGGTTTCATGCCAGACCACTCCACGCTCTGCTGAAGCCGTTCCAGATGCAACTGACCATCAACAAGAGGATATCAATCCATCTGGACCAATCGACAATCAGATCGCTACAATGGTGGATGAACACCAACTGCTTCACCACGGGGGTGAAGCTGGATCCCCCAAACAGGATCGTCACAACCACAGATGCTTGCCTCACAGGCTGGGGTGCCATCCTCGAACGAAAGGCAGTACAGAGACGTTGGTCGAAAGCCGAGCAAAGGAACAGTATCAAATGGCTTGAATTGTCAGCGATTCGCAGAGCTCTAATGACCTTCAAGGCACAGATACGGGGTCACCACGTTCATCACCGCAGTGGCCTACATAAATCACCAAGGAGGATCGAAAGCAGCCTCCCTACGTAGGGAGGCTGTCAGGCTTTTCAGGTGGGCCGAGAATTAAATCCTGTCCCTGTCAGCCCAACACATCCGGAGCATAGCGAATGTGGAAGCCGACTGGCTCAGCCGCGAAACTATACAACCGGGAGAATGGTCACTAAATCCAATGATGTTCCGGCAACTGATAGCCAGGTTCAGGGAACCATCCCTCGACCTCTTTGCATCTCCGCTCAATACGAAGCTTCCAAAATTCTTCACGAGACACCAGTGCCCGAAAGCGGTGGCAGCAGACGCCCTCTCCCAGAAATGGCCAACAGGAATGCTATACGCCTTTCCTCCAATTCCCCTGATCCAACGAACAATCCTCAAGGCCAGATCAGAGGAGGCCCATCTGGTATTCATCGCTCCATTTTGGCCTCGCAGGCCCTAGTTCACGGAGCTCCATCATCTGTCGAAAGGAGTTTTCTGGAACCTACCACTGATCAATGATCTCTTGACGCAGGGCCCGATATTTCACAAGGACCCCAGCATGCTCAAGCTGACTGCATGGCACTTGAATCTGAGACACTCGCAGGGTTAGGATACCCAGTCTTGGTGGTAAAAACAATGCTGGCGTCAAGAAGGGAGTCCACCAGATGGATCTATCAGAGCTCCTGGAAAGCGTTAAAGACCTGGTGTGGAGCCAATAACGTTCCGGTCCACTCCGTTAGTGGGAGACATCCTGGCCTTCATGCAATGTGGACTAGACAAAGGTCTAAGACCAAACACTCTAGCCTGCCAGCTAGCAGCAATAGATAACACTCTGTCTAGAGACTCAGATAGATTTTCCTCCCATCCTCATCTTATGAGATTTTTTTAAGGGAGCCAGGTAGCTGGCACCACCTGTAGTACACAGGTTCCCATCATGGAATTCGAACTTAGTCCTTACGGCGCTCACGGGTGCCCCATTTGAACCTCTGAGGGGAGGTTTCTCTCTATTTCCTGACAATTAAAGTGGTGTTTCTAGTAGCTATTACGTCGGCCCGTAGAGTATCGGAGCTGGGGACCCTTTCCATGGACCCGGACCTTTGCAGGTTCAGAAAGGAATCAGTCTCTTTAAGATTGGACCCAGCCTTCATTCCTAAGGTGGATTCATCATTCCACAGGGAACAGGAGTTGGCTCTTCCATCATTCTGTCCCAAACCAAGTCATCCTCTAGAAAGAGTATGGCATTCTTTGGATGTGAGAAGAGCGCTAAAATTCTACTTAGATAGGACTAAGCAGTTTAGACAGTCTTCAGCCCTATTAGTTAACTATAGGACAGAATGAGAGGCAAAAAGGCTTCCAAGGCGGTTATCTCGAACTGGGTAGCAAGTTGCATACGAGAGGCTTATAGGCAAAGGGTGTTCCTCCATCGACCAGAATTCTGCTTCGCTTGACCAGGGCGGCGGCGGCCTCTTGGGCATTCCGTCACAGGGCTTCCTATGCCGAGATTTGATGGGCTGCTTCCTGAAAGACGATGCATACGTTTCCTAAGCATTATAAAATAGATCTCTTGGATTCTGCAGAAGGGGCCTTTGGACGCCGGGTCCTGCAAGGAGTCCTACAGCAGTAGCCAGTGCAAGAAACTGTGACCTTATTTCCACCCCCTTCCGACAGTCGATTCTACTGCTTTTTACCTCCCTGAGTCCGACTTACCGGACTTCATCCACTAGAATGTCCAGTTGGGTCTCTTACCTGGAAATTGGGATTCTAGTTGATGAATAGGAAGGTAAGTCGGCCCTCCCTTTCAGAGGGCATGGAAATAGGGTGTAGCATCAGTTGTTCTTTTTCTTAAGGAAATAAGGTTAAGTTCAGAATCCTTCCGTTTATAGGCCTGATAGGGGCGTTCAAGTTCATAATAGAGAGGGAGGTACTCTGTTTGTTTGTTCAACTCATTTAGGTTTACTCTTCGGCTTGATACAACTGGAGCACGAGGCGAGAGAGCTTCCCAATACGATGCTTGCAGTTTAGTGCTGCCTCCTAGTGGATGAAGCGGGACATTACCCTGAGACTGACTTACCTCCCTATTCATCAACTAGAATCCCAATTCCCAGGTAAGAGACCCAATTAGGCATTCTGCGCCAACTGCAGTATCCAGACCATCACCACGGGTAGCCTCACGTAGAATGCGTTACAGTAGTCTTTATCTTGAGGTAATAAAAGCATGGATGATCGTGGCCAGGTCTGAGTCCAAGACATATGGCTTAAGTCGATGTACCAGATGTAGATGGCAAAATGCACCCTACGCCACAGCCAGGAGCGTCCTTGCCACTAGGCGGCCGCCTATTGCGGCAAATTGGGGAGAGAGCGGCAGGCAGGGAACAAAAGGTTGCTACCTTATAAACAAGGTTCTTCGAGATGGTTCCGAACATTCTCACAAATGGGTTTGCGCTTGCGTGCCCTTCTCTTACCGGCACATACCAAGCTCACTAATTTAAAAACCACGTGACATAAATGCGCCCCCACACTATATAAGGTACCTTCCTGCCTAAACCCAACAGTTGCTTGCAACCCTAAGCGATTATGAAGAAAATTCCATGTGGGACTGGAAGGGTGGGCATTCGTGAGAATGTTCGGGGCCATCTCGAAGAACCTTGTTTACAAGGTAGCAACCTTCTGTTCTTCTTTGAGTGGCTCCTCCCATTCTCACAAATGAGGGAGTACCAAGCCTAGAAATAGGCGGTGGGGGAATTTTCTATCAAAAATCAAACTTAATGCATACTGCATGCAAAAGAACAAGAGTTTATTATGTAGTAAACCAGGTAAGTATATTTTCAGGGAACCTCTACATATAATAAAGTCTGTTATATAGAAACAAGTGGTTCTCCTGTGTTTGTCTTGCTTTTTAAAAATAAAATAAAAAAAAAAAAGGTCTGAAAACAGAATTAAGTATAGACACACCAAGAGAAGTGTGGGGCTGGGAAACTAGGTGGAGAGCATAGTGCTTCTCAAAGGTATGTTGGGAGCTCCACGTTGCCGCCCTACATATATGTTAGAAAAAGCTGCCATAGAAGCACCCAGTGCCCTAATTGAATGTGCTCCCAAATCAGGTGGAGGCGAGAATCCGCTCAGTTGGTAAGTAAGCGAGATCAGCTGTACCAACAATTTGGAAATAGTCTGAGAAGATATCTTCTGACTCAACCTAGGTAGGGATGGGGAGATAAACAGTGTCGGAGAGCCTGCAATCTCTGGTCTTACCTAAGTAGGTGAGCACAGCTCTTCTTACATCTAGTGCGTGCGCCATGGCCAAATCCTCAGATGCATGAGGAGGAGGGGAAAACATGGGGAAAACAGTTTTCTGGGATAAATGAAACTGAAACTATTTTAGGTATAAAAGATGGGTGAGCTGAAAATTCTAATCTGTCCGGGAAAACCTGGAGGTAGGGTTCCTTTATAGTAATGGCAGCAATTTCACTAACACGTCTGAGGGACATGACAGCTACCAAAAAGGCATTTTTTAAGGTCCAATGGAATAGATCTGCCTGTTCTGGAGGCTCAAAGGGATGTTTCGTCATTCGATCAAGTACCAAATTAAGATCCCATTGAGACGGTGGTACCTGATGCGGCGGGAACAAATTTATAAGACCCTTGAGGAACTTCTTAACCATAGGGTAAGCAAAGAATGATTTAGAACCAGGGAGGGTAACATGCCTAAAAATGGCAGAAAGAGGTGCACTCTTAATGAGGAGCATGCCAAACCTTTCTCTGCTAATTCTAGTAAATATTGTAGTACTAATTCTACATACAGTTGAGTGGGAGACAGAGATTTGGCTAAGGGCTAACTTGTTACTTAAGGATTGAGCCCCTTCGGTATGTGAATCCTCCAAGCGTGGAAGTTCAGTCATCTGAGTTCTTGGTGGAGATTTTTCCCTTGGTTCAAGGACAGCAAGTCCGGGATCTGGGGTAGGGCAAGGGATGAGTTGGCTAGATTTTGACGCTCGTGATACCATATCTGGCGAGGTCACCCTGGAGATATGAGGATAAGCTTGGCCCCCTCTAACTGAATCTTGCTCAACACCCGTGGAATGAGAGGAATGGGTGGAAAGGCATAACTGAGATGGGCTGTCTAGTCTAGTGCAAATGCATCCCCTAGGGACCTGGGATCGTGGGCTGCCCTGGTGCAAAAAAGGCTGCACTTTGCGTTCAGGGCAGTGGAGAATAGGTTTACATACCCCATAACACCCCTTTGGGGGGGGGGGGGGCATTAAATTTTTTCATCGCCTAGAGCAGCAAAATGCCTTGGGACGGCCCTGGCCACAGCCGCCACCTGGAGAGCCGCCACCTGGAGCTTTGGATCTAGGAGCACCCCCAGACTACAGACCTTGAGATACCAGGGGAAGACGGACCCCATCAGTTATGGGGGCCTTCACTCTCCCTACTTTCCCCACAATCATCACCTCTGTCTTGTCGGGATTTAACTTCAAGCGGTTCGCTCTCATCCAGTCCCCCACAACTGACAAACACCAGGTAAACACGGAGACTGCCGTATCTGGGTCTGATGAAAAAGAGAAATATAATTGGGTGTCATCAACATATTGATGACACCTTACACCAAACTCTCTGACAACCTCCCCCAAAGGCTGCGTATATACATTGAACAGGATAGGGGATAAGATGGAACCCTGCGGAACTCCACATGTGAGGCCTCAGGGAGAAGATGAATAATCACCCAACACCACACGCTGAGTTCTCCCAGCCAGGAAAGAGTGGAACCATTGAAGAACAGTCCCACTCATCCCTGCCCGCTCCCACAGCCAAGTCACCCAACAACTCATGATCAATAGCAACAAATGCAGCTGAGAGATCTAACAAAATCAACAGGGTTGAATGACCCTGGTCCAACTCTTGGGAGAGGTCGTCGACCAAGGCCACAAGTGCAGTCTCCATGCCATAACCCGGACAAAAGCCAGACTACAAGGGATAAAGGAAATTGACCCAGTCCAGATGCTCCTGAAGCTGTTGAGCCACCACCTGTTGACTAACCTTCCCTAAAAAGGGGAGGTTAGAGATCGGCCGATAGCTGGCCAGGACGTCAACATCCAGATGAGATGGAGGTGATAATTGTTGGCTGGCCTTGGGACCTGGGGGACATAGGGACCCCTGTTATTGATGGGGTCCAGCCTCCTTTGGTTACTCAGATTTGCAGCCGTGGGGTGCTTTTTGATGCATTGCTGTGTCTGGATCACCTGGTTGAGGTGGTTGCCAGGAACGCTTTTCACCAACTTCATCTGATGAGAAGACCGCAACCTTTTTTTATCAGATTTGGATTTGGCCACCATCATCCATGCCTCCGTAACCTCGAGGCTTGACTACTGCAGTGCGTTCTACATGGGGCTACCCTTGATGACAGTTAGGAAGCAGCAATTGGTACAAAATGCAGCAGCCTGTTTTCTGCCTGGGCAGGTTACCAGGAGCACATTAGACCAGTGCTCCAGTATCTGCATTGGCTGCCAATACCTGTCCAGGTAGAATTCAAGGTGCTGGTTTTTGACCTATAAAGCCCTGAACAGCTTGGGCCCCAAGTATCTGAAAGACCGCCTCTTCCCTTATGTTCCACCATGGCCTCTGAGCTCAGCCAGGAGCACACTCCTGCAGATACCATATGTCTGTGAAGTTTTCACAACAAGGGCATTCAGAGAGGCGTTCTCAGTGGCCGCCTTACAATGGAACTCCCTCCCCTTGGGGATCTGTCTAAGCCTGAGCCTGCTCGTCTTCTGGAAGAGTTGTAAAACCTTTTGTTTGACCAGGCATTAGGCAAGTAGGGATGGGATTGGGTGGGGTGTTTGGGAAAAGGTTGGGGAGGGTTAAGAGGATTTTTTAAAGCTGTTTTTGTACGTTTGGTATAAGCTGCCCAGAGTGGGGTAAAATCTTAAATAAAATAAATATACCCAATATGTGGAAATTACATAGTCATGGCCACTCCGATTTATCATATGTCATAAGAAATTTGAGGTGAGGGGAAAATATATTGTGTTCTTTCCAGTGATGTGGGGCAGAAATTTTTACATGGAAAGTTTTGTACAACAGAAAACATTCTGGAAAATTTTCCACAACCAAATTCTTCTGCAAAAATTTTTCAAGAGCTTTAGGAAATTTTGGACAGAAAATGTTTCCAATTCAAAATGTTCTTTTGCACATTTTGTGCAAATTAATTTTAATGCAAACAAGAAAAATTGCATGGGAAAATTTTCTGATTCCAGATTTTTCAGAAAACCCACATCACTGGTTCTGTCCTCACAACAGACCATTTTATAGACAAATTTATTCCATGTGCATAACCTGTTTAAAAAGCAAGTTATATTTAGTGTTAAGTATGGTGAGATTTTGGATACCATAAATATTATGGCTTTTTAACAAAAATATAAAAGCTTAATATTATTTTGATTATTGGTACAAACTAGGTACTTTTTGGGTCATATGAAGTATAGTTTAATCAATGGTATCACAATAATGCATTAGAACACTACAAAAAGTTCTTTAGCCAACTATCTTTTCAAAACATATGTTGAATTTAAGGTGCAGTCCACCTGAATAAAATAATTCATTGATTTTTTTTTTCATTGCTTATCTTTTTTGAAACCTTTTTAAATAAACAAAAAAACATAATGAAAGGCTATTGGTTAACTCTACATGTATGCTTTGATTATTTGTCGTCATGTTTTCAAAATGAACTCATTATATGAAACACATGTACATCTTAGTGTGTGATACTGCATAGTTTTGGCAAGTTCTAGAATTGCCAGATGATACAAGTGGGTTTTAAGTTGCTGTTGTGTGCGCAGACACCTATGGTGTTTCTCAAAATCAAAACATTTGACCAAAAAAGTCCATCTCGGTAGAAGATTACTTAAGATATCAAGACAGACTTTTATCTGAAAAAAGTGATGGAGACTACATAGTTCAGATGATACCTTTTATTTCACCAATTTCTGTTGGTAAGAATATGCAAGCTTTTGGGCCACGTAAGTCCCTCCTTCAGGCAAGTAAAAAGTCAGACCTACCGACTGAACAATGTTGAATAGATTTGTATGGAAACAGTCACTTGGGACAAGAGTCATTCGCATTCTAGACATTTGAATATGAGGAGGGGAAACCAATAATCAAATGATAAAGTAGATGCAGTCTAACTACACATGTGCTGTCTGCATTAAATGTAATCATTTGGAGCTTTTAGGGGAAAAGGTCATTAGCATTTCAAACATAAACATACTATGAAAACAGACCAAAATCAAATGAAAAACACAATAAATGAATAGTGGGAAATGCTACGGAAGGGGCTGAAGGGAAAGGTGGGAGGGGAGACGTAGCATTCCAAAACATTTAAATAAATGCAGGTCAACACAAAGGGTAAACAGCAGGCTCTCTGTTTATACATTTCTGTAGTGCCATGTGAAGCCTAAATTTTTTAAATCGGTCTTTATTTTTGGTGTCCAATAAAGTTATGAATTTGTTCCCAGAGTTGTACAGAATCTGTTTCAGGCTAAGGACTGAGATCACAGAAATGAAAGGATCACTCAGGGAGATGCGAGTGCACATGGTTGATTAAGTGTACCGGTTCGTTTTTTTGCTGTTGTTTTTTGCCAGTTCATTTGTTGAAGATTGATTTGTTACACTAACCTAGATTGCATGGGAGCATTTAGTATGCTGAATAATGTACGCCACATAAGATGTTATGATTAGCATGTGAAGGTCTGTTGTATTTTGAATGGCTTTTCCTAAGGGTGTTGATAATGACTGTGGTAGAGATGTGCTAGCAGGTTTTACACCTGATTCTTTGGGCACGTATTATTTCTGTTTGACTTAGGGGATTTGCTGCTGCTAATCAATTCTGAGAAGTAGGATGAGGTTTGTTTGAAGGCCAAGAAAGTCTATGAAAGAAAATGTCATAAGTACAGCTGAAGCAAGTACCTGATTTGGCACCTGTGGGTAACACCCACATTTTAGGTATCATTTTGTGTATCTGGATTGGTACACAAATACCAATTGAGTACTTGAAAATGCAAAAGTTTGGTTACTTTTTTTTTTTTTTTTTGACTGCCTCAAAATAACTCACATTTCTGAATACTGGGACAAAACCATATTCTGGGATACCAGTTGTTGGTATTTCGGGTACCCAATTGAAAACCAGTTTGGGTGCCAAAAACTTTTGTTCAATTCAGATACCAGAAATTAGACAGGTATACTGCTTTTTGCGGGTACCTGTTTCAGCTCTAATTGTAAGGTACTATGGAAACAAGTTACAAGCACAAGAATCCACTTAAATTTGTCTTTTTATTGTTTTTAACAGATTTTATTTCTACTTCAGTACTTGTCGTCATTATCCAGGCTCCTACAGTCATGTCTGTTGGTAGACACTCGCCTTGTGATCCAGGATGAGATACTAAAACCTCTTTTGGCAAATATTTTCATGGTCCTGTCCATTCACTCTAAGGATGGCTTAGGTAATAATATATCTTGTGTACATATTTGTTACTTCATGCATATAGGCCACAATCTGAAGACAGTGATTTGTGGATCAAAGCCATATATAAGTTATATATAGAAGAGCTTGTATAGGTGAAAGTGAGCCACTATCAGCAGAATCAATACCATATTTCCTAAGTTGGGGTAACTGTAATTCTTCTAATCTTATTTTCCTAAAATATTAATGTTAGGCATTTTAAATTTTCCAATAGCCTTTTACTTTTTAATCTTTATTTTCACAACAATTTTATGGAATCTGGAAATAAATTTGTACAAAACACTCCTTGGTCTCAGCTGTAAACATTTTGTTATTCCACCTCATTGTAGTTTAAATGTAAGCCCTTGTGCTCATGTTTAGGTATGCAGATTTTGTATCTTAGTAGCTTGAACTTTCTGTGCTCTCTCTACAGACACTGAACTAACATCTGCACTTCACAAAACATGGACAGACATGTTTAGCCTTCTGGCTACACTATTAAGGAAATGTGGCCAAATCTCTCTCCCATCGGTGGCAGCATCTCTTGCAAAGCATTGGACTGCAATAATTGGTAACACCTATTCTGAGATGGTTTTAGACATTGCACCAACAGTGGTGTGTGTGTGTGTGTGTGTGTGTGTGTGTGTGTGTGTGTGTGATAGAGATTATTATTATTATTATTATTATGAGCATTTATATAGTGCCAGCAATGTACCTAGTTCAGCCATATATATATATATGGCTGAACCATAGAGAGAGAGAGAGAGCGCTCAGCAGGGTTACTTTTAATTCTTACACATATTCCACTTATATGGATTTTAACAAGATCTGGTTCTAAACTTGATTGCAGTGGTTAAAACTAGTGACTGAGATAAGCTGCTGAAAAATCTAATTTTTTCCCCCTCTTTCCATACACATTTCAGCTTCTTGTCATATAAGGTCTCATTCACAGAAAGCAAATTTTGCCAGGAGCGCTTGATGCAGTTCACATGACACTGCAGTTCTGGAGACAGATTCAGAAATGCTCTTGCCAGTATCTGTTTTGTGGGAGAAATTCATGTGACTTCACCTCCACCTTTTATCCACCCATCTGATACTGACAGTATTGGTAATTAAGGCCCAATTCAGTATGTTTATTTCTGAAGTACTTAAAGTTAGGCATGTGCTAAATAACTTGCTGAACTGAAACATAGATTCATATAGGCCTGCAGCTTCTAAAGAACAATTCTGGCTGTCACTATCTCTAGTGCAAAGCAAGCTGAGAGCTGAAGTAAGTGGAAAGTAGAAAATGGGGGTTGGTTAAACAGTTGAACTACTCAATTGTGAGTTGTGTTTATAAAAAAAATTCAAAGTAAAGTTGAATACAGAGCATATTACTTGTTCACACTCCTTTAATTTTGATAGACAAATGCTATTTTAAGGCTTAGGAGGGGATACCATTGAGGTCAGTTGGCTCTTGCATGTTTTCTCCAACCTTTTTGATGCCAGAACATAAAACCCATGTCTTTCTATTCGACCTTTTTAGACACGGTTTGTAAATGTGTGCATCTGTCTGTCGCATCCCCTGATTTGTACGTGGCCAGTTTACAGTTCTTCTCCATACTTTTGGCTGAAGAAGGAAAGAGGCATGTCCAAAGTAGAGAGATTACTTACTACATCCCAACAATGACTTTCCTTCTAGATGAGGATAAGGGAAGTCGAGCATCAGTAGCCCAACTTAACGAATTAATAATTCAGGTACAAATTTATGTTTAAGAATTTATGTAATGTTGTACCAGTTTTGATATACAGTTGGATACCATAGCTTCTGCTTCATTGGTTATACTCGGTTTAATTGAAAAGTAGGCTAGACTTATGGGACAGCTACTAGTCAAAAAGAATCCTGAGCAATTTCGCACAAGCTGTGTAGAAACAAAAATCTCTTCTCCCACCACTTTCATGCAGCTATCTCTGAAGGAAGCCAACTGTTCAACACGATAGCTTAGAACAAAAAACAAAGAATGCAGAATTCAATTAATTCTGCAGGAATTTTCAGAATACAATTGTGCTAATCGGAATATGACCATGATACGAATTTATTTTCCATTTCCCCCTAATCGTCTATTAGACTTATAAGAACGACACGTGGTTGGAAACAATTATGTTTTTGAGAGAGAGCCATTTCCTGTGCTATTTAATTATAGAAATTATAGAGAAGATCAATAGGATGTTTAATTTATCTTGTCACTGTAAGTTTATTCTTTATAGAACATTTATTAATACACTGCATAATCCAACTTCAAATGTGTCCAGAACTGAAATTCCACCATTTCCCTTGGGAAACAATTACTCATTGGAATACACATCACTAACAGAATATATGTTGTGATATTTATCATTCCTTGATATGGTATCCCTTAAGGTGTTCCTATTATCCCTATTTTATACTTCCTTGTACTAACCTAACCTTTTCTTTCTTAATGTTTATGCCATTTAGTTATTTCCTATTTTTATAATGTTTCACATTACTGTTAACATGAACAAGATCTACACGGCATTATATTTAACATCTTCTGTCTTGCCTCCCAAGTCAATCCCTCCAACTTCCTAATTCTTGTCATAACGCTCCCTCTCCATATGTTTGGTAATATTATTTGGATTTCATGAGAAGATATGACAAATGTTAAAGTCATAACATATAAACCATGTTCCTTTTTGTTAATTTTGGATTTTTTGTAAATAAAAAAGTTTTGTGTGCAGAATTTGATCATTATAAAGACATATAGCCTGTAGCTCTCATTATTTAATATACACATATATTGATTTTTCTCTTTAAAGTCTATGCCCGTGGTCCAGCTCTGCTCTGGCATGGGAGGGGGATGAACCAGTGGGAGGCACTGATATTCTGGCATCCGCTGAGCTGCATCTCGCTGCAGACATGTTTGACCCCTGAGGGGGGAGGGGGCCTGTGCAGATGGACAGATTCACTAAGACAGAGGGGAGAGGCTGGAGCAGAGGTGGGCCAGTGATAACCAGAGCAGGCATGAATCATGCTGTTCCCCAGAGAATGTTCCTAACAAGCCTAGGGCGATGTAGCTCCTGCAGCCTTCAGGAGAGGTGCTGTGCATGCTAGGGACACAGTGCCCAACATCTCCCACCCAAGGCACTCAAGCAGAGGGGGTGGCTGGCACAGCAAGGTGGGACAGTACCCGACCTTGATGGGCGTTCACTTGATGACCTTATGACTCTTTGGAACACTTTTCTTTCTGAGGTCATTGACCGGACAGCTCCTAGGCATCCGCTGCCTGGTCATTGGCAACACAGGTCCCTGTAGTTTATGGAGGACCTGCAACAGCTGAGGAAGGGAGGTGGTTGGAGTGACGGTTGCACTGTCCTCGGACTGAGGATGACTGATTGTGGCATAGAGTTAGTTTGAAGACCTGTGCTGTGGTTGAGCGAGCAGCAAACAAGAGGTTCTTTGCTTCTCTCATAGCATGCGCTAAGCCTCGTCCAACTGAGTTTTTCTAGGTGGTAAGGGGACTGGTCCATCTGGCCTCCCTCCACCTGGAACTAGTCTTCCAGTGTTCGCTGTCATATGTTTGACTATTTTGTTGATAAAATCACTCGCATTCACCACGACTTTGATGCTGCATTTGCTGCAGTAGGAGAATCAGAGGTTATTGAGGCCCCACCTTGTCAATTTTGTAGGATCAGTTTCATCTGCTGATGTGGGGGTTGTCCTAGGGGTGGTTAGAACCACATCGTGTGAATTGGATCCATGCCTGTCCTGGCGGGTCAGGGCCAGCCAGGAGACGTTGGAGCTGGCTGGCATGGTCAATGCCTCCCTTCAGGAGGGCAGGATTTTCAAAGTGTCTTAAGGAGACGGTGGTGCGACCTCTGCTCAAGAAACCATTGCTTGACATTGACTCCCTTGCCAGCTATTGACCTGTCTCTGGTCTTCCCTTTTTAGGGAAGGTTATTTAACGGGTGGTGGCTCAGCAGCTTCAGTAACATCTAGATCACATTAGTTTTCTTGATCCCTCACCATCTGGTTTTTGTCCAGGTTATGGCACTGAGACTGCGCTTGTGGCCTTGGATGATGACCTCCGCCATGAGTTGGATCGAGGTCGGTGAACCTTGTTGATCCTGTTAAATCTGTTGGCTGCTTTTGACACGGTTGATCATGAGATGTTGGTGGCCTGCTTGCAGAATGGGGTGGGAGTGAACAGAATTGTTCTTCAATGGTTCTGCTCTTTCCTGTCCAGGGGGACTCAGCGAGTGGTACTGGGTGTTTCCCTGCAACCTCGCGTGTGGAGTGCTACAAGGTTCGAGGGCGAGCTGTCTGAAACTGAATCCTGACAAGACGATGGTGATGCTAGTGGGTGGGACTGGGGAATTGGTGAGCGCTTCATTGATGGGGTTCGCCCTGCCGTGACCCCTCAGGTTCGGAGTCTGGGGGTGCTCTTCAACTCACAGGTTCGTCAGAATGCCCAGTTGATGGCTGTGGTTAGAAGCACCTTTTGTCAGTTACATCTCCTACGTCGGCTTCGACCATATCTCAGACTCTGACCTGGACACCATCATCCATGCCTTCTTCACCTCAAGACTGGACTACTGCAGCGCTCTCTACGTGGGGCTTCCCTTGTTGATGATTCGGAAATTGCAGCTGGTGCAGAGTGCGGCGGCCCGTCTCCTTATGGGGACAGGGTGCCGAGAGCACATAACACCAGTGCTCTATTCTTTGTACTGGCTGCCTATAGTCTTCCGGGTCCAATTCAAGGTGTTGGTTCTGTCCTACAAAGCCCTATACGGTCTGGGCTCGACTGCTTGTATTTGTATTTGATGATTTTTATATTTTTCTGTGTTTTATATTTATGCTTTAAACTTATTTGATAGCCGCTCCAAGCTGCCTGAGGCAGAATGGGTGCAGGATACACATTTCTTAAATAAATAAAATAGCACACACACACACCTGAAAGCCCATTGCTGGAGTGGTTGGGGGCTGTTGGCGCTGCATGTGTGTGCTTTTGAGCCTCTGCCGTTAGGCTGGTTCACAAGTGCAGAGTCCCTCACAGTGGCGGTTAACCCACTGTTGAGCCCTGCTGAGGAATTCTGCCCCATGATGTGCTGCTCCTACAGAGCGGGAAGCAGACATTGTTGCATCTGCTGCTTTGTTTCCAGAAGTGGGGAGGAGACAGGCGGGGTGGAGGTCAGGGAATTTAAGCTAGTGCTAGACTGCTAGTAGCATGCTTGGGTACCGATCTTCTTTCAGTCCCTGCTTTCAAAGCTCCCAAAGCTCAGGCTTCTGCTCTGCCAAATTCTGATTGGGGCAACTAATCAGTCAGTTCTTCACTGCCCTGTGCACAATGCTTTTGCCCCTTTGCTGTGCTGTGTCACAGGAGTCTGTTGAGCAGCCTCTGCATCTGCTCTGACCAGTAGCAGGGATGGCGCAAGTGATCAAGGTTGACATCAGGGAGGCATTGTGGCACCTTGGGTTGCCTTGGCATCCCGGGGGGGTTAGCTCTGGTGGGTGGGTGTTTCACTCCAAACTCCACGCTTTCTGGTGGCAAAGAAAGGGAGGATTTCTCTCACCGGCGCTGTACTTTGACAGCCAGCATTCCACCCCAACCTAGCAGCTCTGCTGGCGCATGTGCGGCGGGCACCGGCGCTTGATCTGAACCACCACCTGCACGCTGGCAGTATGTTTATCTGGACTGGGGTCTATTTTCTACCACAGCATAGAACACTAGTTCTTCATTTGTCTGAGGGAAGGATGCAGTGTACTGAATCACTGCTATTTCCCTCATTACTCCTATATTGCCCTTGAAATCTCCTATCCAAGTACTGCCAAACTCAATCTTGCTTTGCTTATGAGACCATGCTCTAACGATGATGTTTTTCTGGGTATTTAACTGTTAACACCTTTAACAGAGACATCTATGGTAACTGTCTTTAAATTACCATTTCGAGAAGCTTTTTGTTCTATTACAGATTAGGTTAGCACTACTACATGCTTTTGGAAGCTGAACTTGTTGCTTAAATTTTCCTTTTCTGTGTGCATTCTCTGTATCCTACGTTTTGCAATTTTTTTTAATGCATCTAGTAAATATCCTGTTTCCCTACTACCATATCTGCGAAGGAAAGGAGAATCTGCTTACCCCTCTAGCTGCCTTTCTCCACTGATACTTGTAGACAGATTTTTCACAGTGCTTTATTTTTGCTTGTTTTTTAGAAATATTGTTTTCACCTTAGCAGCAACCATTTTCAGGAAACACAGAGGAAGGATTTGCTAAAAGATGGAAAAACATAGTAGGATGCCAGATACTTAAAATTAGCTTTTCTATATCCCTCTTTATCTTAAATTTTCAGCATAGATTTCCAGATTAGATTTTGTGATAGGAAAAAAAAAGAATGGTTCAAAATGACTAAAATAGTAGTTGGCATGTCCTATGAAAGATGTATGAATTTTTTATAGTTTAAAATTAGAATTTATAAGGAAAGAGATTAGAAGCAAAAGTAGGAAATAATATAAATCCTATTTTGAAACTTAAATATAATCCCATGATTCCAGACAACAACATAGATGATGTACATTAATCAAGATTATGGCCCCCATCTGCAACTGGCATAACCTCAGTTATCACAACCCATAGTTTGGGACCTTCTACACTACAGAGATATGAATCCAAAGCGTAAATGCCAGAATGGCCAAATACCGAGCTAAGATAAACCTTGCCAACCTTATAGAATAGGTCCCCTTTGTAGACAATTGAGTATTGATGTTGCTAATCATATTGGTTTGATTTTGGTATGTTGTTCATACAAGTTTTAGTGTTTTCTGACACTTTTATTAAATAACTGAAGCAACTCTGCTTACTGAGGGCTTGATTTAGCCTCACTGCTGCATACCACTTCAGGGATTCCACTGTGAGGAGAGAAGGTTTGTTTGAGCACATAAGAGTTCTCGGTTCTAAGTAATGAATCAACACATCTCCCAGCTGCCCTGACCATACCCCTCTTTGCTGAGGGCCATTCACTTTTTGAATTGAAATGTCTAGTTGTGTGACATCTGGTGAAACAAGTGGTGAGGGAAGTTTGCCCTGCTGCACCCCTCTGCATGCGGAGGCCTTTCACCCTTTACTACATCAGCAGAAGCCAGCAAAAACTGGTGTTTTAAAAGAAGAGCACAGAATATTTTCTGTAACTGAGTTCTTTGGAAATTTAAAGGAAGGTTTTCCAAGGTTAGGTGGCCATCCCGTTGGCTTTTAATTGGAGTTGACTGCCATGCCACACTTTATTGCCTGGGAGAATCTCGTCTATATATTCCATACTATTGATTTCTTTCAGTTTGGCGATGCAAGCAGTGTTTTGGAAGATGTTCATAAATAATACTTGGTTTTTTGTTTCTTGAAGTCTTGGTGTGAGCCCTTACCTCACGTCAGTGTCCTTGCAGCAATTCCTTTCCTGCGGTATTTTATTCTTCCATTTTCTTGTAGAATTTTTCATTAGTTTTGACCTACTGTCATCCTAAATATCTTAAACCTTGTGCTAGCAATAAATAAACACTTCATGCCTTAGTGTTCTAATCTACTTTTCAGCCACGCCAACTGTCCATATTCTGAGATTTTCTTTGCTGCCCTAACACCTTGATTTTTTATTAATTTTCTTGCCTTTTTAGTCCTGTGTGCTTTCTGTAAATGCTGAACTAGAGCAGGTATTTTATTGCACATTTAGGAACTGAAAAATATACTGAATAATTACTGACTAGAGGGACAAAGATTTAATAGTGAAAGGATGATGGTGTCAGACTGTGTTGGATGTACAATCACTGAAAGGTCCAGAAGCAGAACCCACATGAAACATCCTGTCCTAGGATTCCCGCTGAAGTAATATCTTTCTTGTTTATAGTTATCTAGTGAATTCAGGCTTCCTCAACAAAAGTCTTGCTGCTAGAATAGTTAAGATAATTTCCATCTCTTTTTCTGATGTCCTAAAATCTCCAAGTTGCTAGGATAAGTTGTGTTTAGTCCTGTCCACAATCTGATTACTGCTAACTTAGAGTAGGCTTTATGTTTTGTCCTATATTTCCTCTTGGTAACTTCAATGTACACCTGCATTTGTTCTTGATATCTGTTCTTGATAGCTTTGTATCTGCACGATGCAATGGGCACCAATGGCAGACCTTAGTTACGTGGGGGGGGGGGGCAGCTATGGGATCGCACCCCCCACCCGCTGCGGCGATTCCATAGCTTCAATACATTTATCTCTCTTACAATAGTAGAAATAAATGTAAGTTATACTTTTGGGGCAGTAGCACTTAAAAGGGGTACCATCTCTTTTAAGAATACTTTGAGAACTTTAGGTGAAAGGTGCTTACATTTCTAAGTTCTTAAATTATTTCTACTGCTAATCAAGAACACAATCTCTGATGTACAGATGGGTAGAAAAAAGAAATCGCACCCCACCCCACCCCCAAACCACTCTATATGTTGAATAAATTCTCCAAAGAAAACTCCATCAATTCAGTACCTATTGTATTCTTACAATCTCTTGAACTTAACTGAAGCTCTGTGAAGTTGATTAAAGAGGTAACATGGCTGAGGGGAGAATAATTGAGTCCTACATTTTTTACTGTTTTAGATTAACCAGAGAAGAGGTAGTTACAGTAGGCAAAGCAAGAAAGAGTTAGGTGTGTTGATCTAAGGCAGGATTGGGCAAACTGTGGCTTGGGGGCCACTTATGGCTCTTCATCAGGGACATTCTCAGGCCCTGTGCTGCTTTAATGGTCCTGTGTCTGTCTTCATTGGACTCAAGTATCATTAGCTGAATTGCAGCTGCTCCTCAGGATTTTAATAGCCAGGACTTAAGAGCAATGGCTCCACCAGCCAGTCACAAAACAGGAGAGGCTTGGCGTGTAGGATGCTTCAGAGGAGCGCGTGTGTGTGTGTTGCAGCTTTCAGCCATATGAAGAGTTTGATATACAGCTCTTGGGATTGGAAATCTTGTCTACCTCTGTGATGGTGGGAAAAGGGTGAAACATAGATTGTTTTAAAGGGAGAAGTTGGGGGGCATCAGAACAACTTAAATGTGTGATCATAGGACGCAAATATTCCCATGAGGATAATAGTAAAGTAATGGAGTTACAAGTAGGAATGGGAACTGGGATTAGAATTACAGACATTGATTCCTGCTATTTTACTCTAAGGAAGTGGTAGGATATTCTGGAGAGGAAAATATTTGGGGAGCAGACCAGAAATTCAAAATGTTACATCATTTGTATAGGCATCAATTGTGAACACCTTTCCAGTATGGTGATGAGTTTTGCATTATTTGTAGAGTTATGAACGAAAATCCTCTAAGGATGTGTTGAAACGGGTTACTGCAAATGCATTACTCTCCCTTCTGGCTGTCAGTAAAAGTGCTCAGAAATGTGCTTTGGAAGGTAAGTCTTGAGATCTATTATATACTGTACTTAATGGACTGTAAGTCAGATGCTTGTCAATGACCTTTTTAATTTTCTTCAGTCTAAAAATAAAAATGTTACGGCTTTTAAGATTTTACTATATAGAAGTATATTTTTAAATTACATAAAGGGTGTTTTTAAACGAGACACCCCCACACACATGGACACTCACCATCCACGTGGGAGAGGTCTTGTTTCAATACAGGTGCATGGTGGTGCGCACTCCCATGACCCACGCACCACCCACACAGTCCATGCACAGGACACTCTGGAATAAGCTGAAGTGCCCCATGTGGCGATGGGGTGGGCAATGCGTGGACCATGCATGACTCCCCCATGCACGGGACCCACGCACCCGCCCTCCTGCACCGATCATGAACCCCACCCCACCCCATCTTGTTTAAAAGCACTCACAGAAAATACATTACAGAAGCATTAACGTTGAAAAGTCAAGCACTCAAAGTTTTGGAAAAGCCAGACTCCAGGTTACCTGTGTAACCTTTACTCTAACTGTACGTAGTTAGTAGAGTTCCACTACTCCAGTGGTCCTTTGCTTATAAGCAAGAGTTTTCTTGCACTTACCTCTTCTAAGTACCTTTAGCTCCTGGCATCTCCAGTATGGATGGAATATTTAGTTGCTGCAAACCTTTTTTAGTAAGTTTGAACTTGGCTTGTTGTAAACTACTTCCCACACCCTCCCCTCCGCCCAACAAGGCTTATAACATGACCATAATTGGGAAGAATTCGACAGGAATGGCAAAAGCCCCATCCATAACACAATATTTCAATCCCTGCTTCAAAGTAGGAAGGCATTAGATCTTCACAATGAAATAGGTAAATCCTGCCTGGTTAATGTGAGCAATCAGCTATCATTCTGGGAAGTGACTGAACATTTTTAGCTAAAACTTTTTTTTTTTTTTTTAAATGCAGCCTGAGGCATATAAAATTTTCAGCCCAAGTTATTTTGGCAAAGAAAAATGGAATTAAAAAGAATGCATTGGCTTTAGTTATAGATATAGCACTAATACTATAATAAAATTAAGTTGTAATTTACTGAAGTTCACGGTTGCAGTAAACAGTTGGGTGATCTGTTATGCTTTGTCTAAAAATACATCAAATATCAACAATAATGTTGTAGCAAAGTTAGAACTTAAATGAAGTTGACCTACCTATGTATCTCAAGTTATTAGTAATATGTTTAGCAGCTTGTGTAAAATGAGTTTGGTCATGCCGAGTTCCCCAGTGCTAGGTGTCATTTAAACCGCCACTCCAGCCAGTGTTAATTTGTACTCTTCTTGGCAAACTCCTAATAAATAGGTGGTTAATGAGGGTTGAAGACAACATATACAGCCAAAGAAAGTGATTCCTGCAGAACAGGGTGGACTTTGCTGTACATTGAGAAATTGCCTCTAAGGCTCTGGTACTCGTATATTCTTGGTTTATATTTGATGTAATTTAGTTGTGTTTTTTAAAGTGAACTTTTTTCACTTTAATGTTCCTTAGACTCTATTAAATATATATATATTTATATCAACTCTATACCAATCATATGTATGTATTGCTATGATACATAAAGCTACTTCAAAGGAACTATATTGGGATATTTCCTCTTACTCGAACAAGAGTTGAAAGGGACCTCTTTAGTCCTATCCCCTGCTTAGATGCAGAAGGACTACAACTACAACATTCCTAACAGATGGGTGTATAACCTCTTTTTGAAAACAACTTTGATGGAGAGCCAAACCCCTCCCTAGGCACCGTGTTCTATTGCCTCTCAGCCCTTACTGTTAGGAAATGTTTCCTGATATTTAACCAAAAACGACCTCCTTATAACCCATTATTTCTAGTCCTGCCCTCTGCATCAATGAAGGACAGTTCCTCGTTGTCTTGGTGTCAGCCCTTTAGATATTTGAAGACTGCTATCATGTCTCTCCTTAATCTCCTCTTCACTCGGCTAAACATAGATTCAACTAGTTCCATCAGCCTTTCCTCATAACACTTGCTTTCCAGATGCTTTATCATCTTTGTTGACCTCCTCTGAAGCTGTTCCAATTATCTTACCCTCTGAAACTGTTTCCAATTATCTTACCCAGCTGACTGTTTTGAGTAATGAGATGGGTTAAATATTTCAACTTCTAGCTTGCGTTTGATTCTTGATTTTGATTATTAATAGAGATTTTATTATGGAAAACATAAAGCTGAAGCATTGGTTAGAGAAATAAGAAAATAACTTGCAAGTGGATTTTTTTTTTTTTTTTTAAGTATTATGTGAACAGGTTTCTTTATGGATGTTGCCTTTCAGCTAACTTCATAGGCAGTTGTATGGATCAGATGAAGCATATTCATGCACAGCTGAACCTAGATTCCCTGAGGCCTGGCAAAACAATGCAGAAAAAAAAGGTAATTGTAAAAACTACAAGGCTGACTTAATGCATTTCCTGACATTTTTCTCCAGAGAAATTTTAAGTACTCCTTTCTTTAAAAGGAGATTTATTTAATAAAAAATAATCAATAGAAGACTGCTTTTATTTTCTAAAATTGAAGAATTATATTTTATACTGATTCATTACTGATGATGATTATAGCACCCCCCTTCCATAGCACTTGCACTTCTTTCCATATAACAATTTAACACAACTTTTGATCTTCAGAATAACCCTGTGAGGTAGGTTAGGCTGAGAGAATAATGTGACTGGCCCAAGGTCACCCAGTTAGTTTCTGGCTAAGGTGAGACTTGAACCAGGGCCTCCCCCTGGGTATGTATTCCACTGATCTTCAGGCCAGCCAGTTTATTTATGTATTTATTTATTTTCCTGTTTGAACACCTTGGCCTTCAGTAAGTGAATTAACGGATGAGGACTGACCATGTTTCTCGAAACCAAATGGGTAAACAGTAGTAATTCTTAGTGGCAAGGATTCTGATTTATATCTTTCTAATCAATTATCAGTTTCCAAAATATTTTTTTTTTTTTTTTTAGATTTATAGCTACTAGGGTTTTTTTGTAAAAGATAGTTATTGTGGGTTCATTGTTTAACTACAACATTTATTTACAGTAAGTGCAAAGATTTTATAGTAACATTTAACCACATATCCATCTTTTAATTTGTTTAAAGAGGGGACAAACTTGTTACAAGGCAATGAGAAAGATGACTTGTGTATTTCCTTCTGATTTGTTTCCTCTGGCTACTCTTGCTGTTGTTGTTGTTGTTGGTTTGTTGGTTTTTTTTAGAGGGAATTCTTTTACCTTATTACAGCAAATGCCAGCCAAACATACATTATGTGATTGAAAACCAAGCATTTCCCACTTCATTAAGGTGAAACATGGAACTAATTTATGTTTGATAGTACAGAAATAGCGTTCTGTGGTAGATGTGCTTCTTGAAGTATGATCATCTTGTAGAGATGCTTAGAATGTCAGCTTCCCAGAAGGTAAAGTAGATAGGCATGACTGGAGTACCTTTATATAAATTAAAATATTTATCCCAGGACCTGAAGCAGAACCATTCATAACCAAGCTATCCTTGACATGTTTAACCTGTTCTTAAAATCTCCCAATGATGGCAATTCCATAGCTTCCTTTGGTAATTTGTTTTGTTGCTTCTGGTTAGAAAATACTTCATAATATTTAACCTACTACTACTATTTTCTACAGCGCTACTAGGTGTAAGCAGCACTTTACAGTCACATACTTTGGAGACAGGTCCCTGCCCAGTGGGCTTACAATCTAAGATAGAAACGGGTGAGGGAAACACAGGGGGAGACAGACATGCAAATTCCCATTCTCCCGGGGGATCCTCCTGGCCGTCCAGTCTGGACAGTAGGGTCCATCCCGCCGGGAACCAGTAGGAGGCAGACAATCAATTTTTGAGGAGCCTACCAGGAGGAATCTATCCTCAGCTCCCCAGTTGTTTGTCTGATAGGACATCAGCAACAGGTTTTTTCTTTTCCTTTTTTCCTTTTTCAAGCAGAAGTAATAGGCCCGGTGCCAGGGGGAGAGGAATTCTCCTCCCTGTTCACCAACCCTCTTCGTGAGGGGATCCAGGACCTCTACCATGTACCCCCCTCCCCTCCGGAGCAGAGGTACCCTGAACACAGCCCTCCCCTTTCGGGACCTGTCTGCAGCCTTCCCCGCCTGAACCTTCCCTGACAATTGTGGGGAGCAGGGATCCAGAGGAAGCGGGGGTCATATCCCCTGGGTCAGAACGAGAGTGGCAGTCTTCCCCCCTCGGGAACTGCTTGCAGCCCTACCCGCCCGACTCTTACTCGCCCAGGAGCGGCGGCCCTCCCCAGGCTGCAAAGGGCAAGCTCCTCTCGATCGGGCCCTTCCGCCCACTCAAGCGCGCGGCTGAGTGTCCCGCCCACTCCCCCCGGCGGCGTAAAGGGGTTTCCGACGAGGGGCAGAGAGCGATTTTGGTGGGCTACAAGCCGCAGCCAGCCTCTCCCATAGCGCTCCCCGGCTCCGTCCCGGAGCGCAGACCGAGCTCACCGGCACCGAATCGGCGTGATCCGTGGCAGCAGGGCCACCATCACAGGCGTTTTCCTTGCCTGGACGGCCCGTCAGGGGTAGCAGGGACGCCCCTCCCCCTGCGCAGGATTCCAGAGCGCGAGAGAGGATCCAGGCAGGCACTCGGCAGCCGCCCCTCCCCCTGCTCAGCTTCGCGCCAGCAGGAAAGAAAAAACATGCCGGCCAAAAGGAGGGTGACAGCACCCGACTCAGGGGCCTCAGCGGTGCAGGATCCTCACATGGAGGTGCTCAGAGAAATCCTCTCTGAGCTTAAAAGGAAGAGGTCCCCTCCCAGACCTAGGGAGCCCAGACCCTACAAGGGCAGTTCCAGAGGGGCGGGAAAAGGCAAACAGCCCCTAGCCAAGAAGTCCCGCGGACCCTCTCACCCCCTTCACTCCCCCACCTCATCAGATGAGGAGCAGGAGGAGGTTAGCTCCAGCCAAGCCTCAGAGGAAGAGAGCGGCTCTAGGCGGGGGGGAAAGGGCCAGACAGGGAGGCTCCTCTACCCCTGCAGAAGTCACCGAGGAGGAGGGGGAGGCCTCGGAAGGGGAAATTGTGAGCGATGAGGACACACAATGAGAGGGGGGGAGACAGAAGAGGCTGACCTGGAACCCTCCCTAGACCTCGACAGATAATACCCTAACAAATACAGGGATCAGATTTACGAGCTGATCACCAAAGCCCTCCATCTGAAACAGAAGAAAGAGAAAGGGGCTTCATCCTCCTCTGAGGAAGAAGAGGAGGAAAGGGGCTACCTGCCAAGGGCAAGGGACCGGGACAAAGGGCTTTTATTAGATAAGGCCTATGAGAAGATCATCCAGAAGGAGTGGCAAAACCCCAACAGGCCCTCCAAGATGACCAGGTCCCAATTGTCCCTATACTCCTTCAACAGAAAAAAGAATTCCCTCTTATCAACTCCAAAGGTGGATGCGGCGGCGGCATCTTTGGCCAGAAGCGCCGTCTTCCCTATGGAAGGGGAATGTTTCCCCAGGGACCCGACGGACAAAGGGATAGACTGTAACCTCCGGAGAAACTTCGAGGAGGTCTCAGCGATTATAAAGATGGTCACCGTGTCTTCCTACTTTTCTAGGGCCTTAATGGTCTGGATCAAGAGAGCATCAGACCCTGGAATCTAAAACAAGATGACCCGAGTACTCTCCACGAGGATACAGCTGGCCTATTCCTTCATGGCCGATTTGTCTACCGATATTCTTCGCTGGGCCTCAAAGGCAGCCGCCTCCAATGTGGAAGCCAGACACCGCTTATGGCTGAGGTCATGGAAGGGAGACAACACTGCGAAGAACACCCTGGTTGGAGGTTCGTTCCAGGGGCGTAAGCTGTTCGGCTTGTGCCTGAATAAGGTGCTGACAGACGCGGCGGACAAGATGAAGAAACAAACCTTGCAGAGCGTGGGGGTCCACAAGCGGAGTTTTCATCCCTCCAATATGACCTATAACCCAGCTGGGACCCGCCGTCCCTTTTTTCCCCACAGGGGAAGTCAGCAGAGATACACGCCGAGATGGCAGAAGTAGAAGGGCACGGACAATAGGAACAGAAAGCGACAGGGAACAGGACGACCTAAGCAGGACGCCTGACTACGGACCTCCCTGCCCCCCCCGAACAGCTCAAACTAGGGGGCAGACTACAGCAGTTTGCAGCACAGTGGACAAGCACCACCACAGACATCTGGGTTCTTCAAACTATCCAACGGGGTACGTAATAGAATTCCAGCACTCCCGCTCGCAGTACTTCTGCGCATCATCAGTTCCCAAAGATCCTGTCAAGCAAGAAGCCATGCAGGCAGAAATCAGCAGGCTCCATTTCATCGGGGCAATAGAAGAGGTCCCACTACGCGAACAAGGATGGGGCCTCTATTCTATACTATTCTTGGTCCCAAAAAAGCTGGGCGTGTGGAGGGCAATCCTGGATCTAAAAAGATTGAACCAAGCGCTCAAGATTCAAAGATTCAGAATGGAAACCCTGCAGTCTATCCGAACAGCGATAGTGCAGGAGGAATGGCTGACAGCCCTCGACCTGAAGGAGGCCTATATCCATGTCCCGATTCGCCCATCCCACCGCCAGTGGCTCCGATTCAGCTATGCGCGGCAGCACTGGCAGTACAGGGCTCTACCGTTCGGCCTGGCGACCTCACCGAGAACTTTCACGAAGGTGCTGGTCACTCTGGTAGCAAATCTGAGGACGGAGGGGATAAAGATCCATCCCTGTTTAGACAACATCCTGGTCAGGTCTCCATCCTACGAGCAGGCACACAGAGACGTGCACCATGTCATAGTGTACCTGGAGGACCACGGTTTCATCGTCAATCGCAAAAAGAGTCACCTCACATCCTCTCAAACCCTGGAACATCTAGGAGTGGTCCTGGATACAAAGCAGGGAAGGCTATTCCTCTCCGAAGAACGACGACTGAGGCTGCTAGATCTCGTCCAACAGATCTCAGGGATGCCCAGGTCCAAACTGAAGACTCTCGCAAGCCTGCTAGGGGCTATGACGTCCTGCTTAGGGATTGTTCTGTGGGTCAGGTTCCACTCCAGACCCCTACAACGATTCCTACGACCGTGGCAGGATTCCCTGACCCAGAGTCTGAACCCTTGGATCGCAGTGACCCCAGCACTGAAGAAGTCTCTGATATGGTGGTCTCATCCAGACAGGTTCTCCCATGGAATGCCCCTCTCCAATCCGGAGAGAACGACCCTGACAACAGACGCAAGTCTCCGAGGCTGGGGGGCGCACACACAGGCTCCCTCAACTCAGGGCAAGTGGCTTCCTTGGGAGAAGACTCATCATATCAACTGGCTAGAGTTGAGGGCGATTTACCTAGCTCTGAGGCAGCTGGCACCGTTCTTGAGAGGGAAGGATGTGTTAGTCTACACAGACAACACGGTAGCGAAGGCCTATATAAATCATCAAGGGGGCTTGAGGTCTGAGACGCTGCACCAGTTAGCGACCATCCTCATCAGATGGGCGGAGAACAACCTGAAATCTCTCAAGACGCTGCACATCAAGGGAGAATCCAACACTCAGGCCGACTGGCTCAGCAGGGTGCAGCTCGACCAGGGAGAATGGTCCCTGCACCGATCAACCTTCCAAGCCAAAACCCATCAGTTCGGCTGCCCCTCCATCGACCTGTTCGCCGCCTCAGAAAACGCAAAGACGGAGAGCTTCATCTCGCGACACCCGGGCAGCAAGGCAATAGCCTTCGACACGTTGAATTGCACATGGCCGCAGGGTCTTCTCTACGCATTTCCACCAGTACCTCTCATTCAGCGGACAATCACGAAGGTCAGAAAGGTGGCTCCTTACTGGCCTCGGAGGCCATGGTTCTCAGACCTACAAGACCTCAGCCCAGACCCTCCGCTCAGACTAACAACGAGACTGGACCGCCTAACCCAGGGCCCGATCCTGCACGAGAACCCGGGGGCGCTCAAGTTGACAGCTTGGAACTTGAAAGGAGGGCACTGGGGAGACTAGGATACTCCCGAAAGGTGCTGGACACCTTGCTGCAGTCAAGGAAACCTACGAGGAGGCGCATCTACCAAAGTACCTGGGCGACCTTCGTGAGGTGGTGCGAGACCAGGTCTCTTAATGCAGAGAGGGCTTCCATCAGAATAATCTTGGAGGTCCTGCAGGAGGGGCTAGATAGGGGACTGAAGCCTAATACTTTACAAAGGCAGTTAGCAGCCCTTAATAGCGTCATGGGCATCCTGAAGAGCCGCAAGATCTCAGGTCATCCCCACTTTAAACGTTTCCTCCGCTAGACTCCTGTCCCCTCCAGTAGTGCACAGATTCCCTTCCTGGAATCTGAACCTTCTCCTCAGAGCCCTCACTAGGGTCCCGTTCGAGCCTCTCCGTGAGGTTTCTATGTACTACCTCTCCCTAAAGTTAGCCTTTTTGGTGGGAATCACTTCAGCTAGGAGAGTTTCAGAACTGTGAACCCTTTCCATAGAGTCTGCTTTCTGTTTTTTTAAGGAGTCGTCAGTTACTCTTAGACTGGATCCAGCCTTCAGCCCCAAGGTGGATACCCGGTTTCATAGGGAACAAGAGATTTTCCTGTCCTCTTTTTGTCCGAACCCTTCTCACCCTCTGGAACATCAGTGGCATACTCTAGACGTGAGAAGGGCTCTAAAGATTTACCTCCACAGAACTAGGATCTTTAGACTTTCTTCAGCCCTGTTCGTATCGTATAGCCCCCATAGGAAGGGCCTGAAAGCTTCTAAGGCGTTGATAGCAAGGTGGATGACGCTGTGTATCTCCGAAGCCTACAAGGCGGAAGGGAAGTTGCCCCCAGCGGGTCTAATTGCACATTCTCTAAGGGGCGCTGCAACGTCTCAGGCGTTTAGAATTGCAGCCTCTTATGGGGAAATATGCAGAGCAGCTGCTTGGTCCTCAGTACATTCTTTTACCAAGCATTATAGAATTCCCTTGCAGGATTCGGCAGATGCAGCCTTTGGGAGTCAGGTTCTGCAGGCGGTTCTCTAAGACGTAGTCAGGTACGTCTTGGGACCATAGACACCTACCATGACCTCCCTCTTTTATCTCTCCCTCACTCTGAATGGGTCCAGCATACTACTTTGGTACGTCCCTACTGTCCAGACTGGATGGCCAGGACAATCCCCCGGGAGAAAGGAAAATTGGGTACTTACCTCTGAATTTTCCTTCTGCGGGGGATCCTCCTGACCTGTCTCTTATACACATCTAGATGTGTATAAGAGACAGGTTCTCGGCCGTATCACTCTGTTTACGGCCCTGGATCAGCAAGTTTGGTTAGTAAGGGCAGGGATATTTAGCCCTTCTAGTTAGTTATCTGTTTAAATTTAGCTGTTTATTGGGAGGTTAAGTTATGAGTACAGCTATACATTCTGGGGAGCTGAGGATAGATCCCTCCTGGTAGGCTCCTCAAAAATTGATTGTCTGCCTCCTACTGGTTCCCGGCGGGATCTACCCTACTGTCCAGACTGGCCGGCCAGGAGGATCCCCCGCAGAAGGAAAATTCAGAGGTAAGTACCCAATTTTCCTTTTTACAGATGGAAAACTGTGGCTGAGAGGTTGTGACCTGCCCAAGGCCACCCACTGAGTTCATGGCTAGGGCAGGATTTGAACCTTGGCTTCCCAGGTCCAAGTCCAGCACCTTATGCACTACACCACACTGGCTTTCCTTCAGCTACACCGTATGTACTACCCCAAGTAGTTACAGAGAACAATTGATTTCCATCTTATTGTGGATATGTCCTTGTTTAAATTGTTTTATCTCCTCTCTGTTCTGTCCTGTTCTCTGTTCTAGTAGTAGTAGTGGTAGAGTTTATTTCCAGCAAAAGGCCAAATAAGTTCTCTGTTCTAAAAAAAAGAAAAAGAAAAAAAATGCTCTTTCGTCATTCCAACTTTTTTACCATCCCTTTTTCATGTTTACTTTCTTCTGTACCCTCTTGAGTTTGCCAGCATGGTCATTAAGACAGAAGTGCTGCACGCTCAAAGTGAGTTCTGCTCGAATGACATTTGCAACCATTTTTATCCAAATAGGAAGACGGTATCTTCCAAGAACTTAAGACAGTCATGCAACTTCTAAGAAACTGCCTCTATCGAAATGAAAAGTGTAAAGTAAGTAGTTATTCCACCTATGCTATGTCAGTTATGTAGACACTTAGGAATAAGCTTATTTAAAATAGAATATTTGCAGATTGATTTAGCCCCAAAGAACTGAAATTCTTAGCAATATTTTTTTCTCTTGCATGCATCACATCTTAACTCTAACATCAGACAAGACAGAAAGATTCAGTAGGAAGAGATTTGGCAATTTTTTATATTATATATTTATATGAAGATGTTGGTGAGAGGTGGAATGCAAGGATAAGGATCATGTCAGAGTAAATGGTAGGAATGCAGGGAAAGTACTCAGAAGTAGAAGAGAAGGTATAAAGAAGCATGTGCATTTTATATATATATATATATATATATTCTTTATACCTTCTCTTCTGCTTCTGAGTACTTTCCCTGCATTCCTACCATTTACTCTCACATGATCCTTATCCTTGCATTCCACCTCTCACCAGCATTTTCATTAATCCATTTGCCCATTCTCTCATTATTATCCCATATTTCTTCCCAGTTTTCCAAAACTGTCTCCGAAAAGGTCTCTTCCCCTTTAACTACTTACTATTTCCTGCTCCCAACTAGTTAGCTTCAATTCCTGAAATACTTGCTAAGGAATCTTGCTTCTTCTACTCATTTTTTCATTTTATACCTCTTAATTTCTTCCCCATTCCCTTCTTAGGCTCAAATACCCCTTTCTCTGCCATGATTAACTCATGTTGGTAAGCTGCTTCACCTTCCGCTTACCAACTGGAGACTAAAATCTGGACAGTCAGTAGAGGAAAGGAAATTATCAAGCAGTTTTTAGGCAGTACATGGTAATCGCTGCACCTTGCAATATACTAAAACTTTGACCAGTGCCTGTAAAGTGGTTGAATCTTAGTCTGTTATTGGTGGTGCTCACTCTGCCTATCCTTAGCAGCTTAACCACCTATGTTTAAGGAACATATCACAGACAGTGTACTGCCACTCTAGCGCAGGCAACTTGACAAGTGCTTGCATCTTTTGTCAGAGAAGGATCATTGTTAAACATTTTGCTTCTTCTTGGAGTCCTTGCTAGTTCTTACTAATCTTCCACCAACAGACTCTCCAGAGGTTGTTTCATGAAGGAAATAATAAGATTACTTTTTTTCCCCCTAAACATTCTACCTTTTGGAACAATCATGACAAACTTTTTCAGCATTTAAAGAAGTAAGTTAATTGAGGATACATTCTGACTTGAAGCCTTTTATAACTACAACTAGAATTCTAGGTCTGCAATTTGGCATATATGCCCCCCTCCCCCAATTAAATTGCTCTGGAATGAATCTAGGCTCACGACACTGACATGATAGCATAAACATGAAGGAACTATACGTTCAGTTTCTGGAAAGCAGCTTTAAATGTATACAGTTGGAAGTTGAAACAAAATAAAATGCATATGTACTTGCTACCAGACACTGTGGAAAATATTTCAGATAATGGTAAAATGATATTGATGTATAATAGTAAAAACAATGTTACAATGCTATCAGCGTAATGTTAGTTCAGTCATATCTTTGAAGGCTACCTTAAAATATTGACTTGAAACAAAACCATTCAATGTATCTCTGTTTTGGAGGAGCCATTTCAGTCCTGGAGCAAAACTCTCTTCTAGCTCTTGCCATTTAGGATAAAAGTAAATAGTCTGGGAGCATAATGTATGAAAAGCTTATTCTGTGGCAAATTTTGTGATAAGTATATACAGATGGTTTCATTCAATTCATAAACTGGCCGTTTTCACACAAGATGCTCTTCACCCACCACCCACGCACTATACATGTTGCAGGACTGCAGTGTTGCCTTGTGGGTGCCCTGTAACATGTACAGTGAGTGAGAGGTGCGTGGGTAGTGGGTGAAGAGTGTCTTATGTGAAAATATCCTCTGTAGTGGAAGAATATCCATGGTGTCACTCTCATGTGTGGCTCATAGTTGCGATGACATCATCAAGATGGCCACCATCACGTACAGAACAAACCTCATTATCTCGGTATATGTTGGACCGATTTTGTTCTGTAAGCTGTCATTGGAAAGGTATTTTATATAAGCTACAAAAAATGTCCTTATGATTTGTGGTGAAAATCTTTTTTTTTTTATTTTTATTTTTTTAAGGCAAACAACTGAAAAACTTTGATCGCAAGCACCATTTTTTGGAAGGTATTGTGAAATTGACTGGTTAATTATGACCAATATGCACAATATATAGGACATTTCTTGTACCTTGGTTCCTTACTTTTCTAGCAAGTCATTACAGGCCTGTGCAGCAATGAATAATGTCCAGAGAAGACCTTCATGGACATTGGATCTTGCATCCTGGTGAACTACACATATGCTTTGAGGCAGTTCATACCATCAGCTCCTTCATTGACGGAACAGGTTTTCCTGAGATGTGAGAAGTTTTGTACAGCAAGAGTACTGTGAATCAAATCTTTGTGGCTAATCACTTCTGATATGCGGTCGAGGCTAGCACTCACACACTTGTAGCACTTCAGGATTGCTACTTAGCTGTTTTCTTTGAGAAACAAAGAGATGTGTGCAAAGTCATTTTAAAGACAGTCCAAGCCCTGAAAGCGAAGTTTCACTCATGTAGTGCCCATGACACTATGACATAACTTTTGGCCACAATAGAATGATGTAGTCTCAGGACTAATGGAACAATTCGACTCGCTAGAAGAAGAAATGAAGCTAACATTCCAAATCTTGTGCCAGGTCATGAAGATGGTCGAGTATATGTTGCTATTTATTAGATCTGTCAGGACTAGTGATTGGAATTTACACATTGCATCTGTAGAGGAACTCCTTACGTATTTCTTTGCATTCGATTTGACCAATTACTCTGGTATGTTGGCCTGGTACCTTGCTGAAATGAAACCACTGAAAGAATCTGACCATACAATCTGGTAGGAGTTTGAAAAAGAAAACTGGGTGGTCAGGAGATCAAGAGTTCCCTTCTGTGCACTTGGTGCCGATGAAGCTCTAGAGCACCAAAATAGAGCGATGATGGTTGCTGGGGAATTAGTAAGCATTACCCAAAATCCTAATGCCCTTACTTGGTTTTTTATGGACTGCCCCAGAGCTACAGCGGATATCAGAGGAAACATGTATGGTAGGTACGTCAAGCTCCTCAAGTCAAGAAGCACCATCTTGACTCTTCAGTCTCAGTCACCACCCAAGAAGAGGCAATTTCAAAGTTGCATGCTGAACTTAAATGGATTGGCAATCCATTCACATATGAGGGACCTGAACTTATTAACTTGTTGACAAAGGCAGTTTTTAGTGATGACATTGCAAAAGATGTCAGTTGAACGGATGGACTTGGGAGACAATTGTATGAAGCTTTTAAAACCAACCTATTTATCAATGGATCAATCAAACTATGGGCATCAGACAAGAAGAACAAACCTAAATTGTGTTTGAGCGCTAAGAAGAAAGTGAAAGTGACGGTGGCTGGTACTGTAACGAAGTTAATCGCAGACCGTTCACTATTCGTACATCTCCTTGTTGTGACAACATTTCAGCGTGATGTCGATTTCCATGAGACTTTCGGTCATTATGAATTATCTGTCGTACCACGATCAGTGTTCCAAGCATTGTTCAATTCATGGAACAATGCATCAGTGTCAGTCAAAAGGCCAGTTGATTCACATTTTGAAGGCTCTTCCAAAGCAAGCACCAACTGATAACACAACCAATAGTTTAACCAATAAGTCTTTCTGTGTAGCAATTGCAGATGGTATGACTGAACTACAAGGTGTTAAAAAAACCAAAGACTGTTCAAACTTGTCAGGATCTGGCTGAGGTCTGGCAAAGCTACAGCAAAAATATTGAAAGTATGATGAAGTTCACCTGGTGTTTGCATACACTGAAGAGTCCATTAAGAATCTTATTAGGGATGAGAGTCCAAGGTGTTTCACCAACACACTAAAAAAACAGTGATGGTTTAAATATCTCAAACGTTACGATAAAGAAGCTGCTGTCATCCATACTACAGATGAGTTAACCGAATACCTTGCACACAAGATGCTACAGTGTGCAAATAATTGTGCAAAGGACTTTTGTTTCATGGCGTACTGAAATGGCTGCCACACACTGTTCCTTGGACTCAGTTCAGAGTACACAAGAAGAGGCTGATGCTACGATCATCCTGCATGCCATCAGTGCTAAGGAGAGAGGTGCTACTAGATTTCTTATATTTGCACGAGATACAGATGTTTTAGTCCTTGCTGTGAGATGCTACCTGAGATGCTACCCAAGATTTCCTCCAGATTCTTTTTTCATGCCTGCTTCAGGCAAATGGATTCTGCTTGCTGACGTATATCTGTCTGTTGGACCATTAAAAGCATCTGCCCTGCCTGGCTTCCATGCCATGTCAGGCTGTGACTCTACTGGTACTTTGGCAGGAAAGGGGAAGTTATCTTACTTAGAAGGCATTCAATTCAGCGAACAAAGAAAAACGTATTGCCCTTAAGACACTTGGAACACATGACACAGTCTCTGACAACGTCGTGGATGAACTGGAGGCATTCATAAGCCAAGTTTATCATGGCAATACCAAGATAACTACACTTGTAGAGTTACGTTGGTGGAAGTTCGTTAAAAAAACAGACCTATGGAGAAAAATTGTCTCCAACAAGAGATGCAATAATACCTGCAATCAAGAGAGCAAACTATTAAGCACTGGTATGGTCCCAGTGTGATATAGCAAAACCAACCCTTCTGTCTCCAGTAGGACATGGGTGGATAAAAAATTATGATGAACACATCACACCATTAATGTGTGACATCATACTATGCACTCCTGCATTAGTCCTGCAGTTGATCAAATGCTCGTGTGTTAATGCTTTCCACCGTGCAAATACTTGGCCTAGAATCCTAACTTGTACTGAGATGTGTGCATACAGTGGAGACGAACTTCTTTGTGATACTGTGTTTCCCAGTGAACGTTAGTAAGGAGATACTGATGATAATACTGCAATTGAGTCCTGCCGTGGAACATTATTATTAAGTTATTGCTTTTACAAAACACAGTTTCATGTTGCAGTACTGTGCTGCAGGACAGGCCCCAGGGTTGGTGAGGCCATGTGTGAAGTCTTGGTGTGGGGCCTAATTTACATAATTAAGCCCCACCTAATTATGCAAATGTGTAAATTTACATAAAATGTACTCCCTCTGGACAGGAAGGATTCCCATTCTCCACTACTCTGAGCAACCATGGAGAAGCATGGCCTTCCCATGCTTCTCCCCCTCTCCCCTCCAGTTTGGCACCCCTTGGCTGCCTTACCTGGCACTCAGCCGAGTAGCCATAGACAAGCATGGCTTCCCAATGCTCCCACCTCCCCAGCTGAGCGTCTACCACCACTCCCCAGGTTCCGCTGCAGGGGCAGCCGGGCGAACAGTGAGACAGGCACAGAGAGATTGACTGCGTCCACTGCCTTACTGAGCCAGCCTGGCCTCCAGGGCCTGTTGCTTCCAGCTGCTGGTTCTGCTTGCGCCTTGTGCACGCATGCAGTGCGACCAGTCCAGAGGTGCTGCTATCAAACACACCAGACACCCAAAATGCAGCCAGCCTATTAAGCGCATTATGCCATGAAAAAAGACAGATATCTAGTTGTGCCCCCATAATCAGTTCATGCTGTCCCCACCCCATAATCAGTTCATTTGCACCCCTGACCCCCATATAATAAATTCACGCTGCCAACTACCCATAACCATTTAATTTGTGCCCCCGGGGCAGCGTGAATTAATTATATGGGAGGCGCAAATGAACTGGTTATGGGGTGCAGGTTTAGAGACAGTAATCCTTAGCAATAACTTCATTAAGAAAAGTTAGTGAAATAGCAGCCATAATAATCTCAGAACCATATTTGCAGATCTATTTTCCAAGATACAATAGATATTGCTTTATATCCTGAATTCCTGCCTAAGATAGTATAAGTAAGACAGTTGTGACAAATGTGGCCCTTTTTACACAGGCCTCTCCCACCCATGAATATGCAGTTTTCTGTGTGTTCATGGGTGGGGGAGCCCCGTGTGAACAACGCGGTGCACGCGCCCATGGTGAGTGGGGGTGCATGCGCGCCCACCTAACAGGCATCCCCACTCGTCCCCACACACACAGAGCAACCAGGGGAAAAGGCAGTTACTCCGTGGGTGTGAATGAGTGGGGGTTGCGTGGGGATGCGTGTGCATGCCCCGCCTACGCACTGGCGTGCCCGCAGACCTCCCACCCGGCGGAGCCATGTAAAAATAGCGTTTGAGGAGCCACTTGAAGAACAGAAGGTTGCTACCTTGTAAACAAGGTTCTTTGAGATGGCTCTGAACATTCTCACAACACCCACCCTTCCAGCTCCACAGGGAATTTTTTTCTTATATTCCTAGAAAGGGTTGGAAGGAACTGTCATTCAGAGGGGAAGAGTGCTTTTTATTCTAGAGGAGCTCAAGACCATCATGTGGTCTGTTGTTTGAATAGGGTGAGTATGCACAACCCAGTTGTGAGAATGTTCGGTGCTATCTCGAAGAACCTTGCTTACAAGGTAATAACCTTCTGATCACGCACATGGGGAGGAGTTGTTTGTAAACAAACAGCTTTATCTCCCAGTCCAATCGGGAGCAGTGCTACTTGGAGGCAGAGGCAGGTGGGGACTGGAGCCAGGGAGGGGAGGCAGAAGAACTTATTGGGGGAGAAGCTGGGTGCAGCCTACTTCCCAGCCATGCAAGTGCGGGGCCCCAGCTAGCTGTGGGCCATGTGCACGTGCCTGGGGCCAGCCCTGCTGTGCTGTATTACAGACAGTGGTTTAGTAGAGCAGGAATACAGGGGAACGGAGTTCTGGCACTTTTCCTGCAGCCCCAACCTCCTCAGCCTTGGAGGCTTTGCGGGGGGCTCTCATGAAGAGTTCCAGCACTTACACCACTGATTACAGACGGTTTCTGGTACATTTTGTTTTTTTCTGAAATAAATTATTATTGTTATATATATATCTTGCTGCGAGCACCTGCCTGATTACTTGTTCCCTCCCACATGCTTTTGCACAAAAAAACATTATCTCCGGAAGAATTTGTCATATTTATGGAATCTTGTAATGACTTGTTGGAAAAGTAAGGACCCAAGGTACAACAAATGCCCTATATGTTATGCATAGTGTTCGTAATTAACCAGTCATTTTCACAATACCTTCAAAAAATGGTGTGTGTGTTCAAATATTTTTGCCTTTAAACAAAAAAAAAAAGATTTTCACCACAATAACCTGTTGTGTATCTTGTGTAAACACCTTTCCAACAAGAGCTTACACAACAAAATCAGTCCAATAGATAACGAGATAAAGAGTTTTGTTCTTTATGCGATGGTGGTCATCTTAATGATGTCATCACAGCTATCAGCTACACGAGAGAGTGACACCATGGATATTCTTTCACTACAGAGGTTTATGAATTGAAAGAACCATTCATATATACTTATCACAAGCATTGCCATGAAATTACACATGCTTCCAGACTAACAGTTCAAACAAACGTCTGTATCCCTTTCGTAATAACCCCCTAATGTGTTTTAAATTCTTTCTTCTCTCTCAGCAGGGGGAGGCAGGCAGTCCTACTTGTGTTTAGCTCCTTTTCTCCAATCAGGATCAGGATTTTGACTGACAGCCGAGACCGGGAGAGGAGCTAACTCCAGTACTGGATCCCAGATTTGTTCCTGCCTTCCAGCAGAGAATATGCAAGATAGACTTCTCCCCACTCCAGGAGGAGAAATAGGCTTTTCTTTTCTTTTTCTGTTTCCTTTCTTGTTCTTTGGCTGTCCCCTAGTTAGGGGGGAGCACACAGCTCCCAACTCCCTAACGGGACAACCAAGGCCCGAGGAGCAGGTCCCTTTGCCCCAGATCTCCCCCCTTTTTAGGGAGGGCAGCACATGGCTAGCAGGCAGGAACCAACTGGAGCTGGTGCTTCTTGTCCCCAGGGGCCAGGATGGACACAAGGGAAGGCGCCCTTAACCCCCTCCCTTACCCCCCCCGGATCCTGGGGGCAAGAATAGCTCCTCTGTCCTGAAGGGCCAGGATCCTGCCTGCGGCTCCACACGACACCACAGCCTGCTCCTCAGGGAAGCAGCTACCATCTTGAGGCTTCCCAGGAACAAGAAACCGTGAGTAGCTCCTGGGAAAGGGGATCTCCCCACCATGGGGGTGCCTCAGGACAGCAGGAGACTCCCAGAGTTTGCTGTATGTCCCGCACCTCCTCCTCCAGCTCCTCTTCATAGGCCTCTAAGAGGGAAATCAGGTCGGATTAGGGACAGTAGGGGAAGAGCGCGAGGGGACGGAGGTCCCGTCTGGTCCAGCTTTGTGGGGGGAGTTTCAGGAAGTGACACCGGTGGATGTCTTGGGGTCTGTGAGGGCCACCTGTTGCGAACTTGATCCATGCCCGTCCTGGTCGGTGAAAGCCTCCAGGGAGACGTTGGGGACAGTGCTGACAAGGGTAGTGAACGCGTCCTTGCAGCAGGGAAGGTTGTCACCTTGCCTCAAGGAGGCTGTGGTGCACCCCCTGCTGAAGAAACCATCTTTGGACGTGGATGCGCTCGCCAGTTACCGACCTGTCTCTAACCTTCCCTTTCTAGGGAAGGTTATTGAGCGGGCGGTAGCACTCAAGTTCCAGGTGCATCTGGACAGCATCGGTTTCCTAGACCCTTTTCAATCTGGGTTCCGCCCCGGCTATGGCACTGAGACGGCGTTGGTGGCCTTGGTAGACAACCTCTGCCGGGAGATGGATGCAGGATGTTCAACATTTCTCATCCTGCTAGATCTCTCGGCCGCTTTTGACACCGTGACCCATGGGCTGCTGTTGAGGCGGCTGCGTGACCTGGGGGGTCTGGACGGGACTGTTCTTGAATGGTTCCGTTCATTCCTCTCGGGGAGAAGCCAGCAGGTGGTGTTCGGAGATGAGACATCATGCCCCCGCGCCTTATCATGCGGCGTTCCGCAGGGCTCTGTTCTGTCTCTGTTATTATTTAATGTATACATGCAGCCCTTGGGGGAGGTCGTGAGAGGGTTCGGGGTGCGATGTCACCAATATGCTGATGATACTCAGCTGTACCTCTCCTTTTCAACTGACCCAGACCCTGCTGTCTCGTTGCTATCCCGGTGTTTGGAGGCCGTGGTGGAGTG
>QEPC01009674.1:4316844-4375211 GCA_003113815.1 Sphenodon punctatus
TCCTGGTTCGGAGGCTGCAGCTAGTGCAGAATGCGGCGGCCCGTCTCCTCACGGGGACGGGTCGTCGGGAGCACATTACACCTGTGCTCTGGACTCTGCACTGGTTGCCAATAGCGTGCTGAGCTAGGTTCAAGGTTTTGGTGCTGATCTATAAGGCCCTTCACGGTCTGGGCCCCTCGTACCTCAGGGACCGCCTCGCCCTCCGCGCCCCAGAGTGACTCCTGCGGTCGGCCGGGGGTGCCTTCCTGGAGGTTCCCCGCGTAAAGCGGGGGGCCACAATGGAGAGGACATTCTCGGTGGCCAGGCCACGTCTTTGGAACTCCCTTCCGGAGGAAGCTCGCCTGGCCCCAAGCCTGTTGTCATTCCGGTGGTGTTGTAAAACCTGGCTGTTCGCCCAGGCCTTTGGGGTGGAGGGGGAGGGTGGGTTAGGGTTATGTTCTTTTTTCTCCCCTATCCTGTTTACTGTTTTAATTCCCGGGGCCCTATTTTAAACATTGAAGTTGTTGATTCTTTTAAATTGCTTTATACTTGTTTTTATGTATTTTATATTGTTGTAAGCCGCCCCGAGCTGTTTTCAGGAGGGGGCGGGGTATAAATTGTAGAAATAAATATATAAATAAATAAATAAAAGTCCCAGAAGGTGAGGACCAGCGTTCCTGCCAAAACAGAAGCTCCAGCTCTGAGAACCCTGAAGTGCAGCGGTGTAGGCACCGAAGGCCCCTACTCTTTTCCTCCCTTCTCTTTTCCTCCCAGCCTATTCAGGCCGCAGAAAAAGGAGCCGAAAACGGTGTAGGAGCACCTCAAGGCCCCAGTTTCCTCAATATAGCAGGAGCCAAGGGGAAGGTCCAGGTCCCCAGCTGTCAGGCCGTAGAGACCCGGTTCGGGGGATAGGAACATGCTCTCCCAAGAGAGGGGACGTTTCCCCTGTAAACAGGGGCATCCCCCTCCGGCGGTACTGCAGTGGCTAAGGCAGAAACTACTGGTAAGAGGCCCGCAAGAAATAGCCCATCTATGAAGCTTAGGGCCAGATGGTCCAATCTCTAACCCCAGTCCAGCAGCTTCTGTCATGGGGGCAGGAGAAGGCAATAGCTTCAGGGAACATTCCCCCTGGTCCCACAGATCTACATCATCCATCCTGACGTGCTTCCCAAAAAGAAGAGGGTCCTTCTCTTCACCCACCTCCCCCAAGGGCATAATGATTCCCATGGTCCTCACGGCAAGGAGGACAATGCACGTGTGTTCCCCCCCACCTCCATCCCCAGTCACGTCAGAAGCCAAAAGAGGGTGGGGAGTTTTCTGAGAGCGAGGGCATGGACCCAGTCTCCAGGTGGTTGCCAGAATATTTCAGCCTGAATTATATTAAACAATTGTAGCTAAGGTGGTCTCCAGGATAGGCCTCTCTCTTCCTCCTTCCCCACCTCCCCATCAGGTTGAAGAAAACTTGGCAGAAGATGCAGACCTGGTTTTACCCAAAGAGACACCAGATTCCTCTATCCTCCCCTTGTCTTTCCTATACATGAGATTATTGAACTTGGAGTGGCAGCAACCTGCCAAGACCAAGGCCGCCCACTCGCTGACGAAACATATTTATTCACTACCAGAGTCACAGTTTGGAATGTTTTACCTTCCTTACGTAGATGCAGGGGTAATGGATCTGGCGAAGACATCTGTTCTCCCAACAGATTATGAGGGCTCGCCCAGAGATCCAGTAGAGGTGACCACAAGGTAGAAGCCTTCCTATGCAGGGATTTCAATTCAGCTTCCATGGCTTGCAGAGCGGCGGCTATGGCATCCACGTTTGCTCACACTATGGTCCTCTGGGTGAAGGACATGAACTCACCCAGTCCAAGGAGTTGGACAGTCTTTAAAAGCTGTCTATGGTGGCCTCCTTTACAGCTGATGCTGCATTAGATTCAGCCCAGTTCACAGTGAGGTGTATAGCCAACAGCATGGTGGCAAGGAGAGCTATATAGCTTAGACCCTGGAAAGCAGACCTCCAAGTGAAAATGGTTCTGACATCTGCCCCATTCACAGGGGGGAAGTTATTTGGGGAGCCCATGACTAACGCCATGACGGATGAGCCAGAGAAGAAGGTTCTTTCTGTAAACCCACCTAGAAAAGACAGGAGGAGGAGGAGGTCCCAATCTCGACAAAACTTTTGGTTTCACTCGTTCTTTCATAGGGGTGGAACCAATACCAACTGATCAAGATGACGAGGGGACAGAACTGCATTGGCACCATCCACCAGACGCCCTCCAAAATTGGACAAGAACATCTCTGCCACTGCATGATGGAAGGTTCTCCCCGCCCAACCTGCATCCAACCACGCTCTACATAGGGGGACGTCTGAAGGAGTACTGCAATCAGTGGCAGTGGTCCAACATGGACAAATGGGTGAGGGAGATCCTCAAATATGGGTATACCATGGAATTCAAGTCGTGGCCCCATGATTTTTCAACTAGGTCCCACTTACAAAAGACGAATGTAAATATGAAAGAACATGGCAGGCGATCCAGCATCTGATCGCCTTTGGGGCGATACAGCTGGTTCCATTGGTGCGAAGGCGCTCTGGGGTATACTCCTGTCTTTTTTACTGTCCCCGAAAAGAATGGAGATGCAAGAGCTATCTTAGACCTCAAAAGACTGAACAGGCACCTCAAGGTGACGTGCTTCGAGATGGAGACTTTGAGATCAGTATTGCTAGCTCTGCAGCGCAGCGACTTCATGGCCTCCATAGATCTTCGGGAAGCCTGCCTACACGTTTTGATCAGGGGAGGACACGGACGATTGCTAAGATTCATGTACAACAGTGAACATTTCCAGTACAGTGCTCTAATGTTCAGGCTTGCAGCAGCCCCACAAGTATTCACCAAATTCCTCAGAGCCTTTGTGGCCTCTCTCAGGCAACAAGTGGTTAAATTTTCCCCCTATTTGGACGACCTCATCCTAAAAGCAGCTGAGGGAAAAGGCCACTTGGGCAGTTGAGCAGACAGTGTCTTATCTACAAGCTCATGGATTTGTGATAAATTGGGACAAGAGTTCCTTGGTGCCCTCCCAACACCTCAGTCACCTAGATGCTCAATACAGACTGGAACAGGCTGTTCCTCTCCGTGGAGCGGGGATTGAAAATACAACAGATTTCCATAGTGAGACACCAAGGCTCAGCAGACCTCCTAGCCTGGGTGAGTTGCGTAGGCCTGATGGTGTCATGCACCGACACAGTAGCCTGGGCAAAGTTTCATCTGTGACTGCTACAGACGTTTCTCCTACTTTGACAGAATCAGATTGCGGAGCGGCAGAAGATCAACCGGAGTCGTCCTCAAGAGACTCTCACGATGCTAGATTGGTGGCTGCAGAATGACTGATACTCGCAGGACCTACCCATCGTGGTACCAACCAAGGTGACCATCATGATGGACGCGATTCCTTCCGGATGAGGGCGTCAACTGCCAGGGGCTTCTGGCGCAGAGAACCTTGTCACAGGAGGAGATATTTTTCCACATCAATCATTGGAGTTGAGAGCGATCAGACTAGCTCTCAGTCGCTTCTAGCACAGGGTCAGTTGCGATCATGTTTTGATTTACACAGACAGCACAACCACTATGGCTTATGTGAACAGGCAAGGAGGGACGAAGTTCCTATCCCTAATGACAGTAGCACGAATGTTGTTTCAATGGGCAGAGAGAAACTTACTATCTTTGTCAGCACTGCATTTCAAGGGTGTTCTCAACACCGAGGCAGACTGGTTGAACAGGCAAACAATACAACAGGCAGAGCGGACCCTGAATCACGAGGTTTTCACTCAGATCGCCAGAATGTGGGGAACCCCAAAAATCAACCTATTTGCCTCAGCCAACAATCACCAAGTCATCGGGTATTTTGTGAGACACCAGGATCCAAGTGTAAAGGGCATGGATGCACTCAAGCTAACGTGGCCCAGAGGATTGTTGTACACGTACCCTCCAGTCTCCTTCCTCCTGAAAGTAGTGAGATGCATCAAGACGCAGAGGATAAGAATAATAGTCATGGCCCTGGAGTGGCCAAGGAGACCTTGGTTTGTGTCAATCCAGGAACCTTCAGATGCTCCTGGGAATGCGTCTACCAATGCGCAATGGCCTCCTACACCAGGGCCCAGTGTTCCACCAGGGCCTCAAGAAACTACAGTTAATAGCTTGGATGTTGAACGGGAACAGCTAAGAAGGCATGGGTATGCAGACACTGTTCTTCAGACCATTGCTGGTGGCCTGTAGACCACCAATCTAATTTACACCACCACCTGGGTGGCTTTCCAAAAATGGTCTCAGAAGCAGGTTTAGTAGCTCTGGGGGCAGAGATACCTGATGATGTGGCCTTCCTGCAAGAGGGCCTGGAGAAAGGTCTTGCAGTTAATACCTTGCATAGGCAAGTGTCAGCCCTCTCTTCAGTTCACAGCCCAAAGGGGGGAACCCCTCTTCAGCCATCTACATGTTAAGCATTTCCTCAAGGCTGTCCGCGCGGTACAGCACCAGTTCCCTTCATGGATTCTAAATGTGGTCCTAGACACATTACAAGGTCCTCCCTTTGAGCCACTGAGTCAGATGCCTCTGAACTTTGCCCTTCAAAGTGCCATTCTTAGTGGCTATCGCCTCACCAAAGGGACTCTCAGAATTGGAAGCTTTGTCTGCAGATCCAGACCTGTGCTGATTTGACAAGGACAAGGTCAACCTGAGATTGCATCCAGCATTCCTCACTAAAGTGAACACCAGTTTCCATAGGGACCAGGACATTGAGTTGCCATCCTTCTGTCCAAATCCCCAACACCATAGGGAGATACTATGGTACAAGTTGGGTGTGCGGAGGGCCCTAAAAATCTACCTTGAAAGGACAAAGGATTTCAGAGTTGACTCAGCCCTGTTCATAGCCTTTAGGTAGGGAAAACGGGGAAAGAAAGTGTTGACAGTGATCTTAGCTAGATGGTTAAGGGGATGCATTGCCCTGGCTTATGGGTCCAAAGGGCTTCAGGTCCCTCAGGGAATTACAGCTTGCTCCTTAAGGGGTGTGGCCACCAAGATCCTCATGGCAAGGAGGACAATGCACTTGTCCTCCCCATCCCACCCCTTTTGGGGTGGTGCTCCTTCAGGGGGCATCATTGGAAGAGATTTTTACAGTGGTGTGTTGGTCCTGTTTGTACCTTCGGCCGTTGTTACAGTTTACATACCTAGGCCTCGGCCATGGCAGCCTTTGGCCAAAGGGTGTTGCAAAGAGTGATCACATACATTTCTTCCGAGTTCCATGTGGGCATGGCTTATCCTTCCCTGGTTTGGGGGAATTTTTTTAGTTTACTGCTTGGGCATTTCCCATGTAGGACTTCCGGCCTCTCCGTGCTGAGAGAGAAAAGAAAATTTGGTTAAGAACATAACGTAAGTGCCATACTGGGTCAGACCAATGATCCATCTAGCCCAGCATCTTGTCTCCAACAGTAGCCAATCATAGTGGTTTAGGAGAAGCACCCAACAGGTCACAATGGGGGATCCGTTCCCTGGTTTTTCCCCCCAGCTCCCATCATGTTCCCTGATCCTGTCTGGCTAATAGCTTCTAATGGACCTATCTCTCAGAAACTTGTCCAAACCTCTTTTAAACTCAGCTATAGTACTGACCCTTACCACAGCCTCTGGCAGTAGATCCAATTATACGCTGAGTGAAAAATTATTTTCTTGTTTTAAACTTGCCACCCATAAGTTTCATGGAGTGTCCCCTAGTTCTAGTACTAGCTGAGAGGGTAAATAACTGCTCCTTATATATTAGTTCCACACCACTCATGATTTTATAGACCTCTATCATATTTCCTCTCAGTCGTCTCTTCTCTTAACTGAAGAGCCCCAACCTACCAAGCCTCTCCTCATACGGGAGCCCTTCTATGCCCTTGATCATTTTTGTTGCCCTTCTCTGTACCTTTTCTAGTTCATCTATGTCTTCTTTGAGATGGGGCGACCAGAACTACACACAGTATTCGAGGTGCGGTTGCACCATTGATTTGTATAGCTGCATTAACATCCTCAGTTTTATTCTCTATCCCCTTCCGAATAATTCCTAACATTCTGTTTCCTTTTTCGACTGCTGCTGCGCACTGCACTGTGGATTTCATTATATTGTCCACAACCACCCCCAAACCTTTTTCCTGAGTAGTAACTCCTAGTTTAGTACCCAGCATTGTGTACGCATGGTTTGGATTATTTTTCCCTATGTGCATCACTTTGCACTTGTCCACATTAAATCTCATTTGCCATTTAGATGCCAAGGCACCCAGTATTGTAAGATCCTGTTGCAGTTCGTCACAGTCTGCTCGTGTTTTAACTACCTTGAATAACTTGGTGACGTCTGCAAATTTGATCACTTCACTCTTACACCCTTTTCCAAATCATTAATGAATACATTAAACAGCACCGGTCCCAGTACAGATCCCTGAGGCACACCACTTTTTGCATCTCTCCATTTTGAAAACTGCCTATTTACTCCTACCCTTTGCTTTCTATCTTTTAACCAGTTTCTGATCCATTGTAAGACACTATCTCCTATCCCATGACTTTTTAATTTTCTCAAGAGTCTCTCATGAGGGACCTTATCAAATGCTTTCTGGAAATCCAGGTACACTATAGCTACTGGGTCTCCCTTGTCCACATGCTTATTTACACCCCCAAAGAATTCCAACAGGTTAGTGAAGCATGACTTACCCAAAATCCTCCTCAGTGAAGTTCGACGCAAAGAACCCACCTCGTGAATTTTCCATCTTCTCTCCGGGGGAGGCAGGCACTCTGGCCTGCCTTAATGGTAGTTTTCTTAAAATGTTCTGTGACTATCACATGTCAGCTATGCAACTTTCCTTCAATTCAAAGAACCTGTACAGGGGAGAGAACTTCCAGGGGATGTCCCTGAAGAAAAGGGTACTTCCAAGGGGGAGCTCTTCTCCCTTCTTTCTACCTGATTGGCTTTCCTTCGGCCTTTTGTCTTTAGGCCTTTGATAATTATCTGTTCAGTTGTCTGTTTCGGTTACCAATTCATGGATGTTGGTTATAGTTGTTTTTGGTTAAGTGTTTATAGCTTTGTAAGTCACAGATCTGTACCTATTTCTTTTCATTTTTCTTTCATTTCAGTCTTGAATATTATAAACAATAGCTTTATGCTGTACATTTTTCCTTGTCTCTCCCTGGCAGGCAGCAGCACTTGAAATGCACCTTGTCTCTGTCTTGCACTCTCTGTGGCCATGGCTTTTATTGGATGACTCGTTAATGCAAACAGCTCTTCATTTGCTCTGTGTCTACACTGCAAACTATCCTTCAGGTAACAGGGAAATTTTTGGAAGTATTTATTATAGCACAAGTACCTCCAAAAGCGTAAATTAGTATAACTGTTATGGGAAGAGTAATTTTGTCTAGTATTTGTCTTTTATAGCTCATAGCAATTTTCCTGCTCCTTAAAGCTTGTACCGTAAGCATAAAAAAGAGCTCTTTTCAGGTTGCTGACAAACAAGTTATTTAATTCAGGTGTTTAAATTCCAGTCAAATCTGTATGTAAGCAAAATCCCATGGACTCCCTGGAAAGACTTTGATGGGAGTCTCCCTGGAAAGTCTGACTCCTTGGAAAGACTTTAAAAGAGAAGAGTAAAATGGTACGTTTTTGTCAAGAACCAAAAAGCAACTTTTCAAAGACGCTTTCAAGTCTGAGACAATTTTTTTGAAAATGGTGCTTCTGGATTTAAGACCAGAAGTAGGATATTTATAATCATGGAGAGATGACAGATAGAGCAAAATAGCTTCTTAAACAGGTAAATGCCATACTTAGAGATGTTCGTAGTTTTATGGCATTTCCCACAACTTCTCTAGCTGCCTCCATCATAATAAATGATGAGCACTCTGAGTATGAGGAGGTAAATACAATGCACTGTGTATTTATGCCTGCCTGGTATTTGCAGTCAATTTCTATCAGCCTTTCTGCTTCTGTAACCATCTCCAAATAATCTCACTCTGAAGTAAGTAAGTTATTGTTGCCCATAATCTTTACAATTCACAGACTTTCCTAGCTGTAGTAATTGCCCTGTATTTAGCCTGGTGTGGAGCATCAGAAAGAGATGGCATGATGACATTTTAAGTTTAGGGACTTGTAAAAGTATGAATTGTATTTGTTAAGGTTTGTATCCTTAGTAGTTAAATTTTAGCTGCCCTTTTTATTTTTGTAGAGAAATTAGGGTTTGACATGTTGGTCCCAAATATAGGCAATAGAGACAAAGTAGTAAAAATATCTTTTATTGGACTAACTCCAGTTGGTGGAGTTACGCAAGCTTATTGACCTCACAGGGTCCTTCGTCAGGCAGGTCTGGGGTTACATACCTTCACCGAGTGTAGTTGGTCAAATAAAAGATATCACTTTATTACTTTGTTTCTTTATTTTTGTCTTTTTTATAAAGAATGCATGGTCATGAACTGTCAAAAAGTTATTTAGTCTAATTCCTGGGACTTAACCAACTACAGATCTTGACCTTGAGCCTGCAAACGTGTAGCAAAGGGTGAAATATTCTATCTGGGTTAAACTCCATTACTTTTGTTAGGGTTGTGTGTGCCAGGAAAGATTATTAGTAGGCTTTAAGAGATCATTTTCAAAGGTGGTTTCAGTTGTCTTTTATATAAAGGAAGTGGTTTTAGACTCGATAGAAAGAGAATACAATTAAACTATCTGCTTTGTGTGCTGAGCCAACCTACTCTGTATGAGTACGTTCAACCACTTCCTTGCTTTCTGGAGTAAACTATTACTAGTAGCACTTTAGAAATACCCACTTTATAAGTAGTGGGTAAAAAAAAGTTTGCTTTTAACCTATTACAAACAGTTACGAGAAGAAGGATTTTATTTGTAAGTGCTACTACCCTTGTCTAATGGTGTACACATTTGTGGGCATAAAGCAGAAATAAATTGGGAAGAACAGGAGAAATTAAATGAAGTCTCAACTCTTCAATTAGTAGCAGAATAATGTTGGCTGGCATTGTGCATTCCTACACAAAATGGCGATATAAAAATAGTATTGTGGGAACATTAAATTTTGCTGACAGGTAATTTCTTTTATAAACAGATTTGCCAAACCAATTCATATTCTAATGCCAAATCATTGTGCTCATTACTGAAGATATAGATTCAATGCCCTGATTTATGTTGGAGAGTATTTACTAATGGGAATTCATTAAATTTGTTTAACCATCATGTAATAAAGCTGAATGCCTGCAAGCTATTCCATGCAGGTGGATTCCTATGCCTGTGTGAAGCCCAGACTATTGTGTTGAGACTCTATACATGTATTTAGATCTGCCTGTACAGAACAGCTTGCAGGATTTGGGCTAGCTTTGTATTCTAGACACACACAGTGGTTGCTTCATAATAGTCTCTGTGAGGTCACAGTTGTATTCTGTTTTAAGTCAAGAATTGGCTGCAATATCTGTTTTCTACCTCACCGTATGTTTTCATACAGGTATTAAAAAGCTTTCCATTAGACAGTATTACAGAGAAAAGAGTAGTAATGACTTTGAGTTCTGAATATATCAGTGTTGATTTGATAGAACACTCTATTGAATACACAAATAATCCAAAATAACACAGAAAGAAGTAAATTCATTAAAACGTACCAAAAATGTGATTTGACTTTTAAATAGTAAATAACTGTGAGCTTCATTACATGTGAGCTAAACAAAACCACATTTCAACAACAAATAAATAGCTAGCTAGTTAGATATATATTTATTTATTTATTTATTTATTTATTCATTCAATCTTGTGGTCATCTGTCACAACTATTTCCCAGAATTAGCAAATATGTTCGTTTTCTTCCAGTGATTTGCATCAGAATTTCTAGTGCAAGTGAAGTGAAAATTTCCTACTGTTGTTTTTTCTTCAGCAGAATTAATAAAAATTGGATCATTCAGACCATTGGCAAAAATAATTATTTCAAAATTTTCATTTTAGGACAAATTTGTAGTCAAATTCATTGGCTAACAGTTTTGTTTTTTTCTTGAATAGTGTAAAGATTTTATTTTGTTTCACAAGATTTTGAAGCTGAAGTTCCTGACCATCTAGCCTTTTGTATATTTTTCATTTATTTCATCATTTTTTTCACTCTCACTTATTCACAAAGGCAGATGTTCTTTATTATCAAAAGTACTTACCCATTTTAGAGCTTTTTATAAAATGAAATACTCCTCCTAACTGTAACCAATTTTCCCAATATGGGCAATGCATTGTTGAAAGCTTCTTTGTATTTGCTTTTGCTGACCATGTTGTCTGATAAACGTGATTATTACAGCAATTTGGGGAAATTATGTTTTATCAGTCTAATAATTTCAATATAATTAAATGTAGAAGTATCGACTTAACCTCAAATATTTGAGGCTATCCTTTTTTGTAACCTAGAATTAAAATTCACATTTGAAAACCATGGGGCCAGTCCTGTGGCCCGCGATGGATTGCATGGTTTGTGCGTGGAACAGTGTCACCACAATGGAGATGTGCACTGTTTCCACACGGTCAACGGGCATCAGATCAGCCCCACTGACTGTGGAGAACATGAAAGCAGATTTGATTGATTTTGAGCTGGAAACTACTTTTGTAATAACTTCAGTACAATGACACAAAGCAATTTACTTAATTATGGGCATATTTTATTCATGCTTCTAGAGCTTTTGGGGTACGTATCTTTTATAAATTAGGGAAAAAATAGTGTGTAGGTACAACGTATGGTATGTGTGCTGATCACATAGCAGAGATGCTTTATATTATGTAATAGTGAGGTCATCACAACTAATGTTTCAAAGCAACCGTTTTTCATTCTGTAAGGTTGTGGTTCTCTCTGCTGGGCAAGCGGTGGACCATCTCTAGTTCAGACCACACAAAGAAGTGCAGTGGGTAACTCACTTATGCACAGTATTGTGAAGATAGCTTCCCAAGCACCACCAGAGAACAACATAATTCAGCAGATGGCTTTTACTCTTCTTTCCAACCTTGTGGTGTCTCATGATTGCAGAGGTGTTATTCAAAAGGTAAGCAAGCAATATCTGTAAACGTATGTGGTATTATTTTTAAAAATAATTTTAAAAAACACTTTTGGGGAAGATGACAAATAAACCAAGTCATTTGATGATAATCTTTAGTAGAGTCATTTCAGCTACATAGATTCAGGGATTTTTATTCCTTCATTTTTACTTAAGGGGAACTCTAAAACGTTCTCACTTTATTATTCAACACATGCTTAAATAATCTCATCCTTTCAACTTTGTCTTCAGTTTGCCACAATTGTTAAACAATACTGTAAGTTCTTTGTGGCAGGAACTTCACGTTAGTATTTTTGGAGTCTTGTAAAATGAAGCCTGATCTGTAATGAAATAATCTTGTTTAATGTTTCTGCCCCTGCAACTTTTTTGTAATAATGCTGCAAAAGCTGAGCACCAAACATGGTTTGCTAGCTGCTTGTATTTATTTTATTGTCTTCGTTAGGGCTGCTTGTGAAATGAATATTGCATTCTGAAGCTTGCTTTTTTACTAACTGTTGTGTTCTTTACCTCTGTCTCTTACCTTTCACCACTTGTCATTAACACTCTGTACTTCATGTTAATTACCTTTTGAAAATAAAGTAATTTGTATAACTTTGATGCACAGCTCCAATATGTTTTAAACTTGGATTGTATGAAAGGCATATTGAAGATGAATATGTTTCTTTTTATGGAAAGTGCTTTCTAGTCAAAGGTGTACCTCAATCCCCTGAATTGTTTGGCTTTTTTACCTTCCCTGTGTCAAAGTAGCTCTCCAAAGGCTTTCAGTTTGCTTTGGTCTAGAGGGTTCACTAGTTAGAAGTTTTTCCTCCACTCACACATCTGAACATTGCCTTCATAGTGCTTCCGCTCCCTAAAAAGCTTAAAGTGCAGTCCCTTGTGTGGGAATTAACTCATTGGTACTCCATGAGAAGCTTTTCTACAAGATGAAATCGTTTTGGTCTGGTGATTTAACAAGTACCATAATGTGCTATCTCCTGGGGTCTGAAAGGAGTTCAACTACAGAGCTTTATTATGCTGGAGGCTCCAGAAATTAACAACTCACTGTTTCCACCTCCGTTCCTATGCAAAAATAAGAGGGGACTTTCCCCAGTACACATCTGTGCTGTGTACTAATTTCTGGTGGGTCAAACGCTGTGGTGGGTTCAGTTCTGGGATTTGCTAGTGGCAAGGACTCTGTGTGTTTTTAGATGATACATTAAAAACGTTTGAGTCTGTTTCATAGGGTTTTGAAAGTGTTCGTGTAAACAGTTAAAATGTTTCATTTTAAAATGCTTCCTGGTTTTAGTTCTTTTTTTTAGAACACCCTTCTCCAGGTTTTACTGGAATGTTTCAATTTAGAAACATTGCAGAGCAAGCGTTTTAATCATGTAAATGGAACGTTTGGGGCATAATGTTAGCATAATGATAAAACGTTCTAGACATTACATGCACAATTCATGAACATTTTAGAACATTTTAGTAAAGATAGTCTAAATGGAATAAAACATTTTTGTTTTGACAATGAGTCATACTGTTCTGTCTGTTAAGAATGTTTTAGCGTGATTGTCTAAAAACAGCCTATGACTTAAGGCGAGAGTCCGTTCCACAGCAACTGCAGGCAGAAGAGTCCTGAAGGCCAGTTCAGGTGGGCAGAAGTTAGAAGGGTGAACTCCTATACCATCTCTTCACAAAAAAATTCTAGAAGATGTACAGTGCATGCACCATATAATGGAACCTTTGTTAGTAAATAAAATAATTTCTTCCATGACTCCACCCACTGTGAGTATACACCATATATCTATATAGTGCATATCTATATGGTGCATACCCAATCAAAACCTGGGCTTTTCTGGATATATATATATCCAGAAGCATAAACTGGCTCGAGTTGAGGGCAGTGCATCTAGCCCTCCCATCGTTTAGAACTCATAGGTTTTTTTTAAAAAACCCAAAAACTAGAGAGGAGAGCTGTTTGAGCCCTGGTCGAACCCACACCACTGGACTTGGAACCACCTGCCCCATTAACAGAGGCTACAGGAGTCTGGGAGCGGCTCCAGACTGAATCTCTCCCCTGGCGGAGACACAGGAGATCTGAGGTAGGGCTGCAACTGCCACACCCCATCCCCCACTGCCTCTACTCTAGGCTACCTCAGGGCAACAGGGAGTCTCTGTGAATGCTCCTCTGCTTCGCTTATGGGCAGGGACAAGAATTGATCCTCCACTTACCCAGACCCCAGAGAGGAGGTCCAGTGTCTGTCCTGACAGGGCTGCCCCACTCTGGGTTCGAGCCTTATAGCTGCTCCATTAGCTGCAAAGGGGGTAGGGGACCTAAAATGGCACCTGCAGAAACACACGCCTCAGCAGAGGGCGCAAAAACCTCCAGCAGCTCAGCCAACAATGAACCACCCACATGGGGCACAACAGCAGCAGCAGCCAACCCTCTCCCCAGCAGGGGCCCCTCAGGACAGTGACCTGCACATGCTGGTTCTTAATAAAATCCTTCAGATGCTAAACAAAATGCAAAAGAGGCAGAAGGAAAAGAGACTCTGCCACCCATCCTGAGCCTTCTTACTCCGGGGGTCATTCACGTATGACAACCCTCAACATCTAAGGCTGACAAGAAAGGCAATTTGTTCAAAACCTAGGTTGCTCAGGTCAGGTCCTGGAATCACTTCTGGCTGCACACAGAGTCTCTACAAAGAGGATCTATCAGTCCACTTGGAGGACTTTTACTGAGTGGTGTGGTTCACGCCAGAAAGATTCAGCTGAGCTGAAAATCACACTTGACTTTCTCCAAGAGGGCTACAGAAGGGTTTAAAATGTAACGCTCTATCTCATCAGGTAGTGGCCATAGATAGCCACTGCTGGAGCTTCCTCAGGTTCTAGAGTGAATGCACATCCTCATGTTAGGAGATTTCTTCGGGCAGTCAGGCTGATCTCCCCTCCAATGGCTCATAGGTTTCCTACTTGGAATCTCAGCGTAGTCTTGAGACCACTCCTCTGCCCTCCCTTTGAACCCCTGAGAGAAGTTTCACTATTCTATTTTCAGTGTATGTAGTGTTAAGATTAGACCCTTTTTTGTCCTTTATTCCTATGGTCAACATTCTTTCAGAGTGGAGGAAATCTGCCTCCCTTCTTTCTGTCTGAGACCATCTCGCCCTAAAGAGCCACTGTGGCACAAATTGGTCATGCAGAGCGCACAGAAAAATCTGTGGGATTCAGAAAATCCCCTGCCCTTTTCATGAACTACAATCTCCAACAGATGCGTAAGACGGCATCCAAGGCACAGTCATAGCCAAATGGGTGACATCCTGTGTCTGAAGCATATAGAGTGCAGGATCAAAGTCCTCCTAAGGGAGTTAAGACACACTCCCTCTGAGGGGCTTTCACGCCTTGGGTCTTCAGCTACAACTCAGATAAGCTAAATGAAGCTCATGTTGCTATGCCTTAAATGAGGAGGAGTTTTATAAAACTGGAATTACGTTTTTCTGTTTCTGTACAGTCTATTTTAGAATAAATTGGTGAAGTCTTTGGTTTATTTTTCTTGTCCTACTTCACCATCTCAAATGCTTTGAATTTCAGGAAATACATTAGCAAATAAAGTGCTAATGATTGTTATCTAGTTTTAACAGGATGTGGCAATCAAGTGAGCCAATGACCTGCCTGTAGAATAGAGCCGAGGTAATTAGTTCATTTGAAAAAATCACCAAAAAGAGATAGTAGAGATTAAAAAAAAGAGAGAGCACCCAAATGAGTGCTTCTTTCCGCGAAGCAGGCAGTCCTTCACTGACTTGCTCCTTTTCCTCACGGAACAACAGGCAGGGCTCAAGGCTTGGCTAGGCAGCATGAACCATGGGGAGGAGCTACCCCTGGCTTTGCCACCCAGACTGTTCCTGCCTCTAGGAGAGAGAGGTTAGAATCCACACTTCTTTTCTGGCTCTGAGGAAGAGAACTAGGTCATTTTCTTTATCTTTTCTTTTGGATTAAGTTCTTATTAGTTTTGTCTGTTTCTAGCTGTCCACAGTTTATTAGGCTAGGGAGGGTTTGATGGACCCTCAGGCCCACAATACATGGAACTTTTCCTAAGGAGCCAGTTTCCCCCTTTTAGGGAGGGTTACACAGGGGTGGGGTAGAGCCCAACATTGTGCTAGAACACAATGTCCAGTTCCATCAGGGAGAGTAGGAGCCCTCACTCACTCCCCAGGGGGTGGTACTGCCACCCGCTAAGAAACAGAGATGGGACAAGGAGTCCAAAGCCCTGCATCCCCAGGGTTCTGACCTAGCACCAACCCCCACCTCTCCGTGAGGATGGCAGGGCAACCAGTGCCCTGATCTCTGCCCCCTCAGGATCGACTAGAGACCAAGAACTACAGTTTCCCGCTCTGTGGAAGGCAGTTTAACGGAGGTTGAGTAGGCCCCACTGCAGCAGGTCGCATGGTTCCCGCTCAATCCCAGGGACCTGTTGTTGGTCCCACTGTGCTTATCCTTCCGGCAGGTCTAGAGATAGGATGGCCATACCTCCCCTTTAAAAGAAGACATTTATGAAAAATACATGTAGGGCTGCACTGATTGCAGCCTAGCCCCATACCATGTATTTTTCATAAGCATTCTCTTTTAAAGGGGAGGTACGGCCACCCTATCTAGAGAGTGCTCCAAGCATAGAGCTTTCCCCAGAAACCTTCTCCAGGGATGTACTCATGTCCAAGGCCTCCCAGATAACCCCTACCAGGCCCCATTCCAATTCACGCTCAGGCGCAAATCCTGGATGCGTTCCTGATCCTACTCTTGGAGTCGAGATTCCAGTAGGAGGAGATGAAGTAGGAGGCAAGGGAGGGAAAGAGCTACAGCAAGCCCCATTATGGGCCCTGCTTTGGGAGCCAAGATAGTAGCTTCCATAGCCCTTACTGGGACAATTCTGGTGAGCCAAGACCCAGGAAGAGGGCTTGTTAAGCCCCCCTCACTGTCAGAGGGACAGTGCAGCAGGATTCACCTACAGCTTCATTAGTTCCTGAGCCCAATATTTCTGGCTTGGAAGGAGATATCCCCCCTGGTCTTATCCAGTGGGTAGGCAAGCAGCTTGTTACTAGGAACCAAAAGGCTGATTCCCTCCTCTAGAGATGGAATGCCTGGCGGGGCGATCCCCCAAGTGCACCAGAGGTAGATCAGGTGGCCTTGCAGGGCACCAGCTATGATCATAGTAGAGTCACTTCCCCCTGGTCTGAGTGTTCCCATCTGTCTTCACCACACCCCCAACTAGCAAGTCTTGCGTATGAAAGTCGTGTACATGTTCGACATTTCTTGAGAGTGGCTGCTGTAGTCTTCTAACCTATTTGACACCATTTTCCTTCCTGGAGGTGAATGTAGTACACCAGGTATCTATGAAGGTTCTTCCGTTCAAAGTATCCTCTGCTAAGAAAGTGTCTGAACTCAGAGCCCTATCTGCTGTTCCAGAATAGTGTAGATTTGACAAAGACGGGGTCTCACTGCATTTGCATCCAGCTTTTATTTAAAAAGCTAATTCGGCTTTTCATAGGCATCAGGACATTGAACTTCCATCCTACTGTACAAATCCACAGTATCCATAGGAGGTATAAACTGGCATAAATTAATGTTCTGAGAGAACTTAAAATCTACCTTGAGAGAATGAATGATTTCAGAATGTGTTCAGCGTTGTTCGTAGCTTTTGGGAGAGGTCAGAAAGGGCGAGAGGTCTGTAACACTACTATCTCGGTGACTGAGGGGGTGCGTATCCCTTGCATATTATTCTGCTGGGTTAGAAGATCCCCAGAGAATAACTGCTTGTTCCCTATGTGGTGCCACCACTAATGCACCATTGCTACAAGGGGCCACAGTAGTCGAAATTTGTAATGTGGCGCCGTCACGCATCATAATATTCACACCTAGGCCTCTACCCGTTTGGGCTTCAGCTAACGCGTGCTTCAGAGTGTGTTAAGTTAAATAGCCTGCTGGAAAACTGGATGGTATTGCCTTTATTTAAAATTTTATTTGTTTATTTTTAATTTTTTGGGTCCCACCCTTGTTGGTGGATTCTACTGCTTGAACACATCCCGACAAAATGACTGCCTGCCTCGAGCGGGGAGAGAGTGAAAGAAATTTGGAGTCTTACCTGGTGAATTTTCCTTCTCTTCTCTCCAAAAGGCAGGCAAGCAGTCAGTTCCACCCTATCCAGTCTCTACACCTAAGTTTTTTTCCAGTAAAGGTTGTGGCAGAAGGGATACGCTATCTTCTTCCTATTCTTTTTTCTTTTAATTAGAAAGGGTCGACATGTTATGTCTGTCTTATACAGTTTTTTTAATCTTTAAGATGTTGTTCTTCTTCGAGGATCTCCGCGATTCTCACTCTTGGGATTTACTTCCTGCTCCGCAGGTACCGGAAAACCTCTCGTCAGCAGTATCCAGGCAGATTACGCCTGGAAAAGACTAGAAAAGGTGAGGGCTCCGCCCCCTCACTCCCCCTCCCATCCCGAGAAAAGCGCGGGCCCGCATCACGAGGGATGGAAGTATATAGAGGGGGAGGAGCCCCCACCGCCTCAGTTCCTTCCAACCGCGTGGCGTTGGAAGACTTCTCGGCGTTTTTCAACGTACTTTGCAGTAAAAACGAAGATTAGAAATATCAAAAAGAAAGAAGAAGAGAAAGGAGTGTTGCCCTCCCGTGGGACGTTCCCCGGGCCGTTGCGTCCTTCGGGGCGAACGGAATGCCCAAGCAGCCGGGGTTTAAACGCTGCGGCTCTTGCCCGGCTACCTTATCAGTGAGTGACCAACACGATCGCTGTCTCACCTGCCTGGGTGAGGGTCACAACACTCGAACCTGTAGAGCCTGTTCGGTTCTCTCAGGCAGGGCTAAGAGGGCTAGAGCGCTAAGGCTCCAGGACATCCTCACAAGAAGGGCCTTAGAGGGCGGTGAAGAGGGGCCCCTGAGGCTCCCCGCCCGGCACTCCAGGACCATGGAAAATCCGGCTCCAGCGGCACCGGCGGTACCGTCCAGGCAACGGACGAGTCCGCACATGGGTACCAGCGGCACCGGCGAACTCGGGACCGAGGGACCCTTTGAGGTGCAAGCTACCGGTTCCGGCCGTACCGCGGAAGGTAGTGTTCCGCATGCGTCCAGCCCAAGACGCTTATCTACTAGCGGTACCGAGCCTTCTGGTGCGCGAGGCGTCGCGCACTCGTCGGAGAGGGGCTCTAAGAGCGTGGAGAGAAAGAAAAAGAAGAAGAAGGGCTCAACGCGAGAGCCGGTACCGCCGGTACCGCCGGTGCCGACAGTTCAACAATCCCCACGACCGTCGGGCTCGACGAGGGGGACGGCACCACCGACACCGTTATCCCGCTCGGTACCGCCTTTGCTGTTGTCGGTACCGATGGTGCGCAGGGAGTCGCGCTCCAGGTCACCACGGTTCCACTCCCGCTCCCGCTCTCCTCGACACCGGACGGGACGGACGCCCCTCCGGTACCACCTGGAACGACGATCGCGTTCCCCATGCTCCTGTTGCTCCCCACATCACGGACACCGGGACTATGATTATGGTAGGGACTACAGATACAGGTCGCGTAGCCCTCCATACGCTCATGACTTCGGATACCCGTCGCTTTCACGGGACACCTCCTACGTGCCTCCGGTCCCGCCTAGAGCCGCGCCATCAGCGACTGTATCACGCCCTCCTCCGTCGGAGACAGGATCGGTGCAAGCAGACATCGGTACCGTTGAACCAGAAGAGCTCGTTTCCGGGACCGGAACGAGGTTAGAGCCATCAGGGGCTACACAACTTCTCACCTCCCTATTGGGGACCCATAGGGAGGACACGGTACCGACGGTACCGACGGTACCACGGATGGCTTCCCCGGGGGCGTCGGCATCACGGTCTTCCTCTTCGTCTTCTCCTTCAATGGAGGAGGACGAGACCATTTCCCCACCACCGCCAGATGCTATCTCGGATGCCAACATCTCGCTGGCCACAGAGGATGCCAAGGCTTTTCAGGCGATGTTGAGGAGGATGGCTGCATCTCTCCCAAAGCTGCCCACGAGGGTCATTAAAAAAGCTCAGACTGGACCTATCTTTGGCATATTGGGCTCTGGGGAATCCGGACACGTGACCTTACCCTTGCTGGACCAGCTGTTAGAACCAGCTACAACCTTGTGGGCTAAGCCTGCCTCTGTTCCTCCAACTAATAAGTTGGCAGACTCTTTGTATGGGGTACCCAAAGAAGGGGCTCAAATTTTTCATAGTCACCCCCCTCCGAACTCCTTGGTGATAGCGGCTGCCTCGGTTAGATCTCGAGCGGGAGGGATCCAGACTTCCCCTGCAGATAGGGAGGGGAGGAGATTGGATGTGCTGGGTAGGAAGGTTTTTTCCTCGGACTCCCTGTCCTTCCGTATAGCTAATTATGCTTCCGCCATGTGCGGTTACCAACATTGGCTGTGGTCCAAAATTGGCATGACATCGGACCCAAACCAGTTGGCAGCATTACAGAAAGAGGGCATGCAGATGGCCCAGTTCCAATTAACCGCAAACATGCACGTGGCGGATGCCAACGCCAGAGGGATGGCATCTGCTATAGCTCTACGAAGGCATGCGTGGCTTCGGTCCACAGCTCTCACCCCTGAGAATAAAACTAGAATAGAGGACTTGCCGTTTGATTGTGAGGGCCTGTTCTCGGCTTCTACTGATGACACTCTTAAGAAAATTAAAGAGATGAATCAAACGGCAAGATCCACAGGGGTAGTCAGGGCGATACGCAAAAAGTCTTTTACGCAGGGCTATTCCTTTTCGTCTAGAAGAACTCCTTACCAAAATTATAATTTCCAAGCTGGGAAAAGATTCCAGCAACATAATCAGACACATTACCAACAACAAGGTGTTCAACAACGTAAATCGTTTGGCAGGCAGCGGGGCAGGGGTAAACCCTCTCCTAGCTCGTCTTCTGGACAGCAGGCGAAATCACGTTTTTGATTGTTACCTGATCAAGGGAGATAATGAGGATGACCCCTCATTCCAGGACCGCCTATTGCCCTACCTACATGTATGGGAAACCATTTCTTCTGACCAATGGGTCAGGGAGATAGTACAGCTGGGGTATGCCATACAGTTCCATACCACCCCTCCCCTCTCACCTTGCCCCCCTGGGGCTCCCCCCCCCTCTACTCAAATACTAGTTGAAATTCAAAAACTCCTCGACAAGGGGGCTGTCGAATCCATTCCTCGAGATGAACTTAGTTCTGGATTCTACTCTAGATTCTTTGTGGTCCCTAAAAAGGACAAGGGTTCTAGACCCATTCTGGACCTGAGATGTCTCAACAGATTCGTTAAGAAGTTTAGATTTCGTATGACTTCCCTACCGGTCATTTTCATGGGCTTACAGCAAGGCGACTGGTTGGCCTCTCTTGATCTCAAAGACGCCTATTTCCATATTTCAATACGCCCTTCTCACCGTAAGTTCTTGCGATTCGTTGCAGGGGACCTTCGCTTCCAGTACCGTGTCCTTCCCTTCGGACTGTCTACAGCACCACGCGTGTTCACAAAATGTGTAGCTGTCGTAGCAGCCTATCTAAGAAGGCAAGGCGTGCGAATCTTTCCGTACCTGGACGACTGGCTGTTGGCGGCGAGGTCACCACAAGAACTTACCAAACACGTGGAGTTCACCATGTCACTCCTCAGGAACCTGGGGTTTGTTCTGAACTTAGCAAAATCCCACATACAGCCGACGCAACGACTACCCTTTATAGGGGCAGTCTTGGACACCAGACACGCGAAAGCGTATCTTCCAGAGGAGAGGCTTATCTCCATACGTCATGCCCTAGACGTTCTTCACTCGCATCCCACCAAACCAGTCCGGTTTTTCTTGCACCTGCAAGGGTTGATGGCCTCTACGACGATGGTCACCCCGTACGCTCGTCTGCACATGAGACCCCTGCAACAATGGCTAGCCAGCAACTACGTACCCACCATTCATCCACTCAACATGAAACTATGTATAGCAGAGGAACTTCTTCTGGACCTACAGTGGTGGGCAAATGCAGATCATGTGCTACAAGGGGTGCCCTTCGATGCTCCCACCTTCAGGGACATTATCACGACAGACGCATCCCTGACGGGATGGGGTGCGCACCTAGGGACTTTCTCAATACACGGTCTCTGGTCCCCAGAAGAGACGCATTTACACATAAACATGCTGGAGCTGAGGGCCATACGTTGGGCGTTGAAGGCTTTGCTTCCCCGCATCCACGGTCAAAACATACAAATCGTGACGGACAATACCACAGCAATGTGGTATGTGAACAAACAAGGGGGAGCACATTCCACCCGCTTATCGAGGGAAGCGGAGACCATCTGGCACTGGTGTATCGGTCACGACATACACATTCACGCCATTCACTTGGCAGGCCAAGACAACCTGAGGGCGGACTACCTCAGTCGCAAATCGAGGGACCAGCACGAGTGGTCTCTGAAAGAAGAAATCCTGCAAGACATATTTCAGGAATGGGGGACTCCAGAGATAGATCTATTTGCATCACAGGAGAACGCAAAGTTACCGAAATTCTGCAGCCGAGCAGGTATGGCACCAGAATCGATATCGGACGCCTTTGCCATCTCTTGGCACGGGACATTCCTTTATGCCTTTCCCCCGTTTCCCCTCATCAACAGAGTGTTGTGCAAGGTCAGGACGGACAGGGCTCATATCATCCTGATCGCTCCCTTTTGGCCACGACAAACCTGGTTCCAAACCTTGCTGGGGATGGCGACTCAAATCAAGAAGCTTCCAATGATCTGCGATCTACTCTCCAGAGAGCGGGGGGAAATTCTTCACCACGACCTACAGATGCTCCACCTCTCCGCTTGGTTGATTCTACCCCAATAGGCAATTTGCCACCGGAGGTTTCAGAGATACTCTTAAATGCAAGGAGACCTTCGACACGCAAATGTTACCAGTTAAAGTGGAAACGATTCTGTAGCTGGTGTACTTCGCAGGCTATTTCCTTGCAAGATTTAGACATGAATCATGTGTTTCTTTATCTACTGAGTCTACAAAAATTGCATTTGTCTTTAGCTTCCATAAAGGTTCATTTGGCAGCTCTGTCTTCCCGTTTGCAACCGCATGACAGTGGCACCCTGTTTTCTCATAAACTGATGAGGGCTTTTTGGAAAGGTCTAAAGAACACTTTTCCTCAACGATCTAGGCCCGCCCCCCAGTGGGACTTGAACCTTGTGTTATCCAAGTTGATGTTCCCTCCTTTCGAACCATTGGCTACGTGCAGCTTGGAAGACTTGTCAATTAAAACGGCGTTCTTGGTGGCGATTACATCGGCTAGGAGGGTGAGTGAACTCACGGCCCTTCGAGCTTCACCTCCTTATATCATGTTTCACAAGGAGAAAGTTGATCTACGTATTGACCCCTCATTTGTGCCTAAGGTTGTTTCTAGTTTCCACCTTAATCAGACTATCTCGTTGCCAGTTTTCTTCCCTAGGCCGCACACATCTGTTGAGGAGCAAAGGCTACACTCGTTAGATGTTAAAAGAGCTCTGGCTTTCTACATTGATAGAACCAAGTCAATCAGAGCGTGTGATTCCCTCTTTATCACGTATGGGGGCCAAAGAATTGGGGTCAAGCTTTCTGCACAGAGACTTTCCAAGTGGATTTTATTGTGTATACAGAGATGCTATGCTTTAGCAGACAAGATCCCTCCCGAAGGTCTGAGGGCTCATTCCACTAGAGCCACTGCTACTTCTTTGGCTAACTTCCAAGGTATAAATCTACCAGATATCTGCAGGGCTGCCACGTGGGCATCTGTCCACACGTTTACAAGACATTACTCTTTGGACCTGGCGGCCAGAGCAGATTCCCAAGTGGGGAGAGCAGTGTTGGATTCTTTTCTGAGTTACCATCCTCGACTCCCACCTCCTTGAGGTGAGTTATCTAGAACTGCTTATTACTCTCCCAAGAGTGAGAATCGCGGAGATCCTCGAAGAAGAAACGGAGGTTACTTACCAGTAACTCTGTTCTTCGAGAGAGCTCCGCGTATTCTCACATCCCGCCCGCCTTCCCCTCAGTCGTGGATGGACATACCAGGTCTTCCAGGCTGGGTTGGAAGGAACTGAGGCGGTGGGGGCTCCTCCCCCTCTATATACTTCCATCCCTCGTGATGCGGGCCCGCGCTTTTCTCGGGATGGGAGGGGGAGTGAGGGGGCGGAGCCCTCACCTTTTCTAGTCTTTTCCAGGCGTAATCTGCCTGGATACTGCTGACGAGAGGTTTTCCGGTACCTGCGGAGCAGGAAGTAAATCCCAAGAGTGAGAATACGCGGAGCTCTCTCGAAGAACAGAGTTACTGGTAAGTAACCTCCGTTTTTCTTGGTAGCTTAGATAGTAATTGTCTGGGCAGCAAAGCCAGGGTTAGCTCCTCCCCTAGGCTCAGGCTGCCTAGCAAAGCCTTGGATCCTGCCTTTCATTCCATGAGGAAGAGGAGTAAGCCAACAAAGGACTGCCTGCCTCTTGAAAAGAGCAGAAAGGAAAATTCACCTGGTGTAGGATCCCAAATTTTCCTTTTTGTTTGTCTTATTTTAATTTGCTATCACAAAACAGTGCTGAAAAACTCATATTTTGACTAATGCAACAATAAGAGACTAACAGGTGAACAAAACGGAATTCCATAATGAAAAAACATCTGGTTTACAAGAAGTTTGTTTGTTTCTTTGTTTGTTTGTTTTTGTTTGTTTAATCATTTTTTTACCCCACCCCTCCTGAAACAGCTCGGGGCGGCTAACACTCTTAAAAAAAAATTTTTTTAATACCAGTATAAAACATTTTAAAACATTCATAAAATTGTAGCAATTAAAACAGGGCAAAGGAACATATAAATTAATTAATACAATAAATAAGGGTGGAGGGGGATAAAAAAAACACCTCCCCCTCCAAGGTCTGGGCGAACAGCCAGATTTTGCAAATTCGCCGGAATGTTAACAGACTTGAGGCCAGGCAAGCTTCCTCCGGGAGGGAATTCCAAAGGTGCGGCCCGGCCACCGAGAATGCCCTCTCCATTGTGGCCCCCCCGCCTAACACGGGGGACCTCCAGGAAGGAGCCGGGCCACGGACCAAAGAGTTAAGACACTTGCAAATTCAATAATTCACTAAAAAGCATGGAAATTGCAAGGTAAGGCTCCCGCCTTAACCTCCGTGCCATGTTAGTAGTGAAGACGTTGTACAGTCTCACATATTGTGCTCACTTACAAATTAGGCTCCATGCACCCACACTTTCCCTTGGTCTTTAAGTCCCAATTCTCTTCCTCTTTGCAGGTTGAGGGCAAGGCTGAATCTGGGGACAGGAGGGCGTGACCTGACCCCTCACCCCCTCCATTTCCTCTTTAAGAAAGAGAGAACTTCGGAGCTCTGGCTCCCACCCCTTCTCCCCCTCTAATCTACTTGGAGTCCCAAGTTCTCTGTTACAGGACTGGAACCTAGTTTCTAGCCTCTCTACCCCACTCTAATCCCATCACAGGCAACTCAATAGTCCTCATTCCAAGCCTGTTCTCCTCTCCCCTGTTCTCAACCTTGTAACAGACAACCCAGCAGTCCTGGGTCCAAGTCGCCCCTCTAGCTCCCACTCCCCTCACAGAGAACTCAGAAGTCCTGGGACATATAACGTTTGTCTTTATGTGTCATATGGAACAGAAGTGTCCGTATGCAATGACAAAAAACAACAACACAGGAGAGGAAATGGAATAACAGAGAGGGGAGGGTATTGGGAGTCAGCTATAAGTCTTCCTAATCAGTTATTTCACTCAGAACCTTATTGTTGTAACTATTTCTAATTCCTCCTGTCATTCCACCCACTTGTACTTTTTCTGTCATTCCAACCATTCCCACTTACTGCATCTGGTGCCTTCCTCATCATTTCACACCCTCTTGCCTTCCCTATGTACTCCCCAAATGCAACTGTGTTGTATAATTTCACAATCACCTAATTGAACATTGGAATGACAACAGTATTTATTTAGAAATTGGCACTGCTGTTGCCTCCATTTCTTCCAGTGGACATTCCATTTTATTAATTTCAATGCATGCCGAAATTAGTTTTAATTAAACATTTGTATATAACTCTGCCCAGCTTCACTGTGTTCTGGGAGGGCAATGGAGACTAGTGAGTAAGAGACTGAGCCATTAGTCAGCTGTCCCATTCTCCCCAGCTGAAATGAAAGGATAGAGGGGAAAGAAGTGGGTGAGAGGCCAGCTCACGCCCTACTATCCCCAGCTTCAGTGTTTCCCCCAACCTGCAAGGAGGAAGAGGATTAGGACTGAAAGATGAAGTGTGGGTGCATGGAGCCTAAGTTGTAAGTGAGCACAATATGTGAGACTGTACAACATCTTTACTACTAACATGACACGAACATTAAGGCGGGAGCCTTACCTTGCAATTTCCATGTTTTTTAGTGAATGATTGAATTTGCAAGAGTCTTCACTCTTCTTGTAAATTGAAGGGTTTTTGATTATGGAGTATCCAAGTTTTTTGTTAAATACAGTGCAATGGAGAAAGTTTTTCCTGCTGGCACAGTAGAATGCTGAGCACCATAACCACTATGGGAGCAGGGCTTAGGGGAGGCCAAGGTGGAAGAGCTTCTCACTTCAGTTTAGAAGATTGTTACTTCCTTCAAATAGCAAGCAAGGCAAAGCTGGATTTTTACTGATAGCTCCCTGCTTTACTAATACAACTACTTTGGTTCAGTTTAAGCATTGCAAACTTCCCAATACTACTTTCTATGTTATCTTTAGCTTATGGCATGTACAGGAGTTTTCCACACTATTCCCCACTGTCAGAGCTCTTTTTCTTGTGCAACACTGGCCATTCTGCTTTCTAGGACCTCCCCCTGTACAGGACCCCCTGACTAGTTCACTCCTTGTACAGGGTACCCTGACTCTGCTGCGCCCATGTACAGGACTCGCCACCTGGCATAATGCTGCCCATCCTGCAGCTCTCCCGCTATACAAAGTTCCCTCCGTTCTTCTCTGTCCAAGGCTCTCCCACAGCACAGTTTATGGCCATTATTCTGCAGCTTTCTGTCTCTACAGGATTCCCCACTTTACTCCTCTTTGGACAGGGCTCCCTTTCTTGCACAACACTGCCCACTCTGCAGACCTCCCCCTGTACTGAAATCCATGTGCTCTGTGGTTCTGGGCAGGTTTAGGGGCAAGGTCAGCCACACCAAACATCACTGTGGGATTAGCTAGCTGTGTTGTTTAGCCATCTTGGCGTTCTGGGCCCCCCCAAACCAAGGCGCCTGCTGTGCGGGATCAGATCAGAATGACCTTCAGTTTCTCCCTTCCGCAAGCCTTGCCTCTCCCCACCAGATCAGCTCTAAACATGGCTGATCAGTCACTCTCACTGCCTCCTGGGAGGTGCAGTTCCCTCTTTCCCCAGCACTGATAGGCTCTGGCAAGCAGTGCCTGCTGGGAGTTGTAGTCCCCAGTATTCAAGATTGTTTGGTTTTAAACAGTCTCTGCATTACACATAGAATGTTCGCAAGCACTCCACACTCAGGATGGTCTCCGTAGGCTAATATTGAATTTTCAAGATGTCATAACTTAAAAACTACTAACCGGATTTCCAAAAAGTAAACCAAAGGCACCCCCCACCAGCCTTCTTGAATTTTCTAAAAGGTTTATACCTCCTCCCAACAAGCACAAAACCCCACTACTCTGCTGAGATCGAGATGGTCTAACTTTTGAAAAACCAGGCTTTCAAATTGCAGTTTTCAAACTCTGATATCTTAGCTGTTATCCAACCAGTTCGACTGGAATTTGAACTGCATGAACTGCTCAGTTCAGTGATCCTTCACCACAAAGTTTACAATCTTACCTTTAATCATGCTAATTGTATAGCAAATAGAATGTTGAGGCTTTATAATGGCGGATGTAAACACACCTTAACTATTAGAGCGCTTCCGTTCTCTAATAATAAAGGAACTAGTTAGTTGGGCATAAAGGGGTTCTGAATGAAATGTTGCATGGTAATTAATAATCCTGTGGTTTTCTCTTTTCTGACAGAGTAACTTCTTGCAGAACTTTTTATCATTATCATTTCCAAAAGGAGGAAATAAAAGCCTTAGCACACTGGCTAGTCTTTGGCTAAAGCTGCTACTGAACATATCCTTTGGAGAAGATGGACAGCAGATGATCATGAAGCTAAATGGTAGTTTAGATCAGCTTATAGAGATGAGCAAGTACAAACACAAAAATGGTCAACACCCAGCTCTTCTTATTCTCCACAACATCTGCTTCAGCCCAGCTAACAAACCCCAGATACTAGCTAATGGTAGGTAACGTAAAACATGAGTGGATGACAGAAAATCCAGTATATCATGTTTTGCAATAGCAGTATGTTGTATTGAACTAATTAATGAATTAATGTATTTTTAATGTAATTAATTGTTCACAAGTAAGTAAGTAAGTTTTATTGAGGCATCCAGCTTTCGCCATAGCCAAGTCACAACAAACAAACAAAAAAAACACATACCAGGGCTTAAAGTCCTGTGCCTCAAGATTAATACATTGGGTGAAAACAGACATGACGCTAACCACCCTTTAACCACCCTTGGTAGTCATTTATGCATGTTTCAGGGCTGCATAGGGCACCAATACAGCCCTGCAACATGCATAAATAACCACCAAGGGTGGTTAAAGGGTGGTTAGCGTCATGTCTGTTTTCACCCATTGATATCATATAGAGAAACAAGTCAAAATTAGGGTTACCACCATCATCAGATGGTCTCAAGACCTAAATAGGTACCGAACTAGTGAGTATCACCCTACATGCAGTATCATGAAGTCCTTTTATTACGGCTTCCACCTTATATCAGAACCAATACAGTAATTCAAATCAATGTTTCAATACACATACCAGGGTGGGCAGCTTACCACTTATCGCCCCTATATTATTGCTGTTTTGCCACTGTTTACCACAGATTTTAAGGCATGAGTCACAAAACCAGGTATATGATTAGATATAATTATTTACAATCGAATACAGAGAACTCTATCTTGCCCTCCATCACGCACCCTTACCTCCGCAAGCTGCCAATAAATGATGTGCAGGCATCTTAATCCATGGTCCAAAGGCACTCAACAGGCCAACCTCAAGCTAAGATGGGATTTGATGTAAACTCCTCTGAGTGATCAATCTGCTGCCTACCTACTTGCCAGAGTCGGGGAAAGGTTTATTACTTAGGGATTGACAAAGGTTCTCGAACTGTAGCCCTATCAGTTTTCTTTTCTTTATGACCAATCCAACAAATGTTGCCATTGCCGTTATATTTTCCCCCAATAACAATTTTTTTAGGAAATTAAGTTTATCAGCTGCCTTTATCCCATTCTCTTTTAATTGCTCACAAAGTTTTTTAAATTATGAACACAAACTGAAAAAATCCCTCATATTTTAGGAAATTATACTATACCAAATAAACAAGCCAATGAAATAGGGTTCTCAAGTCTAGATAGTTATTTAATTAACCTAACTGTCCCCACTTGTTTGCTGCCTAGTTGTTGATTTTTGTTGTATGTAGGATAACTATGTCAGCAAGCACTGAATGTTGACAGGAAGGTTATTGGATCCATAGACTGTGCTTGAATGTAGAGTCAGTTTTTGAGAACTGCATTGAAGATGTGCAGATGCTTCTTTTACTTGTGGTGGTAACAAACATGATGTCACAACCTGGCCCGGTTGGGAAGTCACTGCCAACGCAGTCCAGACTGGGTGGGGCCATAGAACAAATGTTCATGCAGCTGGGAGATGTACAAACATGCAGCTGTCTAGCCCCACGCTGCCTCCCGCCATGACGGGCAACCATGCAGACCCAATCTGGACCAGCAGGAACAGACATGTTAACACACTGTGGTCCACTTTGCCCTAATTGGGCAGACCTTAGCCCGGGCTAGCCACCAACACGGCCTCGGGTCAATCCTGGGCCAACGTGTGGTGGCGCCTGCACACATGTCCAGGCCAAAGTGTGACAGAGCAGACCAAAGTGGCCCACCACCACATTTGTTAACCTCCTTTGAGATAGCATGCAAAAAACCAAGGTTGGCAGAGCAAACTCTCAAAATGTAAGAGAAGTAAAAGCTGGCATAACATTCTTGACAGTGAATAATATTATAAGCACAGAGACGTGTCTAGGCACTAAACTGAGGCTAATGCCATTCTTAATGTTGCCTTTGTATGCCTCTGAGATGTGGATGCTTATGACACAATCGATGTTTAAGGAGAACTGTCAGGGCCCAGTGATGTGATCGTATTTCCAGTGAAGTGTTACAACGTATCATTCCGTAACACTGATGTAATGGGGGGGTAACTGTTTGGTCATGTGACTCGGATGTCCTTTGAGAGAACTTGAAGACAAATGCTGGACTAGAATTTACATGTTTGCACTGGTTTTGAGTAGGCCAATGGATGAAGCATTGTGGGGGAATTAATTGAAAACGGATCTGATGGCAAGGAAAGTAACTTACAAAGAGGGCAAGACTTCGGCATGGGGAAAAATACATTGCATGGGTTGTGTAGCTCTGTATTAGACATAAAAACATAGGAAATACCATACTAAGTCAGACCAGTGGTTCACTTAGCCCAGTATGCTATCTGCATCCCCTATCTGTGACAATAGCCTATACCAGATCCAGAAAATTCACAAAACCTGAACAGTGCTCTGTCCCCTGGCGTGCATCCATGGTTTCTAACAGATAGAGAATAAGGGAGACGCTGAGCCTGAGGTTGCTTCCCCTGATCATTTCAACTAATATGCATTGATGGATTACCCTCTATGAATTTGTCTTTTTGTCTGTTTTTCTGAATCCAGTTAAACTATATAGCTTTCCCAAACACCTTATGGAAGTGAGTTCCACAGGTTAACTGGTTTTTATCAGAAAAGTAATTCCTTTTGCTTTAAGCATACTGCCTTTTCATTTCGCCCAGTGTCCCTTAGTTCTTGTTTCATGAGAGAACCTAAATAACAGTTCCCTATTCACTTTCACCACATTATTCCTAATCTTCTTATGCCGTCCATTTACCACTTCCTCAGTGCATTTGATAAGCAATCACTGTTTATCTGCATAAACTGGCCTGTACATTTTCAATGGGGAGTAAGCAAGCATATGAGTTGAACAAAAGGCTAGACAAGCTACAGTGCACTTAAAGTCCAGACATAAACTTTGGAGACTAGTGGCACAATGATGGCACAGTGGCTAAAAGCCATAGAGGTGGGGATCATTGTAAAACTTGGGTGTGAGTAAAGATTGTCAGTGTCCTTATCTTGCCCCATTGTGTTTATTTTGTATTGATTAAAGTATATATATACTGTCTTCGAGCAATCTGTGTACTGTAACTTTTTTGTTCATTGCTTGTGAAGTCTGCAAAGTTTGTAGTGGTGCCTATAGCTTAAAAGGTCAATTGATTATTTCAGGGCTTAACTTTTAATTTTTAATAGAAAAAAAGTCTTATTTTTGCAGCTGCAGTTTAATTTATAATGTCCTATCGTTAGGAGTGCATTCAAATTTAAACTATTGTCATTATATAAATTTACTGTGCCACAACCATATTTTTCATGGATGCAGAGACAAATTGCCAACATCAGTAAATTTCAAGTGTTAGATTTTGTGGGGGCTTTTGTTTCTCTCGTTAGATGAAGCTATTTCAATACTATCTGCCTGTTTGGAAAGTGACAGCCTCGCTACTCAGAGAATAGGAGCAGCTGCACTTTGGGCGTTGCTTCACAATTATCAGAAGGTTAGTATTTAGCAAATGCTTCTTAAGTGTTAGCACATATATTACTGTAAGTTTTTATGTAACCTCTTTTGCTAACTTTGGTTTGAATATTGATATACAAGTCCAGTATCCTCTGCGTACCAATACAGAATTTTGGCCCAATCCTGTAACTTGTTCCTTTGCTGAGCCCCTATGAAATTAATGAGACTCTGCCTAGGCAGAGGGACCCATCCACACAGAACAAGTTGTAGGATTGGGACCTGAGAAAGTAAACCATGATCCTACATGCTGGAAAGTCAACCTCTTTTAACTCTTTTTTCTTTGGTTAAAAGGTTGACTTCTTGTTTGCTCAAATCAATATTTCCCCTTCAGGCAGACATTTTAAGAGAGACAAATGGCTTGCCACATCACTGCCTAAGTAACTGGGCAGCATTCTCATAAATTACCATAGTTCAGTGTTTTGCTGCTGGCTACTCTGACACGCACATGGCATCAGTTATATAGTGGCATGGGGGGGGGGGGGAAACGGTGTTGTACTACATTACTTTACTTACCCGGAAGTTTGCAAGAATGTCGTGTTTGCATGCACCAACTTAATATTCCAAGCAGCACTTTCAAATCAAGCCATGTCTTGTGAAATGGGGCCTTTTATTACTATGTAATTCTTTAAACTGCTACTAAATTTTTCATAAATTTGGTATACAGGATTGTACAGTCATATGTTACATTCTTCAGTTTCTAAATGTCACAGTCTGTTGCTCGTGCCAGGGAATAGCCAGAGGCAAGAAGGGATAAGCCCCCGCAACATGGGAATAAACTTAGTTATTGGATTATTCTTTATTTGCACTACAGGCGAAAGTGACTTTGAAGAACCCATCAATAAAGAGACGAGTAGACGAAGCCTGTTCTTTAGTGAAGAAGAGTAAGTTTTTGCTGAAGAACTTAGTTTTCATCTCCTCAAAGGAGTCAAAGCTGATTCTGTCATTTTTCTGTGGAAATATATCCTTAATATATTCTATTGTGACAGACAAGTTTTCTAAAACTCTCTTGTCTCCAGGATGATCTTTGTAAATCTCAGTGAGCTTTGCAGTTAGCCATCTCTTAATTTAAAAAACAAAACAAAAAAACCCTTTCAACAATAGTTTTATGATGTGGCAATTGCTAAAGATCAGTCTGAGAGATACTATTTCTGTGCCTGCAACAAAATGATTGTTGCCACAGGCTACCTGCATGCTAAAATTTCGGTCTTTGGTGATAAGGAGCACTTATCCAGGAAGTTCAAAATTCCTGGATATCTGACACAAATGTACTGAACGCAGCTACGCAGAGAACTGTTACTTGTGCCATCCTTAAAATATTTCTTGGGTTTGGTTTTTACTTTGGGTGGATTTGTAAAACTTGGTAGTTGTGATCTTGAGAAATTGTATAGAGTTGATTAGGGATGGGGATACTACTACAGACCACAGGCAACTTTCAGTCCTATTCCCTTTCCATCCAGTTCACCATGCCTCCCCAGTGGCCACTATTGATGTTTCCCATCAATGCCAGGATCATGATGACCTGCAGTGGGGCCAGGACCCCCTACGACTGCTACTGCTTGAACCCCTGCCACAGTCACCCGAGGTCTCAGAGCTGCAGCCACATGTAGCAGCATTAAACTCTTGCCAGCATGAGGGAGTGGGTGCAGCTGCCACCATTTCCCCCGCATCTGGCAGGAAGTTCAGATTCCAGTAGGAAGCGGAAATGGTGCTCTTCAGTGTGCTGCAGGGGGGGGAGAGAGCTGAGGCTAGCGGAGCGAAGATGACTGATGCAAGGAGGGAATTGTGGAGTGTGTTTGCACACACCTCCTCTCCTCTTCCCTTTTATATGTTGGTGTGGCCCTCTGGTCATTTTTCATTTCCCAGTGTAGCTCCTAGGCAAGAAGGGTTTCCCTTCATCTCCCTGAAGTAGATAATAATTATAATTAATAATTTTATATTTATAGCATCCTCTCCCCTGCCGAATGGCACTCGGAGCGCTTCACAATATAAAATTGTGATTAAAACAATATAACATTCATTAAAATAACAATCAATTTGAAAACTGTTTAAAGGGGAAAGGTAATGAGGGAGGAGAAAGCACATTAAGGGATGTGTTTAAGATCCATAGCAGTGAATCTTAAACAGTGCCTGCAAGTAGCTCTCAAAGATTTAAATTACTAGCACATTTTCCTGAGCAGGACACTGGAGGAGGGAGACCACAGCTCCCATAGCCAATAGATGAGCTTATTTGTTCCACTTATTCTCAATAGGCGCTTACCCTTTAAAGACTTGTACACTTGCTTAACTAAGCAAAATGCTGCCTTTCAGTTCAGTGCTTACATCTTCAACAGATGCATAAGCCTTTGAAGGATTGAGCTCAAATCAATATTTTTGGCAAGAAAAAATGATCAGCAAATGCCTGCTAAATGTCTCTGGTTAAGGGTGTTCTTTCCACTATTACTGACAACTTAGTGTGCTAGGAAATTCATTTACAATGGCTCTCTCTCAACTCTGCCTTTCTGTTCATACTATGAACACAAACATATGAATTAAATGAATAGAGACGGAATGGCTTAGGTGACTGAGATGATCATTCTACTATAATGCCTTTTTGTACACCCATAGTGCTCTCTAAATCAGGGACGGGGAACCTCAGGCCCGGGGGCCAAATGCGGCCCACAACAAGTTTTTATGTGGCCCCTTTCCAGGGCCTGAATCTGGACCATAGATCCATTCTCTACCCCCAAGCACTGAAAAACTGAGCTCAGAATAATGGAGCAGAGAGGAGGGCATGCACAGAAGGGTAGGGGACAGATCCACAGCAAAGATCCATGATCTGGGCCCTCCTTTTCCTGTATAACCCATTAAGCACCCCAGCCCCCAACCTCTATGTGGCCCTCAGAGCTCATACTAATTTTCGGTGTGGCCCCCAGGACAGAAAAGGTTCCCCACCCCTGCTCTAAATAATGTGGAGGCTGCTGGAGAAATTAAAATACAATCCTCACTTTTTTTGTACTTATAACTTCATGAATTAGCAGTTTACAGATTAGCAGGTAAGTGGATTTGGTGAAATGCACCAAAAGTACATAGCCAAATATATTGAAGTGTTCGTTAGGTGTAATTAAGACTTATTATAGCCATGGTGAAAGTTGTCAGGAGGACTCCTCACCTGCCTGAGGAGCCCTTATGCTAGCTTTACAAGCATGACTACGCTTGGGCCAGTAGAGGTAACTCAGGAAGCCTTTCAGAGTGCAAGTAACTTCACCTTTTGAAATGGATCAGCACATCCCCCATCTTACTTGCTCTGCCCTGCCCAGGGAAAGAGGGGTTGTGGACACAGCACAATCTCATGCACTTTGAGGCATCAGTGAATGGAGCATTCGGTTAAAGGACCAGTTAATAGTTGCTGATAAACGTCCAAGAAGTGGGGAGTGACTGCAATTTGTTGTGCAGGTAATAAACCTGTGTGAACTACAGTTGCTTTATTGCGAGTCTGTAGGCTTGCTGCAGGTTTTTAACGTCCATCAAGAAGTTTGTAGAATGTCAAGAGTTAGCAGAAAAACTCTGAAGTTTTTCTTTCTGTCTCTCTCTCTAGCTCTTCTACAGTCGGAAGGAAACCAGTTAGAAGCCTATCACTTAAAATGTCTGGAGAATCTAGTACAACTTCTCAATAGCTAATGCCAGGTATCTTCTCACACTGAAATTTGATGACTTCCTCTGAAGAAAATCAGAGTTTAAAGAAAGGCTTTTATCCTCAAGCTTGTGGAGTCAGCATCACAGAAAGTAATTACTGATCTCTTGAAAGATGGGAACTGATTATCTTTTGCCGAAGACATGGCATTGAATATGACTGAATCTTATGTGCTGTATTCCCAGTGAAACAATGGGATGTGCTATCAGTAGCAAGTGACAAAAAGAGAAAAAGGACATCAAGAAAAGACTTGGGGAAATATATTTATTGTCAATTATTTACTGAAATATATATTTTTATTAGTTTTTTGAATGTCTAAATAAAGTTTTATAACTTATAAACTAACCCCTACTGTGGGAATTTATTAAATAAAAAGGAGGAACCATGAATCCTTATGTTACATAGACTGAGTAAACTTATCACAAGCATGAAATGTGAACCAAAACAACTTTCAGGGAAAACTGACCTTGATGTCCCCTAAAGTGTCCTTACCGAAGGAGTCAGGTGGGTGAAGGCTGAAAACCGTACCTGTCCCTTGCCTCCCTTAACATTCATCCCTCCCTGGGACACAACCCCAGCACTTGCTGTGCCCTGCTTCTGCACTAGGTGTCGCCTCCCCATCTCTTGGGACGACTCCCACATCAAATAAATTTACTATATAATGAGCATCATAAACAGTACTGAATGCCCACAAGAGTGTGACAAGTTTAATAACAGAACAGTTCAACACCCAAGTAAATAACACCCCACAAGAACTAATAAATGCCAATTCATTCAGATTAATTCACACTGTTAGGAAGGCAAAAACCAAGGATCCCTGGTCAATTTGAGGTCAGGAAGGAATTTTGACAAGGACCCCAGTAGTGACTGGCATACACCCAGTGAAGAAGGGGTGGGTGGTTGCTGCTAGACCAGCTCCTGCTGTAACTGACACAGGAGGTGGTCTGATTGGTCTGAATACATATGTCCCGCCTTGCAAGACTTCATTTTCGCACTTCACAGCCCTGTTGCCAGGGCAACCCCAGCCAATTTCCCAGGACTTTTTCTGCTGGTGGGAGGCTGCTGCAACTAAGAGCAGCCTAGGCCGGGAAAGTTAGAAAAATGTGCTCACCCAAGCCCTTGCTCCATTTGGAGTGAGGGGAGTGCAACAACTGGCCCACTCACCACCATTTTTGGCAGGCAGAGGGCTATTCTCAAGCTGGCTGTTAAGTTTGATTATTTTTTAAAGTTGTTTACTGAGGCAAGAAAGAGTGAGATACAATAAGTAGTATATTAAAATCTTACAAGTGTATTTTAGTCCCTCCTGCTCCAGGTCCTTCAGTTTGGTCTCCAAAGAGCTGAGCGTACTTCAGACTGTCAACTCCATTGATGGTGAACTGCTGCTCTTTTTCATGGATAGCTTTGAGATTTTTGTTTTAAAAGAGTAGGGTCTTGCATTCTGTTGAATCCAATTAATTCATTTATCTTACTCCCTCCACCAAAATGGGATTGAGGGTCACTTTATTTATTTATTTATTTATTTGTTTATTTATTTATTCCATTTATATGCCGCCCGCTATGCCTACGGCATCTCGGGGTGGCTTCCAACATAAAATAAACAATTTATCACGATATAAAAATCTACACAGATATTTAGAACAATTTTAAAATTACCCCCAAACAAAAATTTAGCCCACCCTCCCCTCCCCGCCTCCGAAGGCCTGGGAGAACAGCCATGTCTTGCAGGCCTGACAGAAGGCCAAGAGACTCAGGGCCACTCGTGCTTCCTCTGGGAGGGAGTTCCACAGCCAGGGCCCAGCCACCGAGAATGCCCTCTCCATTGTAGCCAGTGGGGGACCGCCAAGAAGGCGCCCCTGGTGGACCGGAGAGTCCGTCCTGACTCACGGAGGGTGAGGCGGTCCCTGAGGTATCCAGGTCCAAAACCGTACAGGGCCTTATAGATCAACGTCAACACCTTGAACCTGGCTCAGCACATTACAGGCAGCCAGTGCAGCGCACGGAGCACCGGTGTTATGTGCTCTCGTCGGCCCGTCCCTCTTAGGAGACGGGCCACCGCATTCTGCACTATCTGCAATCTCTGGGCCAGCGTCAAGGGAAGCCCCATGTAGAGCGCGTTACAGTAGTCCAGCCTCAAGGTGATGAAGGCATTTATCAAAGTGGCCTGGGTCGGGTCTGAAGATATACAGGTGCAGTCTCCGCACCAGATACAGCTGGCGGAAAGCCGCCTTCACCACCATGTCCACCTGCTGATCTAGATGGAGACCCGCTTCCAATAATACCCCCAGACTCCGAACCTGCTGAGCCACGGAGGGGCACACCCCCTCCACAAGAGTGGGCACCACCTCCCCCACCCGGCCCACCACCATCACCTCCATCTTATCGGGATTGAGCTTCAGTCTGCTCTGACATAGCCAACTCGCCACGGCCTCCAAACACTGAGATAGCACGGAGACGGCAGGGCCTGGGTCAGCTGAAAAAGAGAGGTAAAACTGGGTATCATCAGCATATTGGTGGCAACGCACACCAAACCCTCTCACGATCTCCCCCAAGGGCTGCATATATACATTAAATAATAAAGGAGACAAGATTGAAACTTGTGAAACGCCACAGTCCAGAGCCTGGGGGCTAGATGTTTCTGCTTCCAAGACAACCCGCTGGGTCCTCCCCGAGAGGAATGACTGGAACCAACCAAGGGTGGTTCCATCCAGACCCCCCAGGTCACGCAACCGTCTCAACAGCAGCCCATGGTCCACTGTATCAAACGCGGCCGAGCGATCTAGCAGGACCAGTAATGTCGAACGTCCTGCATCCATCTCGGAGATCATCTACCAAGGCCACCAATGCCATCTCCATACCATGGCCGGGCCGAAACCCTGATTGAAAGAGGTCAAGAAAACAGATGCTGTCCAGGTGAGCCTGAAGCTGCAGGGCCACTGCCCGTTCAATAACCTTCCCTAAAAAGGGAAGGTTAGAGACGTGTTGGTAACTGACTAGTGCGTCCACATCCAAAGATGACTTCTTCAACAGGGGGCGCACCACCATCTCCTTGAGACGGGGTGGCAAACTCCCCTGCTGAAGGGACGCATTGATAATCCCCGCCAGCACTGACCCCAGTATCTCCCTGGAGACTTTCACCAACCAGGACGAGCAAGGATCTAATTCACAATTAGTGGCCCTCACTAACCCCAGGATCTCCACAGCATCGGCTGGCATCACTTCCTGAAACTCATCCCAGAAAAATGGACCAGCCGGCGCCTCCATCACTGCACGCTCTATTCCTGCTCTCTGTAATCCGGTGTCAAAGTTGCTCTGGATCTGAGCGATCTTGTCTGCAAAGTAGATGGCAAACTCCTCACAGCGGGCCTGGGACAAGTTCCCATCCAGGCAGAGGGAGGCTGGACTGACCAGCACCGCACCACCCGGAACAGCTCCACTGGACTCAACTTTGCAGATACTATGAGGCACGCTATTAAGACACTTGTCTTAATGATATTGTGCTGGGGGAGTACATTCCTCTGGGTCTGCCCACAAGGGCTGGGGGTGAGTCATTAGTGTCTGTGGCAGCCATAGAGAATAGTGTTTTGTCCTCTATCTGGAGAATTCCTCAGGCTTTTGTTTCCAAGCCACCAAGCATCACAAAATGTATCATTTACAAATGTGCTTGCCGCTTGAAATACTACACAATGGGTGTTTTCAGACAGACATGGGGCTACCCGCCCCCAGACTTGCTCTCGGGGTCCACACCTGTGTTTACCTGCTCCCAGCCCCTCCTGGGTGAGGATCAGATGGACCGAGTGGGTTCCCTGGCCTATGGTCTGCTCGCACAGCATTCACATTGAATTGGAGCACAGCCTTCTCCAATTCAATATCTGGTGGGGCATGTTTAGATGGAGGGGCCACCCCAGGAATAAAGCGAGCTGGTGTGGGCAGCACCGGGGCAGCCCATCCATCTAAAAACACCCAGTGTAATACAGGTACAGTTATAGCTGTCACAAGCTCACTTTGTTGTTAGAAAGCCCATCTTTTCTTCTCTGCTTCCCCCGTGGTGCTAGTGCTTTTTCAAGCCTCTGCTAAGGTATGGCAGAGCTGATGCACCATAACTTTTCAAAATGCATGGACAGCACAAATAAATCTAAATCAGACTTGAATTGCCATCTTTAAATGCTCAATCCTTTCCAAACCTGATCATGACAGCGCCAATAGCGCGTTTCACCTGCTAAAACAAATCTAAGTTTAGTTACTGCTGAAATTGGATTCTGGTAATAACCTACAACACTGTGCAGCTTGATAAAATTAGAATGGACACAGCCATGATACAGAAAACTCTGGGATTGCTCATTACCTGATCTATGGTAACCAGAGGGAAAATGAGCAGTCATGGATGACTTTTCTGGAAGCAGAATAAAGAACCTTTCCAATCACTATTCGCCCATACAGGGCCCCTTGTCATATGTTTTTCTTTTCCATCCTTTTGGTTTTAATCGAATGTATAAACATCATCGTGGCTACATAAGCCTCAGCCAGATTGTCCTTCCCTTTAGAATAAGTTCCAGAGCCTTGGTACAGTTGACAATAAAAATAACCAGTGGCATACCACCCAAAGAGGAGGCGGCTAGAATGGGGGGAGTGGAGTTGAGAAGAGACTTAGAACAAGCAAAGTTACTAGATAATTAGCTTTCATGTATGTGTCTTCTCCGCCCTCTCCTCTGAACGCAATATCCAAAGTGAATAACAAATTTCACTGCTTCAACTCCTTTCTGTCAAAACAGCACCAAAAACAAAATATGAAGTAACCAAAGTGACAAATACCGCAACAAAATAAATGAAGTAACGGTAATGCTGCTTGAGCCGCTTGGCAATAGTTATCATAATACAAAATAAAAGCACTGTGGTAACATTTAGCTTTAAAAAGCAAAACTATTCAAAAATGAGAAAACTAGATAGAGGGAAACTAAAAGGACCAGTTGTGAGAATTAAATGTCTTCAAGAGGCGTGGAGACTATTTAAAAACACCATCTTAGAAACCCAGATTAAATGTATTCCACAAATTAAAAAAGGTAGCAAGAGGCCCAATTGTCTGCCTGCGTGGCTAAACAGTGGGGTGAAAGAGGCTATTAGAGCCAAAAAGACATCCTTTTTAAAAAAGGAAAGCTAGTCCCAATGAGGTAAATAGGGACGAGTATAAGCGTTGCCAAAGTACATGTAATAAGTTAATTAGGCAGGCCAAGAGGGAATTTGAGGAGCAACTTGCTAAAGATGCCAAAACTAATAATAAAAACTTTTCCAAGTACATCAGAAGCAAGAAGCCTGCTAGAGAGTCAGCTGGGCCGTTAGATGACCAGGGGATTAAAAGGGCACTCAGGAATGATAAGGATATTGCAGAGAATCTGAATTAATTCTTTGCTTTGGTCTTCACTGCAGAGGTTGTTGGAGAGAGACCCACACCAGAGCTTGTCTTTGTAGGTGATGAATTGGAAGAACTGTCACAAATTAACGTAACTGGAAGAAGTTCTAAAGCTAATTGACAAAATGAATAGTAACAAATCTCCAGGACCTGATGACATTCACCCCAGAATTCTGAAGGAACTCAAATATGAAATTGCGGACCTACTAATGGTAATTTGTAATCTATTGCTGAAATCTGCCACAGTACCTGAGGACTGGTGGGTAGTGAATGTGACGCCAATCTTTAAAAAGGGCTCCAGAGGCGATCCTGGTAACTACAGACAGGTGAGTCTCACTTCAGTGCCAGGCAAACTAGTGGAGACAATTGTCAAGAACAGAATTACTGGGCATATTTTTATTTTTTATTTTATACAAAAATTATACCCCGCCCCGCCTGACACGCAGCTCGGAGCAGCTCACGTCACAATAAAACAACCGTAAAACAACAATAATATTACCACAGCTAAAACAGTATAAAACAATGCCACAATCCAAGGAGTCCAACAAAAATACTACCAAACAATCCATCCACCCTTCCTAACCCAGTCCCTCCCTGATATATTGATCAACATAGTACAATGGGGAAAAGTCAACATGGATTTAGCAAAGGGAATTCGTGCCTCACAAATCTACTGGAATTTTTGGAGCGAGTAAATAAGAATGTGGATAAGGGTGAGCCAGCTCTGGATTTTCAGAAAGTGTTTGATAAGGTACCTCATGAGAGAGTCTTGAGGAAACTAAGTAGTCATGGGATAAGAGGCTGTGTCCTATTGTGGATTGGTAACTGGTTAAAGGATAGGAAACAAAGGGTAGGACTAAATGGTCAATTTTCACAATGGAGAGAAGTAAATAGTGTGGTGCCCCAGGGCTCTGTACTGGGTCCGGTGTTTGATATCTTCATCAGTGATCTGGAAAAAGGAGTCAAGAGTGAGGTGATCAAATTTGCAGATGACACAAAGTTTTTAAGGTAATTAAAACATGAGCAGACTGTGAAAAATTGCAAGAGGATCTTGTGAGACTAGGTGTTTGAACATCTAAATGGCAGACAAAATGTAATGTGGACAAGTGCAAAGTGATACACATAGGGAATAATAATCCAAACTATAGGTACACAATGCTGGGTTCTAAATTAGGAGTAACCACTCAGGAAAAGGACCTTGGAGTCATTGTGGATAATACGTTGAAATCCTGAGCTTAATGTGCGACAGCAGTCAAAAAAGCAAACAGAATATTGGGAATTATTCAGAAAAGGATTGAGCGTAAAACTGAAAATATCATAAGGCCCCTATATAAATTGATGGTGTGACTACACCTCGAGTACTGTGTGCAATTCTGGTCACCTCATCTCAAAAAAAGATATAGTCGAATTTGTAAATGTGCACAGAAGGGCAAGAAAGATGATCAAGGGTTTTCAACGGTTTCCGTACGAAGAAAGGCTTAATAGGTTAGGACTCTTCAGTTTGGAAAAGACAAGAATGAGAGGGGGTAGGATAGAGGTTTATAAAATCTTGAGTAGAGTGGAACACGTGGATAGGAAACGTTGATTCTCTGTGGGATCCTGCACATTCACTCTAATTCCATTACTCATGGGGAAGGTCCGCATCACAGCCAGCAGGATGCAACACTGATCTTGCTGCTGGGTATAGACAGCATGGAACCTCCCCCAGCCCTTCAGTTCATCTGCTGCCTCCAGACAGACAGGAGCAAAGCAGTGCTATCTGCGTGAGGCCCTTAGGCCTCTTTATCTACAAACTTCGAGGAGGACTAGGGCGAACAATGCCTCAACACAATCTCCCATCATCCAGAGCTCTCCTCCAGCCTCCCGCCCGGTTTACGTGGAAACGGAGAAGAGTGATCGTGGAGGAAGCCCTATAGGCCCCCTCTCTCATTCCCAGGCCACTGGTAAACCACCCTCTGTGGGGCTTTTGGAGTGGGAGAAACTCCTCTTTCCTCAGAAAACTGCACGGAGCAAATTGATGGTGCCGCTCAAGAACCAGGCTTTGGTATGCCCCCAACCCCTCTCGAGGGGATTTGATCAGGTCCAGGAGAGGGAATCCAGGGAGGAGGATGAATCCCACAGACCAGCCCCCCGACAGAATCACAGGCTGCTACCCTGCAGATCTCTGTGCTTTCCACCACGCTACAATCCCTGGAAAAGATCAACAAAAAACTCTCCTCAGAGGAGAGAGGCAGGGACCAAAAAAAAGGAGGAAACGAAACTGCAAGCGCTCCCCCTCCCGCAGCAGATCCTACAAAGGCAGAGCAAATAACACGGGGAAAGGAAAGGCACCACCCAAGAGGAAAATTCCTCCTGCAGGATACTTCTGACTCAGAATCAAAGAGGGGGAAGGCTCCTCTCAACAAGACTAGACAGATCTGGTCAGGGGCTTGGAAGCCTTAAGGCATACCTCCCCCGCTTAAGGAGATCAGGAAGATAGGGAGGAGCAGAGTGACCATTCCCAGAGAGGCAATGAATCCCTAGAGGAGGGTCAAATCCCAGACACCCCATCTGGGAAAGAGGACAAAGAGGAGAACACCAATTCTCCAATACCTATAGAGAGCCTTTTTTAAGATTCATTAAAAAGCCTTACACCCAAGAGGGCTCAGGGAGGAGCAACAAACATCAGAATCCTCTGATGAGGACCCCTCCAGGGAATATCTCCCCAAGAGCCCCAGAGTAGATAAGGGTTTTCCTTGAGACAAATCATTTGAGAGAATCATCAGGGCTGAGTGGCAGCAACCAGGCAAATCTGCCCGGGTTGGCCAGATACCAGGAAGTCAGATACTCCATATCCAAATCTAAGGCAAATGTGTTCCAGGTACCCAGGGTGGATGCAGCAGCGGCCTCCCTAGCTAGGCAGTCAATCTTCCCTTCAGCAGGGGACTTTTACCCTAAGGAACCCTGTGATAGAGGGATGGAGCCTAGCCTCCAGAGACTCCACATGACAACCATGTCAGCTTACAGTGCAAGGGCACTTCTAAAATGGATCCGTTTGGCACATGACTCTGCACTCTCAGACAGAATGGCCAGGGTACTCTCATCCTGATTGCTTCTGGGCATCTTCTTTTTGGCTGACTCCACCACAGACATTATGTATGGCTCAGATCATGGAAAGCCGATCCACGTGCTAAAAACATGCTGGTATCAGGAGCATTCCAAGGCCGCAAACTGTTTGGAGTGTGCCTCAATGAAGTCCTTGAGGATGCCGCAGGCAAAACAAAAAAGCACTCCCTCAATAAGGTGACCCCACGCAAGCGTACCTTTCGTTCCCCAAGCAAAGCATCCTACTCCTATTGGGGGAGCTACCAGGCAAGGAGGAGAGAGAATAAGGGCTGCCACAGTTGGCAGCCCAGAACCAGCCCCCTCCCCTCCCGGAAAATCCAAACCCCAGGGTTTCAAGGAGGTATGGCTATGCTACCTCCTCTCCAGGGTTGCCTTCCAGAATTTGCACACAAATGGACAACGGTCACCTCAGATGCGTGGGTACTAAACACAGTGACCCACGGATATGCCATAGAGTTTTTTGAGATCCATTACCCAGGTTTCTTCCTTCCCAAAGATCCTCAAAACCTGAAAACACACAGCCATGCTCACAAAGATCAAAAGACTGCTAGCCATCGGGACAGTAGAGCAGGTACCAGAGGCAGAGAAAGTGACAGGCCTCTATTCTGGAGGGCGGTTCTCGACCTCAAGGCCCTAAACACATCAGTAAGAGTCCCTCCTTTCGCATGGAGACACAGAGATCAATCTGCGGAGCCATATCACAAGGGGATTGGATGACCTCAGAGAGGCCTACCTACAAATCCCCATATGCACCAGCCACAGGAAATGGCTCAGGTTCTCTTACTACCAGCAACACTGGCAATATTGAGCCCCACCATTCTGCCTGGCGTCAGCTTCACGTACCTTCACCAAGGTCCTCGTGATACTCCATAACGCAGCTGAGAATGGAGGGGATAAATGTATACGCATACTTAGACAACCTTCTAATACGGTCGCCGTCCTACAAAAAAGCAATGAGGGATCTACAGAAAATGATTACATTCCTATCAAACTGCAGCTTCATAGTAAATCTGGAGAAAAGCCATCTCACACCCACACAGACCTTAGAGCACCTAGAGGTACTGATAAACACGGAACTAAATTTTGTCTTTCTACCCCAATAGAGCTGGGAAAAGCTGCTAAATCTTCTTCAACAGGTGATCACCGGACAGCAGTCCCACCTCAAGACTGACAAGCCTGCTCGGCATGATAGTATTGTGCATCCACATAGTCTTGTGAGCCTGATTTCGCCTACAATCACTTCAAAAGTTCTTCCAGGCGTTTCAGATTCAGATCTGCAAGGGGCAGGACTTCAATGTACAGGTACCAGACAGTGTCAAAGCATCACTGGGGTGGTGGCTCATGCCTTGACGGCTTGCAACAGGGACCCCGCTGTCAGAACCAACCAGGGTGACCCTCACTACCAACACCAGCCTCTCAGGTTGAGGGGGTGCATTTGAGAGAGAAATCATCACAGGGGACCTGGTCCAGGTCAAACAAAAGACACAGCATAACCTGGCTGGAACTAAAAGCCATAAGGCTGGCCCTGTTGAACTTTGCGAACCCCCTTTCAGGAAACCATGTCTTGATTCGCATAGACAACACCACGGCGTAAGCATACAGAAACACTCAAGGGGGATCCAGGAACCATCCAGCCTGCTTGTGTGGGCAGAACGCAATGTCCTATCTATAAAAGCAGTACGTATAAACGTGCACAGACTAGCTAAGCCGGCAAATGATAGAGCCAGGATAATGGTCATTAAACAGAGAAACATTTGAGCTGACAGTTGGGATGTTCAGCGAACCAACAGTAGATCTGTTCACCTTGAGCAACAACAACAAGGTGCCAGTCTTCATATCCTGGTTTCGACATCCTCAGGTAATGGGATATGATGCACTCAGTCAGAGCTGGCCCCGGGGCCTCCTGTATGCCTTTCCACCTCTACCCCTAATAAGAAGGGGACTGGTAAAGATAAAATGGAAACAGGCGCAGGTCATATTAGTCACACCTTGTTGGCCCCGCTGACCTTGGTTCTCCGATCTCATCAATCTAAAAATCACCCCTCCACTACCAGTCAGAAAGGACCTATTGACACAGGGACCGTTAACACATCCCAATCTTTAAATCTTCCACTTAATGGCTTGGAAATTGAGTGGCGCTCCATATGTTGCCTAGGATATTCCAGGGCCATCACCGAAACATTATTGGGGATAAACGCAAATCCACGAGGCGATTTATCCGTAAATGTGGAAAACTTTCACCAACTGGTGTACCCCCAAATCGATTATCCCCCGTTGACCAAGACTTAAAAACATGCTGGACTATATGCAGTCAGGCCTACAGAAGGGTCTTAAACCCAGTATGCTTGCCCAACAGGTGGTGTCATCATACAGTACACTGACTGCCAATGATCAGGAAAGATTGTCCACTCATCCCCATATTAAAAAATTTCTTACAGCCACAAGACTTCATTCATCTCCAGTGGTACATTAGTTCCCTTCATGGGACCTCAATCTGATTGTAACTGCACTCATGGATCTCCTTTGGAGCATCTTAAAGAAATCTTATATTTTTTTGCTATAAAATTGGCCTTTTTGATTGGTATTACATCAGCCAGACGAGTGTCAGAACTCAGGGGCCTTATCCATTGATCCAAATGTATGTATTTTTAGACAGGACTCCTTTAATGAGACTGGACAAGGCATTCATACCTAAAGTCAATACGTATTTTCATAAAGCTCAGGAGATTTCCTTTCCGTCTTTCTGCCCGCAGCCTAAGCATGAGCAGGAAAGACTTTGGCATCATTTAGATGTTAAGAGGGCCGTTAAGATTTATATTAAACGTACCGCCGCCTTCCGTAAGTCCTCAGCCTTGTTCGTTAACTTCAGATCCTGTAAAAGGTGCAACAAGGCATCTAGAACTAACATTTCAAAATGGATTGCAAATTGCATCACAGAAACCTATAGGGCTCAGGACAAACCTCCACCTCAGCAGAACTCTGCCACTTCAGCGGCTTACAGCAGCTACCTGGTCATCGCTGCATGCCTTTAACAAACACTACAAAATTCACACTTTTGACTCTACTGAGGGTGCAGGAGGATCCTACAGAGGGTGTTGCCATGATTTTATGACGCTGGGTAGAGGACTACTTTATGCAAATCAGATCTGCTCCCTTCCCAATTTTTATGGGACACTGCTTTTGTATGTCCCCATGAGTGATGGAATTAGAATGACTGCCCAGGACCCCACAGAGGATAGAAAATTGGGTGCTTACTTTGGGAATTTTCTTTCTGTGAGGGGTCCTGGACAGTCACTTAGCCCACCCTGTCTGTGATAAACATTTAATTTGGTTCAATTGACTGCCTAAGAATTGACATAGTTTCCCTCTTAGTTTTGAGGCTGAAGGTATGTTCTTAGTTATGTTTTATGATTTGTCTTTAGTAGCTTCTTACAACTGGAGAACTGTGGGCGGATCCATGCCATCTATACGCAACAAGATCAGTGCTGCCTCCTCCTGGACGTGACTCAGACCTTCCCCATGAGTGATGAAATTAGAGTGACTGTCCAGGAACCCCCACAGGAAGAAAATTCACAAAGTAAGTACCCAATTTTCTATTTACCCTCTCAAGTAGCAGTAGAACTAGAGGACACTCCATGAAACTAACTGGTGGCAGATTTAAAACAAATAAAAGGAAGTATTTTTTTCACTCAACACACAGTTAAATTGTGGAATTTGTTGCCAGAGGAGGTTGTCAGGGCCAGTAGTATAGCTGGGTTTAAAAAGGACTGGATAAGTTCTTGGAGAATAGGTCCATTAACAGCTATTAACCAAGTAGATTCCAAGATGGGAATTTTTTACTGTCGCGAGCAGGGAGTGATCAACAGGGAATGAATTGCCCATTGTGACTGCTGATACTTCTCCCATGCAACCGAAATTGGCCACTGTTAGGGACAGGATGCTGGGCTTCAAGGACTGTTGGTCTCACTTGGTATGACACTTCTTATCTTCTTATGTATTGAAGTGACCAAATTGTGCTTAGTTTGCGCAAATGGCATTATTTATTTCATTCACTTTTACCCACCAATCTCTGCTTCTGGCAGCTCTATAGGTTGTTTGTGTGATGTGCAATTTTATCTTGGACATCTCCATGCTTAGCTTTCTGGGATGGTGGTCAGGAGAAGTTCAGGAAACATGGCAAAGCTGGCAGCACTTTCCCAACTTTACCATGTATTGTGCCATGGTACTGTTGCTGCTGTTATTCCCTGCTGCTCCCCTCACCCCACCAGCCATTTCAGAAATGTTCTCTTATTATGTTTAGTTAACCTATAGGGATGTGCGAACAGAATGCGGTTCGCACGTTCAGTCATTTGGTTCGAAACTCGGGTTCGGGTTGGCGGAGTTCAGTTCGGCCGAACCTGGCCGAATATTCAAAAATAGCGCTATTGATACCGATACCGAATTCGAAGATTTTTTTTTTATCATTTGGCCCTGAAACAACCCCTGGTCTCCACCCCTGGTGCCAGGAAGTCTGCTCCTCAGCTGCCTCCCCCTTCCTGTCACGTTTTTCCCTCCCGAAGTAGTTTTTCCCGCCCCTGAACTCATCCGAACTCACCCAAACATGACCGAACTGTTCAGCCGTTTTTGTGTTCGGTTCGGACATTCGAACAGACTGAGTTCAGTCCAAACTCCAAACATCCGAACCGCGTTCGCACATCCCTATTAACCTAACTTACTAATTTTATTTATAGCATTCTTTGTTTGCATTATATGAGGGAAGTGACAGTTGGGGAGATTCATATTAGGTGCTCCTGTTGGACTCAGCACTTTTAGCAATAATTTTGCTGGGAGGTATAATTTCATAGTCTGCTTTTGGAGTTGTGTAGCTGTGGATCAGTCCGCCACCACTGTCTGTACTGTCCTCATTGCTGTATCATTTGCCATCTGCAGGACTGGTGCCACGATCCTCCTCATCTCAATTCCCATCACTGCCATCATCCTTCCCATCCAAATTCGCGTTAATTGTCACGACCATCACTGTTCTCCTCATTGGCAATGGGCTTGTGCTGTGATGTCTGTTACTCCATGGGGTTCAGTGACTGTTCTTGGGCAAAAAAGAAGCACTAAGCAGTCCATGAAATCATCATGGAAGCCCTGACAAGCAGGAGTCCAGCCATCATGGAGATAGAATATGTGAAATTGGAGTGAAAGTCCTGAAAAGTCATCTGCTTGTTGCCAAATCTCCAATAGGCCAAACCCAATTATCGCCCATTACTCCACCGCCCACCATGAAGCTAGTGTGCAGTGAAATGTAACAGTTTCGCTTTTGAACTGCAACATCTTTCACCACCCTCTTTCCTCATGCCAATGGGAGGTCTGCTCATCAGATGTATGACAGATAACGTGCTTACATTTCTGAGGGCGTCCTAGTCACACAGAAAATGAGTATGCTTTCAGCACAAGCAGCTTGCACCAATAGGATTGATTTTTCTAAGATGAGCATATACCCACACTAGTGGGACTGCTGGTTATATAATCTATAACTACACCATATTTTGAGAGTGCGTAAAGTTCCAACCATAACTACCATGTATCAAAATCTTCATATGGCTGAGTCACAAGACACACACATGCCATGCAAACAAACCTTTCGCCCTTAGTTCTTTTATTAATAATTCATGAATTCTCGTTGCCCAAATTTTGAACAACCTGGTTACAATGTATATAGCAATGCAGGGTATTGCTTATTTTTTAATTTATTTTTAAAATTTATATGTAGTTACTGTTCTATGTCTATTTATGTTGTCCAGAAACAAAACTGTATTTTTCTTTGTCTTGATTCTATGTATGAGCCGTGTAGAAATCTTTTTTGGGTTATGGCCGTATGGCTACGCCCTGTTTTATAACAATAAATTATAATAATAAAAATTGAACAAACCTTTCCTACTTTTTATTGGCTGGCAGAGCACGTGCTCTGTTGTCCTGGGTGCTGAGATTGGGGTGCCGCTATGGTTCATCTGTTGAGACTCAGGTGCCATGAAGTAAGACACAGGGCTAGGAAGGCAGTTCAGGTACAAGGATCAGCCCTGTCAAGAATCAAACTGAGACTGCCCAAGAGCCACAATTTACCCATCCTTGGCATACAGAAAGGTTGATGTTCCCGATGACTTGTTTACGGAAGGCCTTGTAGAGTCAGGGCCAAGAAAAGGTTTTCTAAGACAGGGCTGGTGTTGCTAGCAAAACGCTCCCCACTTGCTACCAGGAACTATGCTTGGCTATAAAATGCAATTTGCAAAATGGTGCACTAAATTTCAGAATGACCACGGAATCACTGAGGGAGTACAGAGTGTCTAGGTAACATCCCTTTCCTAAAAGATTATGTCTCTACGGTGGCTGTTGATCAAGAGTGGGGGCAGTGCGCAGATCTAGACATAACAGCAGCTACATGCAGGAGGTGGTGAAGTTTTGTCTGCACCTTAGCAGTTTGGAATTGGAAAAATCTCAACAAGTATCAAGATGCATGTTAGCATAAACGGATGTAACAACCAAATGTGTGTTTACAGCTAAAAATGACTAGACAGGATGTTACCAGCAGGATGTGATGCTATGTGTTTCTGTTTTAGAAAAACTGCACGTGTTCTCGGCTTTATACCAATAAAGGTATATTCTGTAAATTGCAGTATAAAACTCCAGCAGTGTGGGAAAAAATGAATGAAGACTGAATGCATCATCCATGCTTAGTGAAACCCACAGATCAGCAAATAATTTGTCGACAGCAACAGCTGCTATTAGTCTCGAATTGCAATAAAGCAAATGTCAGTGCTGCTCGTCACACATGTGGGAAGAGAAATGTGCTAAAGCTAAGGATAGCTTTAAAAAAAAATTTAAAAGCCACATATACACAAGTAGAGAGTCTCTTCCTGGAGAGAGAGCCTGTTGGCAATAGTCTGTCCAGGAAGCCAGTATATACAAAGGGAGTATTTGAGACCATGCAACTTAATCTAGATTAAAAATGATTCCACTTTTCAGATCAGCTTCGTGTTGATGGTTTATTTATTTATTTATTTATTTATTTATTTTTAAATAATGCTGGAAGTGATATGGGATTCCAGTCAAAAAGATATTCTGCTGGACTCTGCTAGCACAGATGAAGTTACATCTCTAGAATTTTTTCTTGGGTGGAACCAAATGCACCTTTTTTAATTCAGAAACTCAATTTGTCTATTTGTACGTGTCAGCGAGAGACTCTCATCCTTTACAAAGTTCACCAGATTAGTCTGATCATTTGGTGCTTTGGTTCATATGGTGTGGCATAAATTAACCAATCAATTACAGAAAGTGCCACTGAAAGATGAACACACAATCTTTGGAAAATGATCATTCAAATCAAGGCAAAAACTTCCATTCAAATTCAATCATAAAAATTATGGAGAATTTCATCGATTTTTCAGCACTGTTTTTAGTCTCAAGTTCTCCCTGTGTGGTTAGATCTGCGCAGAGGATTGCTGTCTAAAAAAAGTGACTGAATGATGGAAATGTATAGTTTATACACGTTTTATTCTTATAAGGAGCTACAACGTGTGGCCTCCTAACGGGGAGTACTTAATTGAACTGACTGACATAATTATTCCATGATGTGCAAGTGTGGTACTGGAACACTTTTACAGTAGTCTGCCTCTTAACGTATTTGGTAAGACTCCCTGTGTGCAGTCTTTGGAGTCAAGACCAATTTTAAAAAAAACAACCTATTAAAAATGCCATTAGATTAAACCCAAATTGGATGTTCTGAGGGCTATCTGTGAATGTTCCCGCTTGCTTGCAGCATCAAAAGGTTAAATTCTCTAGAAAGGAAGTTATTTTCAGCAGAACTGATTCTTCCAAATTCCAGAAGATTGAGTAAAATTTCAAAATCACTTAATCAGAGCCAGCCTACCTGTTCGACAGGGTGAACCCACCTGCCCACGGGTTTGGCTTTCTCAGACTTAGCATCAAGCATTATTTCTACTGATCTATGTATCCAGGTTTACCAGGGAGGGAGGAGCCTGTGTTCCAGTCACTCTGCAAGACCCAGGGTAAGACTTGTATGCAGGGAAGATGGGTTGCATTTTGACCTTCTCATAACTGCTCTAGAAGCACAGGTATTAGTGAATTTCTATCTGCTAAAATCAGGCTGTGACTCACTCTCAAAAGGCTCTGTTAAGCAACATTTTCGAAGTCCCACTGCCCAGCTATGGACGAAGATCTGACTGAGATGCAGAAGAAATTGAATATTGAAATTATTGATATTAAATATATTTAGTTAAATATAAAACTAAAGGTTTGAAATAAACTTGTTAGATCCTTGGTAATTAAATTTCTTGATAATTTAAATAAGAGCACATTCCCACAACCAGGATATCAGCACTTTTTCCTTTCCCCCGCATATTATAATGAAAGGACTCCATGCACTTATTTAGGAGTGCTTCTGCTTGTTTTTTAACCGCATTTGGGGGCATCCAAAAGCTACCTTTACAAGCGCACATTTGACATGCCCCACATAAATCCATCTGTGGGAATATCAGTGCCTGGCTTCCCCGGCTCTGGGCTTCGCTCCTCTCCCCTCTCCGGGAGCTGAGAGCCAGAGAAGCAGGCGCTGTGTAACGGACATGATATTAACTAGCCTAGTCAATTACATGTCAGTTACACCGCACCCTGCTTCCCTGGCTCCCAGAGAGAGGAGAGGGCGGAGCCAGGAAGCAGGGTGTGGTGTAACTGACATGATATTGACTAGGCTAGTCAGTATGTCAGTTACACAACGCCTGGCTTTCCCGGCTCTTAGCTCTGCCCTCTCCGGGAGCCTAGAGCCCAGAAAGCAAGGTGCGGTGTAACTTGACATCCGCTCCTCCTCCTTTCCTCCCACCCCCACCTGAGGGGCTTGTGGGAATGTGAAAGGCGCATTCTTTAAAATCCTTGAATGCGCAAATGCTGGTGTGAATAAATGTAAGCGCATTTTAAAATTGCCTGCATTTAGAAATACCAGCATTTTTGTGTATGTGGGAATGCGCTCTCAGAGTGCTTCTCTTACTCCAATAAAAATCTCCGCAGTGAAACCTATTTGAGTTGTTGTTGAAATGCATTTGTTCATTGAAGTTACAAATCCTGATGTCTGAGTCACTGTAGTTTGATGTTGTAATCTACAAAATACCTCTGCAAAAGCCAAATTAAAGCACAAGAATAAGTTGTTCAGCAGTAAATCATTGGTGCCTGAAACAATTGACCATAACGTCTCGAGGGACCCATGTTCTGGGATTTTATTTGGTTTAGGATTTACAGCTTCCTACTAGAAAGTAAGAGAACATGACAGGGAATGATCAAATAAAGAGTCTAACAGAAACATAATTGTTTTTAAGCCAACCTTTTATTTTAAAGGGACATCAACTTAAAAGTCATATTTGTGCCTGATAAGTCTTGCCTCCTATATTTCAAAATAGACAGGACTAAAATGGGTGGTAGGAAGGGAGCTTCCAGAGCCCAGCCCCCACAATTAAATTCAAGGAGATGGGGAGGGGGAGTGAGCCCTGGAAAATGTTTCAGTAGGTGTGTGCACCTCAAAATGTGAAAGACCGGGAAACGACTTATATTGGCCATCTCACGATTAGAAATGAAAACCAGAAAAAAACTGGGTGGCTTATTTGACTTTCCTGTTCTACCCCCTGTGCTGCTGGTCACATAGATTGAATCACAAGAACTCCTGTTCTATAGTTCTCTGTAGAAAGGTAGGGTGATCCATGACTGGATTGCTATCTGGAGAGTACGGTTCAGTTGCGTACTCTGACAAGCTCTGAGGCAGGGTGGAGTTTGTGGCATCTGGGACGTGACTTGGGTCCCAGCAATTCATTTGGCATTTTCCTGATATTTAATTTCACATTTTGAAGTGCACACTCCTATTGGGAACATTTCCCAACGCTCAGTCCCCCCTGATTTTAATTGCTGAGGCGGAGACCTGCAAAGCTCCCTGCTCAAATTAACCCCTACCAACAGTAGTGGGCCCCATAAAAGATAGCAGCCAAACTGCTTTGTCTGTATCTGAAAGAAGATGTCTCTTTTCCACTTGTTGAGTGCATTTAACGCCAACAGCTTTTTTTTCTTTTCTTTATTTGTAGAATAAAGCAATTTCCTGTGGTTGTCTGGGTCTTTCATACAGCAGAAGAGAACATTTTTAGAGCTAGGGAAATGTTTGTAGTAGCTCAGGGTTTTGAGAGGCAAATGTAGAAAATGACATCACTTTAATTTGTTTTATTTAAAAAAAAAAAAATACCTGTCAAGTTAATGCCTCTTTAATTTCCTTTGGAGTGGGGATTGCAATCTTTGTGCAATCCAAACAATGGGGACATGAAAGAAAACAGAAGTGCCCTGGCAGTTAAACAAAGCTCCAGAAGAAAAGGTCCCCATTCTGTCTTCTTTCAAAGCTCCTCTAAGGGCTCACATTTCAATTTTAAACAGAACCTTGCCACAAAAAGTAGAAGAAATGAAAACTATCTGATTTTTTACAACTATCTGCTGCAAATCAGCTTCAGTGGGAGTAGTCTAAAGTAAGTGGTTTGTAGATCACATCCATCATTTATGAAATGTGATACAAGCATGGTTGAGTGCTCTTCAGATGAGAATGTTTGGTAAAGGTGTTTTCAGAGATCGCTCTGGTACCAAAGGAAAGAACCAATGGTTACCCATGGGGTGCATTCTGCAGGGTTCTTATGATGCCTGAACAACAGTATCACATGGTTACACACAGTCTAGTAGTTGACAAGTCTTCCCATGTACCCGCAAGACATTTCAACATCTGTACTATGATGTAATTATACATTACTGCTGTTCAGACTTTGCGAGAACCTTGCAGAAACCACCCCACTGGTAACCACTAGGTGATTTATTTTGGTATCAGAGTAATGTCTGAATACCTCAGTCAAGCGAGATTATATTGACGGTTTTGCAGGTTTTATCTGCTTCTGTACAATCCGAATAAGTGCCTGATCACAGGTACGTTATGAAGCTTGACCAGTAGGATAATATGCTCAGTATGGAATTGTTGTTCTAACATAGGATTCCTTCAACATTCAGCACCTGCCCTTTTAACTATTATTATTATTAGCAAGCATTTATATAGTGCCTGCAATGTACCTGGCGCTTTACAAAGTAATAGAATAGACAAGGTCCCTGGACCTAGGGCTCACAATCTGAGAGACAGAGGGGAGTGGGGGAGATGAAGGAAGGGGATCAGGGAGAAACAAGGGGTGTAACATTCATGAAGTTGCAAGGTCTCAGGTGCACATGCTTGACTTGGTTACATCGAGAATGATGGCTGGTTGGTTCATGTGGTGAGGATAGGAGTACACAGACCTCAGGTAACATTGTACTGGATGGTAGGTATCAGCAGGAGTTAGGAGATGGGAGCCAGGAGTCAGGGGAGGAAGAGGTAGGTTTTGAGGAGGAATTTGAAGGTACGAAGGGAGGGGGTGAGACGGATGTGGGAAGGAAGGGAGTTCCAGGTGTGGGGGGCAGCTAAGGAAAGCATGCACACCTGCAACTTCTTGAATCTCTGTCCCTCACTGTGGCAGGGTCTACAATTCTCCCCGGAGATTGTGCACAAATACAGGGAATTAGTCACCAGCCCTGCCACAGGGTAACGTTCCACCAAGCTAGTGGTGGGGTAATACTGATCTCCATAAACCTCCCCTTCCAGCCAGCCTGTCACCACTGCTATGCAGGGTTATTGCCCAACTTAGGGCTCTCAACCTCTGCTATTAAGTCACTTGGCCCAGCAGCCAGGTTGTAACTAAACCAAGTCCCAAGAGGGCTTCAAGCCAACAGGAACTCTCTCACCTGTTTTGCAGAGTTCCCTTGGGTTCCAGTCAACTATGGGGTCCGAGGTGATGGTTTCTTCTATTTGCCTGGGGAGCGATTTCCAGGAGCTCCGTACCACTCAAACGCTGCACCCAAATGAAGGGTTCTCACTTTTTAAGGAGCGTATTCAGCATACATTCTCCTCTCATTGGCAGAGTAGGTTCTCCTTTACTATAACTGTACCTATGTCCTCTAGCGCTATCCTCTGGGCTATCCCCTGAGCCGCCCCGAGCTGCTCTGTCAGCAGGAGGGTTGCGGGATATAAGAATATTTAAATAAATAAATATTCTCCGTACCAGTGCTCCCTGCAGGTGCTGCCTCTCAAAAGGCCAGCACCGTGGCCGCCAGCCACCGTACTACACTCCCTCTGTGCGTTTTCCCTTTGTCTCTCTTCCCTTGTCGATCCTAGACTGCAAGCCCCTCGAGGCAGGGACCTGTCACTAATCATGACTGTTCAACACCAGGTCTATTGCTGGCACTGCATATAAATTAAATGTATTCCACAAGTTAAAAAAAGGTAGTAAGAGGAGCAGATGTCTGACAGGTGTGGCTAAATGGCGAGGTGAAGGCTATTAGTGCCAAAAAGATGTCCTTTAAAAAATGGAAAGCTAGTCCTAATGAGGAAAATAGGAAAGAGCATAAGCACTGCCAAATTAGACGTAAAACGTTAAAAAGGCAGACCGAGGGGCAATTTGAAGAGTGACTTTCTAAAGATGCAAAAACTAATAATAAAAACTTTTTTCCCAAAAAATATTTTATTGAAGAACAGATGATAGTTGTTACAGAAGGTAATTTCCTCCCAACCGGGAGAGGTTACGTAGGAAAGAAAGAGAAAATAAAAGTAAAACAAATATTTGTCCGGGTCTGAGGAGCAACAGGCTCCCCACAACACGTTTTATCAGTACAGGTAAGTATTGTAGAGGTAAGTATATACCAAAATTCACTTAGTCTCATGGCGAAAGAAGTCAAATGTTAGTCATATTTCCTGTAGATTAATTGAGTTTGTGTATTCACTAAAGTTTATGCCATCAGTTATAATAGGCTGCCAAGGTAACCATATAGCATAAACGTCTTCCAATTTTTCATTTAGGTCAGCGACAACTCTTTCCATTGAAACAGCATGCCACAAACGGTGAAGCCAGTCATTCATGGTTGGTCCTGATGAGGATTTCCATTTACTTGCTACGGTATGTATAACTGCAAGGAATAGTACTTAGCAGGTAGCTTTTTGAGTGGAGGTAATTTTTGTGATACACATTCCCAACATGGCCATTTGTGCAGTCAGGCCAATCTCCAGGGGGGATGTGCTGAAGGATGTGTTGCCAGATATTGTTCCAAAATTTTGATACTATGGGGCAGTGCCACCAGCATTGCACGTAGGTACCAGTTAATCCAAACCTTCTCCAACAGAGAGGGGAAAATCCAGATTTCATACTGTGTGTGTGCTGGTGTCAAATAGACCCTCATAGACAGTTTGATTTGAGGTTATTTGACCATCTTAAACATTTGCTCCCCGATTTGTGTCATCTCAGTCTTGGTAACAATAAATCATCACTCCATTTATTTATTTATTTTTATTATTACATTTCTACCCCGCCCCTCCTGAACACAGCTCAGGGCAGCTTCCAATCATAAAACAACAATATAAAACAGTCTAAAACACATACAACACCATTATTCAAAACATAAAATAAACAGGGCCTGGGATATAAAACCATTTAGGATGACGGAGATAAAATCACCTACCCACCCCACTCCCCAAAGGCCTGGGCGAACAACCAGGTCTTGCATCTTTGCCGAAATACCAACAAGCTCGGGGCCAGACGGGCCTCTTTCGGTAGGCAGTTCCAGAGACGCGGCCCGGCCACCGAGAATGCCCTCTCCATTGTGGCCCCCTGCTTAACGCGGGGGACCTCCAAGAAGGCACCCCCAGCAGACCGAAGGAGCTGCTCTGGGGCATGGAGGGCAAGGCGGTCCCTGAGGTATGAGGGGTCGAGACCGTGAAGGGCTTTATAAACCAATACCAGCACCTTGAACCTGGCTCGGCACACTATTGGCAGCCAGTGCAGAGCCTGGAGCACTGGTGTTATGTGCTCCCAGTGACCCGCCCCCGAGAGGAGACGGGCCGCTGCATTCTGCACTAGCTGAAACCTCCGAACCGGGCACAAGGGAAGCCCTATGTAGAGCGCATTGCAGTAGTCCAGCCTTGAGGTGACGAAGGCATGGACAAGGGAGGCCAGGTCCGGGCCGGATACGAATGGACGCAGCCTATGCACCAGACACAACTGGTGGAAGGCAGTCTTAGCAACTGCCTCCACCTGCCTCTCCAGGCGGAGGTCTGCATTCAGTATCACCCACAGACTCCGGACCTGCTGAGCTATAGGAGAGCGAACCCCCCCCAACCAGGGGGGCCACTACCTCCCTCGCTCTCCCCACCAACATCACCTCTGTCTTATCAGGGTTGAGCTTCAGTCTGCTCTGCCGCATCCATTCTGCAACGGCCTCCAAACATTGGGATAGCAATGAGACGGCAGGGTCGGGTCAGTTGAAAAAGAAAGGTACAGCTGAGTATCATCAGCATACTGGTGACACCGTACCCCGAACCCTCTCACGACCTCCCCCAAGGGCTGCATGTATACATTAAATAATAATGGAGACAGAATAGAACCCTGCAGAACGCTGCATGATAAAGCGCGGGGGCGCGATGTCTCATCCCCCAACACCACCCGCTGGCTTCTCCCCGAGAGGAATTAACGGAACCATTCAAGAAAATTCCCATCCAGACCCCCCAGGTCACGCAGCAGCCTCAATAGCAGCCCATGGCCCATGGTATCAAAGGCGGCCGAGAGATCTAGCAGGATGAGAAATGTTTAACATCCTGCATCCATCTCCCGGCGGAGGTCGTCTACCAAGGCCGTCTCAGTGCCATAGCCAGGATGGAACCCAGATTGAAAAGGGTCTAGGAAACTGATGCTATCTAGATGCAACTGGAGCTGGAGTGTCACTGCCCGCTCAATAACCTTCCCTAAAAAGGGAAGGTTAGAGACAGGTCAGTAACTGGTGAGCGCATCCACATCCAAAGATGGTTTCTTCAGCAGGGGGCGCACCACAGCCTCCTTGAGGCAGGGCGACAATCTCCCCTGCTGCAAGGATGCGTTAACTACCCTCCAGCACCGTCCCCAACGTCTCCCTGGAGGCTTTCACCAACCAGGACGGGCATGGATCAAGTTCGCAACAGGTGGCCCTCACAGACCCCAAGACATCCGCTGCATCGACCGGCGTCACCTCCTGAAACTCCCCCCACAAAGCTGGACCAGATGGGACTTCCATCACCTCGCGCTCTTCCCCCACTGCCCCTAATCCAACGTCAAAGTCAGTCTGAATCCGAGCAATCTTGTCTGCGAAGTAGTTGACAAACTCCTCACAGCGGGCCTGGGACAAGTCCCCATCCAGGCGGAGGGAGGCCGGACTGACCAGCCCCCGCACCACCC
>QEPC01009674.1:4375308-4401070 GCA_003113815.1 Sphenodon punctatus
GGTTTAAAGACAGTATTCCTGTTAGCAATAACTTCATTAAGAAGAGTTAGTGAAATAGCAGCCATAATAATCTCAGAACCATATTTGCAGATTTATTTTCCAAGACAGAATAGATATTGCTTTACATCCTAAATTCCTCCCTAAGATAGTATAAGTAAGACAGTTGTGAGAATGTGGCCCTTTTTACACGGTTCTCTCCTCCCAGCTGTAAACACGCAGATTTCTGTGTGTTCATGGGTGGGGGAACCCCATGTGAATGACGTGGTGCACGCGCCCATGGTGAGTGGGGGTACGTGCGCACTCGCCTAACACGCATCCCCACTCACCCCCCCACTCATCCCCATGCACGGAGCAACAGGGGGAAACGGTGGTTACTATGTGGGTGTGGATGAGTGGTGGGTGAGTGGGGATGTGTGTGCAGCTGTGTGCATGCCCCATCCATGCACTGGTGCGCCCACCGACTCCCCACCCGGCGGAGCCATGTAAAGATATCATGTGAGGAGCCACTGGAAGAAGAACAGAAGGTTGCTACCTTGCAAACAAGGTTCTTTGAGATGGCTCCGAACATTCTCACAATACCCACCCTTCCAGCCCTGCATGGAATTCTTTTCTTATATTTCTAGAAAGGGTTGAAAGGAACTGTCATTCAGAGGGGGAGGGTTCTTTTTATAATAGAGGAGCTCAAGACTATCATGTGGTCTATTATTTGAACAGGGTGAGTGCACACAACCCAGCTGTGAGAATGTTAGGAGCCATCTTGAAGAACCTTCTTTACAAGGTAGCAACCTTCTGATCAGCACGTGGGGAGGAGCTGTTTGTAAACAGCCTTATCTCCCAGCCCGATCCAGTGTCCCAGCTGCTGCTGCCGCTGCAGCACTACTAGAAGGCAGAGGCAGGTGAGGGATGGGGTCTGCAGCCAGGGAGGGGAGGAAGAATCGCTTTCTGGGGGAGAAGCTGGCTGCAGCCAGCTGCCCAGCCAGACAAGTGCGGGGCCCCAGCTGGCGGCGGGGCCATGTGCGGCCGCACATGTGGCACATGCCTGGGGCCAGCCCTGAGAGACTGGTCGGTAACTGGCGAGGGTGTCCATGTCCAATGATGGTTTCTTTAGCAGGGGACGTACCACAGCCTCCTTGAGACTGGGCGACAACCTCCCCTGCTGTAAGGACACGCTCACTACCCTCGCCAGCACCGTTCCCAACGTCTCCCTGGAGGCTTTCACCAACCAGGACGGGCATGGATCAAGTTCACAACACGTGGCCCTCACAGACCCCAAGACATCCGCCAGCGTCACTTTCTGAAACTCCCCCACAAAGATGGACCAGATGGGGCCTCATCACCTCGCGCTCTCTACCTACTGCCCCTAATCCGGCTGCAAAGTCGCTCTGAATCCAAGCGATCTTGTCCGCGAAGTAGCTGACAAATTCCTCACAGCGGGCCTGGGACATATCCCCGTTCAGGTGGAGCGGATGGGCATGCTGGGCAGAAAGGTACCCTGCATCTGGAGGGTGAAACTCCTCTTGAAGTGACTTGTACAACTGGGATAATAATTTTAACTGAGCCATGCCTAAAAATAAAGATCTCTCAAGCAGGTGTATGTTCCTTGTAAAAAAAAATTTGTACTTGTGAGAATTAAATAAGCTGCATATTTTATTATACAACAATTTTAAAAAAACCACAATAAAAACTTTTTGAAGTACATCAGAAGCAAGAAGCCTGCTTGAGAATCACTTGGGTCAGGAGGTTACAGGGACATTCATCCTCAGGGGGAATAAGGCCATTGCAGCAAAGCTGAACACATTCTTTGCTTCGGTCTTCACTGGAGAGGATGCTGGGCAGATGCCCATGCCAGAACTATTATTTGTAGGTGATGAATCGGAAGAACGGTCACAAATCGATGTGATTCTGGAAGGCAGCAGTATTGTTTATATAGCACCAGCAATGTACCTGCCTTAAAAGGCATGCAATCTAGAAAGGACAGAATGAAGAGGTAACATTGGGAGAGACAGGGAAATGCAGGTGCACATTCTTTGTTGCAAAGGGAGGGAACAGTATAGAGAGAACTGTAAATGAGTAGTGTGGGACTGGCCATGACGAAAGTCTGTGGCGAATAAAATAAAATAAAATAAAATTTGAATTTGAATTTGAGTAGTGTGGGGGAGTGAGGGGTTTGGGTAGGCCTGATGGAAGAGGTAGGTTTTTAGGAGGGATTTAAAGGGAAGGAGGGAGCAACATGTATGTATTTTGACACCACTTTTGACACCCTGGACCATGGGCGGCTGCTGAGACAGCTGCGTGACCTGGGGGGTCTGGCCGGGACTGTTCTTGAATGGTTCTGCTCATTCCTCTCGGGGAGAAGCCAGCGGGTGGTGTTGGGAGCTGAAACATCTTGCCCCCGCACCTTATCCTGCGGCATTCCGCAGGGTTCCATCCTGTCTCCATTGTTATTTAATGTATATATGCAGCCCTTGGGGGAGGTCGTGAAAGGGTTCGGGGTCCGATGTCCCCAATATGCTGCTGATACTCAGCTGTACCTCTCTTTTTCAGCTGACCTAGACCCTGCTGTTTCGTTGCTGTCCCATGGCGGAATGGATGTGGCAGAGCAGACTGAAGCTCAACCCCGATAAGATGGAGGTGATGGTGGTGGGAAGAGCGAGGGAGGTGTTGCCACCCCTGATTGGGGGGGTGCGTCCTCCTATAGCTCAACAGGTCCGGAGTCTGGGGCTGATATTGGGCGCGGACCTCTGCCTGGAGTGGCAGGTGGAGGTAGTGGTGAAGGCCGCTTTCTGCCGTTATATCTGGTGCGGAGGCTGTGTCCGTACGTCTCCGGCCCGGACCTGGCTTCCCTCATCCATGCCTTCGTCACCTCGAGGCTGGACTACTGCAATGCGCTCTACATGGGGCTGCTCTTGTTCCTGGTTCGGAGGCTGCAGCTAGTGCAGAATGCGGCAGCCCGACTCCTGACGGGGGGGACGGGATGTTGGGAGCACGTAACACCTGTGCTCTGAACTCTGCACTGGCTGTCAATAGTGTGCCAAGCCAGGTTCAAGGTTTTGGTATTGACCTATGAGGCCTGCCCCAGAGCGGCTCCTTCGGTCTGCCAGGGGTGCCTTCTTGGAGGTCCCCCGTGTTAAGCGGGGGGCCACAATGGAGAGGGCATTCTCGGTGGCCGTGCCATGCCTCTAGAATTCCCTCCCGGAGGAAGCTCACCTGGCCCCAAGCCTTTTAACATTCCGGCGAATTTGAAAACCTGGCTGTTCGCCCAGGGCTTTGGGAAGGGGGGGTTATCTCCCTCCACCCTTATTTATTGTATTAATCATTTTAGTACTACCCTGGTTTTAATTGTTGTAATTTTATTAGTGTTTTTAAAATGTTTTATAACTGTATTTTTATATTTTTTTAGATTGTTAGCCACCCTGAGCTCTTTACAGGAGGGGCGGGATAAAAATGTGATTAAATAAATAAATAAATATTCAGGGAGGGACTTCATGGGAGAAGACTGTTCAGGAGGCAGGAGAGGGTGCTGGCAGAGGAGGAGAGAAGTTCACTAATTCAGTATTCATATGATTATGATTCACTGAACTAATGCCTCAATATTTTCTAAGCAACCAAAGCATGTGAAAACAAACCCAGGTCCTGACTGTGTCTGATAACTCAGGATCCCATGATCCTTTTTAACACGTCTCAAAGTCCTGCTTAAATCTGAATTTGAGTAATTAAGGAGACTACTCAGATGAACAAGTTTCCTTTTGCACGGAATGCAAATCCACGGAAGATCTTTGACCTAGGTTGCAATCCTCAAACCTTACTCCAGAGTGGTCCCATCAAATTAAGTGAGACCACTCTTAAATTATTTCAAGAGTGCAGCCTTAGTCACTTTCAGTATTTGGTTGTGTTGGACTTTCGCATAGAAAAAACACGTTTGAAAATATGGAAATGTGATTTTAAAACTGCTAGTAATGGCAGAGAGCTCAGAGCTAGGTCAAATTTCATTTGCATGTGTAACAAATGATTTAAAATCAAACTGATGATGGGTTTAAAAATAAAACAGTTTTTAAGGTATTGACTGCAGTTCTGAAGTTTTCTGTTGTTTTGAAGAACTTGTCTCAAATCCCCCGGGGCTGAAATTGCACGTTCTGATACTCAAGCAAAAGTAAACTTTACCATTTATTTATTTTTTAATTATTTGATGTAGAACTGCAACTCATCAATAGTTTATTGTTTTAACCAATGGTTATAACAAAGTGCAAGAAAAGTTTACACAAAACCAAATTTTAGTACAAAACAAAAGAACAAAACAATAACAGTTAGTAGTAGTAGTAGTAGTAGTATTATATTGTGTTAAATTACATTACTATTACTGTATAACATAAAATATGAAATAAAAATCTTACTCCTGTACAGGGCCTAAGCCCCTAAAGTTACTATTCAAATAAATCCCCAATGCCATAAGTCTTTCTTGTGGCAAAACATAGCAAGACATAACCTCGCAAGACTCTGCGGATAAAGTTTAAACAAAATCCGCTTACATAAAATCCTCAGCTCAAAATCTTATCCTTATACAAGGTGTGAATTGCCTATCCCCTAAAACTGAAACTTGACATACTTCTAAAGGCTCTCAATAGCATAAGTCTTGCTCCTACATGAAGCATTAATTTCAATATTACCGAAGATTATTACCAGAAAGTAAAATAGTCTTAATCGGCCACCCACTTAGGATATTATCTTAACCATTACTATCCAAAGTGACCAAAGCCCATAAAATTAAAATAGGTCAGGGGGCCTACAAAAACAGCACAGAAGCTTCAATGGCAATAAAGAAGAAGAAATTTAACATCAGCAACATGTTTCATAATCTCATTTGGAAATGCTCTGGCACCTTAATACCATCATAATATGAGCTATATTGGCCAATTTCATTATTATATGATCTTGAGGATTAGACAGAAGGTAAGCCAGCTTTAAATGCATGTCCCAATGACTTTTTCCTTTCAAAAGTGGAATTAACTATTTTTCTCTTACTTCTTTTGAACGTGGGCACTCAAACAGGTAGAGAGTTAGATCCTCAACTCACTGCATACCACATGAACAGAATCTTAATTCATAAGGGATTTGTTTATATCTGCCCTCTGTAGGCATCAGTTGAAATCTTACAAAGGTCTACAAATGGTAAAATTACTAATAGCTGTTAAATAGTGTTCAAGTTGATGTCGTGTCTTGTATTTGCAGAGCCATCGAGCTACTCTGACAGCATTTAAGTGCAGCTAAATCGTTTTGTGTAAGATATTTTTTAAACATATTTATGATCATAGCCCTTGCCTTGACTTGGGGAAAACCCTTGAGAACATCAGTGGATAGACCAACCGATTGGGATCTTAATGCTATGCTGTTTTTCCAGGGTGAATTGAAATTGGAATTTTGTAACTCTGACCAGCATAGCCTAGATAAACGGGTTTCAGGCATACTCAATACTCTATCAATATGAGACGAGGACTTTTGGGGCCCTCATCTCAACAGGAAGAGTACCGGTCTCAATTCTCACCATGCACGATGGGGTGCGTTTAGGTATCCTTACAGGGATTTAAGAAAGCAGTTTTGAAAAATCTCTAGTTGGTCTGACACAAATAAGCTCCAAACATCTGCGCCGTACAGCATTTGGGGGCACAGTTTGTGCTCCAATAGTTTTAAAGCTGGTAAAATCAACCTCCCTCCGTATCACGGCAACTAATAAATGAAAGAGATTGGGGTTATTTGAACAGCCATATCTGAGCTTGTATAATAACTTCTTACAGGCATGTAGTCTCTGGTGGACCACTTACATTGTTTTCCAAAGTGTCCAAAGGACTGATCTCATATGAATATTTTAATGTAATAAAGCGTGTATACTGTTGCAGTAACTCAGTTTCTAAAAGGAAGTCTTATTAGAGTGACTTTCAGTGCTTCGTGATGGTTGCTGTAATTGAGTCCGCAGACATTTAAGAGACTACATCCGTGAGCCCGGGACTGTTACTGAATATACACAAGATAAATAGAGGGGAGTAAAGGAAGTTATGACATTACTTTGGAGGTGGAGGAAGACTTTTGATTCACCCCTGCGTTACTTCTGTTTTACGTCAATCTCCATTGATTTCTTGGGAGTTGTGCTGGGGGATGACATAAGATCGAGCCATGTTTAAATCAAGCAGATAGTTCCGGTTTCATTAAGATACTTCTGTTAAATCTGCACTGATTGATTGACTCTCTCATGAACTGGTTCAGTTTTTCAACATTTGCTTGCTGCCTAAAATGCCTAAAAACTTGCTGGTGCCTTAAAAATTTAGTTATTGCAATTGGCCGTTCTTAGGAGAGAGGGATGGAAGAGACTCTTTTCTTCTGTACTGAGGCTGTGTGTGTGCCTACAGGTGGAAGAAAAAGACCATCACTGATTTGAGGCTATAGTCTAATGCCTCTGTAATCTGCATCTCTAGCATCACACCCCTATAAGGCTTGGGAGGAACTCAGTTTTGTTATTCATTTATTATTTATATAGCACAAGCAATGTGCCTGACATTGAACAATTATGACTAGAGACAGGTTCCTGCCCTGAGGGGCTTTCAATTTAGGATGGACAAAGAACGGGAGACAAGTGGGAGGGGAACATAGGGTGAGACAGGGGATACATTCATGAAGCTGAGGGGTTGCAAGTTCATCTGCTTAACTTGGTTTCAAGGGGGAAACGAGGATTCTGAAGGATCAGATGGTATGAGGAGGAGCATCGGTGAGCAATCGGTGGATGAGGAGCTAGGGAAAGCCTGATGGAAGAGGTATGTTTTTAGGAGGAATTTGAAGGTAGAGAGGGAGGGAACAGATTGTACGTGCTAAGGGTCGAAGTTCCAGGCAGAGGGGACAACATGAGAGAAAGGAGTGAAGACAATGAATGGAGCAGAAGACTGTGTGGTGCGCAAGGGTGATTACAGAGCAGGAGTGAAATGGGAATCTAGCAGGAAATGAGCACAGAAAGGACCAATGCCATGAAGAGCCTTTTAGCCCTTCTGGAATGTGCTCAGATACCCTGGATTTGGAAGGATAAACCGAAGACACGCAACCTGTACACCACACCCATAGCCAGCATATCCGAGCACTTTCCAGAAGTGCTACATGCAGCCTCTATTCCACCCTAGACCTTCCGCGATGGGGCAGTAGAGATGCACAAATATGAAATTGTTCTATGTGGCAGTGAGGCTGCATCCAGACGAGGCTGCTTCCTTAACGTTCAGGTTTAATTTTCAGCTCATGGCATAGGAAATGCCTTAAAGGTATACCACTGGTGTAGAGAAACTATCCTTTATCATGACAACACAGGGTGACCCGAGGTGACTGCCCCAGGCCCTGCTCTTTCCACAGTAGCCCTACCCATTTTCACCAGCAGGGGGAGGGGGAGCCAACATGACTCTCTCTAGGGCCCTGCAGAAGGTGCCTCCAGTTGGGGAGGGAGCACCAGGGACCCTACATTTTATCTTTGCCCTGGGACTCACAAGTTCTGTTGCTGGCCCTGGGTGACATAACTAAAATCTTCATGTTGTCTGTAATAAAGAAATGAAAATGGATTAACACAGGATATATACCGTGGCCAGGACGGGGAAATGGCGTAGGTGTTAGGTTTGTGCCCTCATGTCCAGTAGAAAGGACTCAGAGACCAAGAACTGAGTTAAACACAGCCATCTAAGATGGCTACTTTAGTGAGTCTGCAAAACACAGGGGAAGGAGTGGGGAGGGCCCGCCTAACAAAATAGCTGCAGAGCTCCCAGGGTTTCTTTAAAGGGACAGTACATACATAACAGGAGGCCAGGAGAGTAAGGCCACTTGGTTACAGCAGATGGGCTTTATTTCTGTCTGTTAGGCCCAGCTGTCTCCTCTTTTTGTTTGCATCCAACAAAAGAGCCTTGAAACTACCATTTAAAATATTCGCTCTATTTATTCTGCTTTCTCTAGGTTTCCTATGCAGCCCCTTTCCTTAGGATTCATTATGCCTTTTAGTGTTCATACTCTTGTGTTAATTTATTTCAGCACGTCCTAACAGAGTTTTATGATCATATTGCCCATTTTAACTTTTACCCAAAGATACTGTGGGTTTCTATTTCTATTCACGGTGACTGCGTGATGCACTTCCTGGTGCTAACTAAAATAAAAGCAAGCTGTCTCCGGTGTTCCCAGTCAGTTTCACAGCAAGAGAAATAATGCCCAGGGTGGAGGAAACACTAGTTCCACAGGGAACTTTTTAAAAGTGAGAGAATTCAGTCTTCAGAATGGATACTTAGCCAAGCCAGCTCTTTCCAAGTGCTTCCTTAATGCTATTTGTAACTGGTGTTTTCATGGTAGGAAATCTCCCAAGCCCTTTGTGACACCATTCTACAGACTGACAGGTTTCACTATTAGGAAATTCAGCCTGATGTTATGTCAAGCTTGTCCTTTGTCCAGCTTTAGTCAATGGACTTCCTAGTTAGTCCATCTCAGAAAACTGTGCTTACTGAATATCAGCATAAGGGACAAAGTAGTACAGTGATATTTTTTATTGGACCAATTGCACTCAGAAACATGCTCATTGCTCTGTAACCTCCCATTACCAGAAATCTCTAGTAAACCGATTTTTTGTTCCTGATTCTTTGCTGAAGTGCTAGCAAACTGTAGTGGATCGTTACAATGTCGGTGCTGTAATGACTAGGTGCCAATTCCAGTGGTTGCTATTGTGTGATGTATCTGAAAGGCTTGGATACATCACACAATAGCACACAATTGGCCAATAACGTGCTTTTAGCCTGACTTCCTGTGGGGAAAATATGCGTATAAATTGTGTGTACATGTGTTTTGTTTGTACTCCTCTGTTCTATAACTTTTGATCCTGCAACCAATTCCAGCCAAATTTGATAGGGGGGTGGCAGGCCCAAAGTTTAACATGAAAAGCACTCAGGGACGCAGCTGACTAGGCTGCAATTTTATTAACACAGCACATAACTTTCTCCAAAAAGCAATGGATCCAGAATCCAGCTTTGCTTTGCTGCAGTAACAGACGATTTTTTATTATTATTCATTTTATTAAGTATTTATATAGCACCAGCAATGTACCTGGTACTTTACAATTGTTGAGAGTAGAGAGGAGGAAGTTCCCTGCCCCAGGGGACTTACAATCTGAGAGAGACAAGGGAGGTGAGATGAGGGGTGGGGCAACAGAGGGAGAGACGAGGACACATTTGTGAAGGTGTGAGGTTGCAGGTACACATGCTTAGCTTCATTACACGGGACAGTGAGGTTGGGAAAATTGGGAAGGGGGACTAAGGGGATGAGGAGCTAGGGAAGGCCTGGCAGAAGAGGTAGGTTTTCAGGAGGGATCTGAAGGTCAGGAGGGAGAGGAGTGAATGTGTTCAGGGAAGCAGTTCCAGGCATAGGGAGTAGCAATAGAGAACCAACAAATACGCTTAGAGGAGCAGGGGAGGTTGGTAGAAGAGGAGGAGTGGAGTGGGAGACAAGTTTAGAGAGAGAGGTGGGGGTAAAGTCATGAATAGCCTTATAGGTAAAGACAAGAAGCTTGTGGTGCAAGATCTGAGGGTGAGAGCTGAGTGAAAGCCGGAAGCAATCGGTGTGAACTTTTGGAGTGGCCTGGGAACCTGTGTGAGACTTTGTTGATTTCAGGAAGGGCTGGTGGACTGTTAGTGCAGATGGGATCCATGCGCAAAGCCCCGGGTGCGCCAGCACTTTCGGGTCTTACCCTTCAAAGCCGCCGGGTGTCTGATGATGTGCCGCCAGCATGCACCGCGGGCAGCGCGCCTAAAGGCTGCGTGCACAAGGGTGTGCCCTTGTGCGCACAGCCTTAGGTGCTGGCCAGCCGCCAGCCCAGAACGCGGTCCACCGGGACTACATTCAGCCAGCAACCTATGGGGAGAGATTCACCCAGGGAACAAAATTCTTGTTAATAATAACTGTGGAGAATATCGCTTATTTATTTGTTTGTTTGTTTGTTTATTTTTTACATTTGTTAGTTGTCCCCCCCCCCATGCCAATGGCATCCCGGGGCGATGTACAATTCAATAAAACAACATTGTAATAAAAAACATTTTAAAAAGCCAAGCAATATAAAAATCAAAACAGGGTCGGGATAAACAAATACAAATAAAAAGGTAAGGGGAGATATAAAAACCCTAAACCCCCCCCCACACTCCATCTTCATAGGCTTTTTTCCTCCCCACCCCGCACCCCCATTATGACATTTTGTAAATTTGTGGGTCCACTGGTTGTGTGGCACTGTGGCTACTCTTCTTTAAGATTATCTCTTTGTTTTTTCACTGCTGCTCCCTGCTGCTGCAAAGTAGTTTGTATGGACAGACATTGGCTGCCAGGGTTACGCTGTGGCTGCTGTGGATGGGGAGTGAGGGGCACATGAGGGGGGAGTTGGAATGTGTTTTTTGTTCACTTGATATCATGATGTGAAGTATTAAATGCTGTAAATGTGATGCTTTTGTTAAAAGTAAGCTTTTAAATCCCGAGATGTAACTGGCAGTCTGGCAAGCTTAGGAAGTTAGGTGTGCTCACAATGCTGGAAACTGGTGCTTTGGAAATCCTGAAATGTAACTGGCAGTCTGGCGATCTTAGGAAGTTAAGTGTGTTCACAATGCTGGAAATGGGGTGCTTTTGAGATCCTGAGATGTACCTGTGAGTCTGACGAGCTTTAGCTGTGTCTTCACAATGCTGGAAATGGGGTGCTTTTGAGATCCCAAGATGTACCTGTGAGTCTGGTGATTCATGGGCCTTGAAATCCCCCCCCCCTCCCCCGCAACACACACACGCAGCAGAGGGCAAAAATACTCCTTCAGAAGGGACTTCTGAAGCAGGGTTTGGGGTCCCTCCAACATACATGCAGCAAGTCCCTTCTTTCTGAAGCAGCGTTCTTAACCTCTGCTGCGTGTGTGTGTGTCTTTGCTAAAACTGCTTGTAAGTGATGTTTAAGGTTGTTTGCCTGCTTTTAAACCTGCCTAACCTAGCTGAAATTGCTTGATTAAGTAATATAATGTCCATCCAACATTAACCCTTGGAACTCCTTGCTGCTGGGTTATGCTGCCCACCGTTAACCTGGCCCCGCCCACCGTTGTCCTGGCCCCGCCCGCTGGCCTTACTGCCTCTCCAACCTCAACACCCACCAGCCGCCCCTGCCCTGTAGTTGGGGAGGTTTCACTGTAGGCTCCCAACACAAGTGACCACACTGAGGCAAGGGGTCTGCTCAGCACCTCAGGAGTAGCTAGAATTCTCCGGAGCTAGAATTAATCTGTGGAACCATAGTCAGCACTCATGGTTCCACAGATTAATTTCACATTAAATGAATTAGTTGTATGTTGATATTCATTTGGGGAGAGCAGGGAGTGCTTAAAATCCATGGCCCCAGACTGTAGTCCCATAAGGCCTTGCAGTAATCCAGCTCTGATTGTAAAGTCATTTTCTCCTGAAATAACAGCATTTGGACAAGTGTAGAAGACGACATACAATAGATAACCATGCAACGAGCTCATAACTCTTGTCTTTGACTCACTTCCAACGGGAATCTTATTCTTGGCCAAGTCATTTTAGTTTTAGGGTATTTGCAAACTGCAGATACGTAATGCAACTCCCAGCTCACTCACAGAGCTGTTCCAGAATATGTCACATTAGAGCATGCAATGAGCTTTAAAAATGGCTAACAGAGGCTCTAGTGGTAGTGCAAAAAATGGTATTATACACAGAAGGCCAGGTTCGCTCATTAACAATTTGTTTGCATTTTACTTTCAACTTCATTAAAATTTAGGTCTTAAGAGAGATTTTTTTTTTAAAAAGAGAGAAAGAAAAAAATTGGCCCAAGAACATTCGATTTAAACTACTGACTTTGGCCGAATTTCAAATGAAAATAATAAAAATTTGTTTCCTTTTTTTCTTGATATGCCTATCCATATTTGTCAATATTTCCAGCAGCCACAAAGAGACAAAGCTCACACCCTCAGCAAATAAACTCCGCCCCTTCCCACACTTACACATGCGCACACAGACTTCCCAGCATTCTTGGTCCATAAAGAGGGATAGAAGTTCTGCCTATCATTCTTAGTTTCTTGTCATTCCATGATCTTCCCCAAATCCTCCCAAGTGGTATTTCTGGAAGGCAGCCAGGAAAACATTTTGGACAAAGCCACAAGAGACATGGCAGGCCCAGTGCCTCACCCACCACAGGGAGGGTGAATGCAGCCACCACATGATCTACCCCACTGTGATGAAACCGCCAGGGCACTGTCACAAGTCCCGCCACACCCTCGGGCAAGCTAAGGAGCCGTCCACACACACAGGCACCCAGCCCTGCTGTACCCACCAGCCCCCAGACCATCCACTATTCCGCCCCTGGCCATGGTGTGTGGCCGCATGGAAATGATGAACTGCTCCTTCCACTCTATGGGGCCAGCGGGCCCCACCACAGGGCGGGGCTGCACAGGTCCAGCCACATGGCAGGTGGTCCATTATCCCACTTTGGGCAGCGTTAGCCCACATTGGGGTTGCCCACATTGGGCAACAACAACATGCGATGCATCACTGGGTTTCGCTGGTGGACACATTGCGTAGCAGCTGACTGACCACCCCAGGAAATTTCTGGGCAAACATGTGGCAGCCGCCGGCCATATGATCCACTGCATCAGGGGCAAGGCTACCCAATGTGGGGTAACACTGTCCAAAGTGGGATAATAGACCACTTTTCACTCTGTCTCCATCATGTAAACATATCTTCCAACAGTCCTCCTCTGGGTGCTGAATCCTACCCACTCTCTCTTTTATAGGGGTCAAAGTCACCTTTTCAGGAGAAAAGATAAAGTAGTTCAGATAATATCATTTATTGGACCAGCTGCTATTGGTAAGAGCATGCAAGCTTTCAGGCAACATGGAGCCCTTTCTCATGAGCATATACTCTCATCAAAAGAAGTTGGCCCAATAAAAGATATCATCCCAACTACTTTATCTTCATCTCTTATATTTGGGACCAGCATGGCAGTCACTCTCTCTCAGTTTACTTCAGTATTCCTGGAGAGTGGAACTACCCAAGGGAGCCAGAGTTACTGAAAGAAAAGCAACAGTTGATTTTAAAACTAAAAACAAAAAATATGAACGTGCTTATTTTCCCAAGGACTCATGCATGTATTCTCTTGCTGTTTCCCATTTCAGAGTTTGACAAAGCAGGATGACGCACCAGAACAGCAAAGTAAAGGTACACTAATTCAGTTTGCTCTTTCCTGTCCTGCTGCTAATCCAGCTGAATCAATAAGGTCTCAAAATATTGAATTAATCAAGCAAGCATGCCTGAGTCACCAACATAATCAACAGCCATCTTTGGTATGTATTCATTAACCTCAAAAGGGGAAGCTATCACTGTGTCCTCCTCTACAGACTACAGAGCAAACAGCAGAGGCTTGTATACAAGTGCTTTTTCAAGAGTTTGTGGGAAACCAGGAAGAAATGGATTTCAATTTGACTTTTGTCTAGTACCAGACAAAACAGATTATTATAGAGATGCTCAAGTTGGTTCTATACATTTTTAAAATAGTTGAATTTAAACACAATGTATGGTTTTCTACTTGCTCCAGCTCAGAAAGTTATAACAAGTAGCTCTGTGCAGCAAGCACTTGAACTAATGAAACGTGATTTCCTATGAGGTGGTATGTACAAGCAGGAGGAGGACAATGTTCAGTTCAACTCAATAGGATTTTTCAGCTGCAAAAGTTGCCTTTCACCCCATTTGTGCATCTATTGTTACAAAATGTTAGATCCTGACTTTGTGTGGACGTTAATTATAATTCCCAGTTTGATCATTAGGTAGTCCGTGGTCTGGTTATCTTTTGCCTTGACTATTGCAACCTCCTCCTCACTGGGCTTTCCCACTCTCACCTTCCCTCCCCTCTCATCTATTCAAAACTCTGCTGCCAAGATCATCCGCCTCGCCTGCCACTTTGATCATGTGCAGCCACATCTCTTCTCTTTCCACTGGCTCCTTCTACCTGAACACATTCAGCACAAGCTTCTTATAATAATAATAAGAACTTTATTGCTTGGCCGAAGGCCGTTGCACACAATCATAAAGCCACCAGATGCCAACCATACCAGTGAGCGTTGAAACAATATCAATAAAACCACCATAAAAAGGAAAATGTGTAACTATATACCTAAAAAGAAATTTACTGATCAGCCCGGCCCAGCCGGGACAGACGCATTTAATTATAACGTCCAAATAATTAGAATGTAATAACATCCTGGTTCAACTTCCTAATATTCAAAGTTTAAAGTTTATTGTTAGCAAAAATGGCCATTATCAACACTAATCTATCATATATTAAATTCCATTCCTATCAAAAGCAGAGAAACTAATTGGGCACCAAAGACCAGTCCCTAGTTTTGGTCTCGGATTAACAATAACATTAGGTTTAATATACAACAGAAAGGAAGGGAAGGAGAGGGAGGGAGGAGGGGAAAGGGTTTTGAATTGACAGGGCTTGGCAAGGAGGAAACCCACGCCACCCCCCTGGCCCTCAGGGCGTGGTCAGTGAGAGAACGAAAGGCCCCCTGAGCATAGAGTGGCTTGGGTAACATAGTTGGAGGGTGATATCCAGGTTTCTGTAAGAGCAAGGAGTTGAAAGGGGCGAGAGAGGAAGAGATCATGGATGAAGGGGGCTTTAGCCACGGAGGAGCGGCAGTTCCAGAGGGAGCAGGAGAATGCCTGCCTCCCCCAAGCCTTATCATCTCACCTGCACCGCATCCTGAGATAAACTTTGCTTTCTACTTCTCAGTCAGCCTCTTCACCTGTGGTTGGGGACAAGCAGAAAGCAAAGTTGATCTCAGAATGCAGTGCAGGTGAGACGCAGCCGTGGGGTGACTGGGGGACCTGAGACCGGCCCTCCCTGGCTGGCAGTAACCCAGGCTGGAGAGCGGAGCTGGCAGACAGAGCAGAATTGGGAGAACAGTAGCGCTGCCAGAGCCCAGGTGAAATTAACCAAGCTACTATTAAGTGGGGGAAGATGCAGAGCAGCAGAGAGCAAGCCAAACAGAGCCCAGCAGATGGCAAAGGCACCCTTTGCAAATTTAAATACTAAAGAGAATGTTAGTATTTGCTGCTCGCTTTAGTAGTATTGATATTAATACTAAAGTGCTTTAGTGCACTTTAGTATTAATACTAAATTAGTATTCCCATCCCTATTAAGTAGCCTCTGCTGCTCCTTAGCAGTAAGTTGCTTCTCTTAACATATATGTTAACAAGGAAGCTGGTCATGTTTATCTGTTGTTATGCAATTCCAAAGCACCATTTATTTCTTTAATTAGATGCCTATTGCAGCCTCTAGGCACATTTTATTCTGAGAACAGCACAGTAGGTTTGCCAGCAGATGGTAGAGAATCCCATACAAAAACCTTCCTCCCAAACCCCAGATCTTACAACCTTGCCAAGCATCTTGTAACTCAGCTACCATGAACAGTCACAGACCCTCTGAGTTGACATTCAACCAACAGGGTAAGAGTAACAGGAATGCAGATCACTTCCAGTTTATAAGTGCTAGAGTTCCCCTCGCCTGCCCCAGGTTTCTGTTCTATCAGCAACTAAGGGTCTTTTCAGACAAGACACTTTACACCCACTACCCATCTACCTCCCACTCACTATACATGTTGCAGGGCTGCAGTGTTGCCTTATGGGTGTCCTGCAACATGTATAGTGGGTGGGTGGAGAAGGTCTTGTTTGAAAATGCCCCATGTATCCAAATAGCCACTCTATTTCCTCTTGTGCCACGCCCCCTGCTGGAGCGTAGCCACATTTCTCCTGCATGTTTGCTGTTACATCCTGAACTTCCTGTGTGTCTAAATCATGAACTTCCTGTGTGTCTAAATCACTCACCCAGATCTTAAACATCCGGCTCTTTGAACTTCTGCATAGAACGTCTCCCTGAATTTTTGTGTGTAAAACGTTCTCCTGGTAAACTGCTTTGCTCCAGGCAGCTGTGGTCACTTGGTTTCCATGGCAGCCTGTCCCGTCTACAGCTGCGACTACTTTAGGCTGCCTCAGGGCAGTGTTTGTGTGAAGAATGCATCCAGGAACTGCCTGGGGTGGGTGTGTGGGTGTGTGTGGGGGGGTGTGTGTGTGTGAGAGAGAGAGAGAGAGAGAGAGAGAGGGAGAGAGAGAGAGAAATACATCCGGAACTTACTTGTGGACTTGTAAATCCAGAAGATTGAAAAATCCGGAACTTTAAGGTGCGTGTAAAAATGCCCAGTGTCGCTATCACTCACTTATCCAGTCTGCAAGATCCTCCTGTAATTCCTCACAGTCCACTTGAGTACTAACTACCTTGGATAGCTTTGAATAGCTTTGTGTCATCTGCAGATCTGATCATCTTACATTCTCACTGGTAGCAGCCACTCTGTCATGGTTCTGGCAGTAAAAGGTCTATAATTCAGATTATCGTTACTGGTGAAGACAGAGAGAACAAGAGGTGTACTATTGATTTATGAATAGTACCCAATGCACATTCAGTTAAAACAAGCATTTTGTATGAGAGAAACTTAAACACTGATTCTGAACTATCTGAAAGAAACGCTATCCGCATTAGAAGCTCCATAGCATAACTTCCTCCTGCTTCCAGACTGATTCCTATGACCTCCAAGTTGGAGCTGTAAGCACATGCAATGTGCTCCCTGTACCCAGTGCATCTCCCCCTCCGTGCTGGTCGCAGCGGGGTTTTGGCGGCGTGCCCCCTTTTGTGGCAGGAAGAAGGCGAGGACAAAAAGAGCCGCCGAGGTGGCGCTAGGGAACCTGGGGGCCGAACGGTCACCTAGCAATCAGGAGAGTGCCCGGAACTCCCGCGAGACCTGGCAGTCTCGGGTGCCATTTTAGAATTCCCTGCCTGCTACCCCAGTGCGTTGGAAGCGGCGAGTGGGAAAGGTGTGCAGCGAGCGGCGAGAGGCAGAGAAGCGGGACCAAAGCAGGAGTGGGTGGCTGCTCCCGCTCGCCATTGAATCAGCGGCCCGTGGAAGGGAGACCGGCGGAGGCCCGAGGAGTGGCTGAGCCTCCAGGCCTGCCGCGAGAGAGGGGAGTGTCCTGGTCTTGTGGGGGCAGTGCGGAGGGCCTGAATCCCCTCCCCCCACTTTAGTAGGGGGGACCCAGCCAACAACATAGCCCTGCCTAGGCCCGGGGGAGGGAAGAAGAGTACCCCAGTCCCTGGGGGTTGCCCGGGAGGTGGGATTACCCCCCCCTCAACAGGCAGGCATCAACGAGGGCCCTTGAGCTGCTGAAGCCACGGGGGCACGTGAAACAGCCCCAGGCCATGTGGCAGGCCCAATTGCCAACCACCCCCACCCCCCCAGTATTACCTCACAGGACCCTTCAGGCCAGCAGCGGGGAGGGGATAGCCTGGGGGCCTCTGGTTAGACCCAAAGGACGTGTAGCCCCAACAGCTGATAGCCCAACCCTCAGCTGCACCCCCCAGTTTGGGCAAGCACCTGGTGGGGGGGATAGAAGGAGGGACAGAGCAGGTAAAAAGGGGACAGCATGGCCCCTAAGAAACGCCGGGCCCCCCGCCCTCTTCCAGCAAAGAAGGTGCCACGGGCAGCCCCTGCCCTGAGGGCCACGAGGAAGGGCCAACAGGGTGAGGCACATGCCGCAATGATCTTGGAGGCCATGCAGGCCCAGCTGGTCGAGTATCAGACTCGCATTGAGGAACTGGAGGAGGCCCGGGGGGGGGCTAGGGAATACACTGGGGGGAGGAACCCGCTGGCAGGGAGGTGGGAGATGGTGAGGGCGCTACTTCTCTGGGGGGGGTGTTCCCCCCCTCGGAAGGGGCGACGCCGTGTGTTACCAGCTCGTTACAGGGATGAGGACCCCACGCCCAGCGGGAGTGTGGCTGACTTCTCCCCGCACCAGCAAGTGCAGATCGACGCGCTGAAAGGCAGAATGCAAGCCTTGACGAACAGCCTGCAAGCAAGGCAGAGGTGCCAGTCGGGGTCAGGGAGCTATGAGAGCAGAAGGCCCCCCTTCCCCCACCGCAAGATGGAGTATCAGGATGGCGAGATGGAAGGTGAGTATGGGTTCGAAGGTGAACAAGAGCAGTGTAGGGCGGTGTCAGCCATAGGGCAGGTAGGGGGCTCCTACATGTCGCCAAGCACCCACGGGGGGTGGGTCCCGGGGTGCCAGAACGCTGGTGGGTGGTGGAGCGATCCCCCGAGGGCGAGTCAATCATCTTGTCAGACACAGCAGTGGTGCTGCGGCTCGGCCCGGGGCCAGAGGGCTGCCACGCAGGTCTGGGGGGCCGAGCAGTGCTGCGTGAAAAGACTGTTGTGCTGCTGCGAACGCAAGGTGGAGCCCCGTCCTTTGTCAGGGGGCTACAGGTGCTACAGGGGGCTGGGGTGTTCTCAGATTGTAAGCCCTAGGGGCAGGGACCGTGTCTATTTTATTACTTTGTAAAGTGCCAGGTACACTGCTGGCGCTATATAAATGTTTGTTAATAATAATAATAATACGCCGATGTATCGGCCCCGTTGGGTGAGCATTTGCTCCAAGCCATCAGGGAGAAGATTTGGAGTGGCGAATTTATAGATATGCTCACCGTCCTCTTCAGTGACCCTATACCTGACCCAAATGACAAAGAAGACAGGAAGGACAGGGAACGGTTTAAACGGCCAAAGGCAGAGTGAATGTGGTTCAACTGAACGGCGGCATATATGATATATATGGGCGTGACTCTGCTTAACTACCCAGAGCAGGGGGTCAAATTGGTCAAGTACTCGGACACAGTGTGCCGAGCATTTGACACCGGTGGCCCTGGGGCCTGGCTTCATTACGATGAAGTGTTTTGCCGCAGGGCCGCCAATAACCCCCGGCTCAGATAGGACATGCATGCGCACAATATCTGGCTGGAGTGTATCAGCAGCGCTCGATATGCCTCATGATCAGACAGCGGGCACGTCCTCTCCCGGGTGGGAAACAGTCAGCAAGGAGATCATAGTCAGGGTAGTAGAACAAGACAGCCTCCAGTAGGCCCGACCTGCTGGGATTTCAATGATGGGGAGAGATGTTTTTGATCTCCATGCAAGTTCAAGCACATGTGCACACAATGTGCTGGAGACCATGCTGCTTCCGGGTGCAGCAAATTCTGACAGTACGGAAACAGGAACAGGGGACGGGTCAGGGCGGGGCCTGCCTGGTCACGGGGGCACCCCCCAAGCGGTGGGAATTGGCACCAACCCCGGTACGGCATGAGGCCCTGCGGGCAGCGACCTGCGACTATCCAGACCAAGCCATTGCTAGCTATGTAATAGAAGGATTCCAGCTGGGTTTTAGGATACCAATGAGTGGCCCCCGCTATCACTTAGGGGCTAGGAACTTGAAATTGGTAGTAGGAAATGAGCAGTTAATCCAACAAAAAATTGATAAAGAAGTCAAGGAAGGGAGGATACAGGGTCCCTTCAATTCCCTGCCCATGCCCACCCTTAGGATATCCCCACTAGGAATAGTGCCGAAGAAGACCCCAGGGGAGTTTCGCATGATTCACCACTTATCCCATCCAAAAGGGGAGTCGGTGAATGATGCGATCCCAGGGGAGCTATGTACGGTCAGGTACGCATCATTCGACTCAGCAGTCGAAATGGTCCGCGCTTGTGGAACAGGCACCCTCCTCGCGAAGTGTGACATTAAGTCCGCATTCCGACTCCTGCCCATGCACCCGGATGACTTCAAGCTTTTGGGCATGGCATTCCGGGGTCAATATTACTTCGACAAGGCCATGCCGATGGGATGTTCCATATCATGTGCGGCCTTTGAGAAGTTCAGCACGATGCTCGAGTGGATCACGCGCTGTTGTGCAGGGTAGAGTCGGATCACCAATTATTTGGATGATTTCCTCTTCATGGGAAGGGCGGGGACCATGGAGTGTGCACAGGCGATGTGCACCTTCCAGGAAGTCACCAGGGAATTAGGCGTCTCGCTGGCACCGGAAAAAACAGAAGGTCCAGCGACGAAATTAACGTATTTGGGTATTGAATTGGACACAGTGTTGGCACAGACATGCCTACCAGAGGACAAGCTCCGGGCCCTCAGAGAGTCTATAGCGGTGGTCCAGGGATCTGCTAAGGTCACGGTTAGACAGCTCCAGTCCCTCGCGGGCAGTTTGAACTTTGTTTGCTGTGTAATAGTCCCAGGGCGGGCATTCATGTCCCGCCTGTATGTGTGAATAGGTGGTGACTGTCCCCCGCATCGCCACATCAGGGTGACGAAGGAGATGCGGGAGGATCTGGCCACCTGGGAGACCTTCCTCAATGGGTACAATGGGGTTAGTTTTTGGCGGCAGTGGCTCCTCCTGGAGGTCGAGCTGCAAATACACTCCGATGCAGCAGGTGGGCATGGTTTCGGGGTCTACTTCCGGGGCAACTGGTGTGCGACAGCATGGCCAGCTGGCTGGGAGGAGCAGGGAATAACACGGGACTTAACATTCTTTGAGTTTTTCCCTATTGTGGTGGCTGTGGTATTATGGGAAAAGCAATTTGCCAACAGGAGCGTCTTGTTCTGGTGCGATAACATGGCAGTTGTACATGTTATCAACAAGTTGTCATCAAAATCGGAAAGGGTCATAAGGCTGGTCTGGGTTTTTGTACTTAGGTGCCTGACCGCAAATATCTTGTTCATAGCCAGGCACGTGCCGGGCATTAACAATGGTGTAGCCGATGCCCTTTCTCGGTTCCAGACAGACCGCTTTCGCATGCTGGCCCCCAAAGTCAACAAGGACCCCGACCCATTCCCAAGTGACATGTGGAACCTTGGATTGTAGAGCTATATCAGGCAGTACAGGGTTCCCTCGCCCCCCAGAACCAGACGGGTGTATGAGGCGGCATTTTCAGAGTTCCAAGAATTCAGGCACCTGAACAGCTGGGCTGTAGGTTTTCCCATCCCTGAAATGCAGGTCATCAGGTTTGCATTGGAAATTCGAAGTAAAGTTTTGACCCCTGGAATGATTGCAGGGAAAGTGGCAGCTATTAACTTTATTAGCCGACTGGCGGGACATCAACCCCCTGATAACGACTTCTTCATGAGTTGTCTCAGGGAGAGCTGGTCCAGAGACACCCCGCCCCCCCGTGCAGGATAAACGAGCTCCCATCATCCCCCAGCTGTTTCCCCGGTTAACCTCGGCATTGCACCGAGTCTGTTATTAAAAAACAGATAGCGCTTTTTGGAGCGGTTTATAAGGTTACCCTATTTGGGGCCTTCCGAATTAGCGAATTAGTTTTAAGCTCTCGGGCCAACAGGTCAGGCAGGGCATTCCAGCTGGGGGATGTGGGATGGCAGGGAGAGGCACTCACGCTGCACCTTCATAGGTCAAAGACCGACCAAAGAGGATGGGGTACAGTGATCAGACTGAACCCATTGGGGGATGCTCGGATCTTCCCTGTCCGGGCAATGAGAGAATATATAGCGTCTCGCCCACAAGGGGCGGGTCCGCTGTTCGTCCACACAGACAGGGCGCCCTTGACGCGCTACCAGTTTGGGGCACTACTGGCATTGTGTGTCACCAAGGTGGGCCTCGATCTGGGCTGCTATAGTGCGCACTCCTTTAGAATCGGGGTAGCATCTACAACTAGGGCTGTAGCGGAATATCGCAGCGGTAGCTATTTCCGGCGGAAACAGTGTTTCCGCAATTAGTGGAATGGCATGGCAGAGGCTTTCATTCCGCGGTTTCATTCCGCGGTTCCGCTTATTTAATTCCGCAACTTAGTGGAATCGTGGAAACATGACATTTTCGCTATTTCCGCAATTCCGCCAGAGCCAAAAAATCGCGGAATAGTGGTTTTCCGCAATTTCCGTGATTTTTCCACGATTTTTCCGCAATTCCGCGATTTGCAGAATTCCGGCGGAATTAGCGAAATATCCGCAGAAATGTCGCGGTGTGGCGCGGGCAATTCCGAAATAGCGGAACGGAATCGCGGCGTGGTAAAAGCTGCTGCCGCATCAGCCCTATCTACAACTGCAAGCATGGGGTTTTCCGGTCAACAGATACAGCAGATAGGCTGGTGGCGGTCAGCAGCATTTTGCGTGTATATTAGGGAAACCGAGGTACAAAGCGGGGCGAACCGCAAGGTTACAAAGAAGGGGGAGAACAGGAGTTGCACAATCACTTATGTGTCATTTCCCTTTCAGACATGGCTGCACCCCCCAGATGGATGGTCCCATGGACACCATCCGTCCGGGGGCACACAGTATTGTGCATTGGGCCAGGAAGCTGGCCGCACGCAGCGGGTGGGGTACCCAGCTGGGCCTTAGTGACCGGGCAGAGCTAATATGGCTGAGAAGACGCAGAATGCTCTGGGATCAACTGCTCCTAGCGCTGACCGCGGCAAGTGAAAACTTCCCGCAACCACGAGTGATGGTGATACATCTGGGGGAGAATAATCTCCCAAAAGCAACGGGACTGTGGCTGATGAAAAGAGCTAAATCTGATTTGAAAATAGTGCAGAACCGGTTTCCTGAATGCATTTTAGCATGGTCTAAAATGCTGCAAAGATGAGTTTGGACCAACGCCAACCACCCAGGGAAGGTCGATAGGGCTAGGAAGAGAGCCAATTGGGAAATTGGAGCTTGGTTACTCGCCGGGGGGGGGGGGGAACTAATCATTCATGATGGCATTAGACACGATAAGGACGAGCTTTATAGAGGTGATGGGGTACATCTGTCTGACGACGGCTGTAACCTATATCTTGGGGTCCTATAACACCAGCTATGGAAGATATTGGCGGATATGGTGGCGAACCAGCCAAGCAGAGCTGGTGGTTCTGGTGGCAGGGGGCTGGATTAAAGTTAATTGTTTAAACGTTATACGAGTTAGCATAGAATGGTTAGAAAACATCTCCCTAAGAGATGGGCAGGCCAGGCATAGCCGCACAGAGTGGCCCAATGGCATGGTCAGCCCAAGGATGAGAGGCGAACGGCCGGACCCGCTGGGAGGACCATGTATCAAGAAGTAGGTCACGGTGCCCTCACCCTTGTTTAACCCCAAAGGGGCATAGGTATGAACAACCCGCCCCAGCCCGGGGAAACCTGGCCATCGGGGCAGGGCGTAAATTACACATTTGGGGAGTTAGGCCACAGGAGGTTTCCCTTAGAGTTAATATAAGGAGAATGGCTGGATGGACAAGGCATGGAGGGTAGGGTCGGGAACCTCCTGTGTGATCGGGGGTAGAGAACAGTTATGGAAGGTAGAACCCCAGTTTAAAGGGGGAAGCGGGAGGGCTACCCCTTCCCCCTTTTGTGGACTTAAAACTAATAGAGTGCGGCCATTCAATCCCGGAAATGTGTCCTCGTCTTCTTCCGGAGTGCGTCGACAACTCCCCCTCCATGCTGGCCGTGGCGGGGTTTTGGCAGCTCCTCCCCCCTTTTGGGGGAGGAAGGAGGCGAGGACAAAAAGAGCTGCCGAGGCGGCACTAAGGAACCTGGGGACCGAACGGTCGCCTAGCAACCAGGAGAGCACCCAGGACTCCTGCGAGACCTGACAGTCTCAGGTGCCATTTTAGAATTCCCCACCTGCCGCCCCAGTGCGTTGGAAGTGGCGAGTGGGAAAGACATGCACCCACCCACCCGCCCCTTTCTTACACTCCAAGTTAAACTGGTCGCCAGTTAGGACCGGAAAGGAATTTTCCCCAAGTCTAATTGGAAAACAAAAAGGCGAGGTTTTTTTTTGCCTTTCCTGGAGTGTTCTGCTGATTCAGTCTTAGGGCATGATAGAGCAATTTACGGGTGGTAGGCCTGAAAAGTCGCACTCTTGGTGGGGGGCTGGATTAAAGTTAATTGTTTAAATGTTATATGAGCTAGCATAGGATGGTTAGAAAACATCTCCCTAAGAGATGGGCAGGCCATGTATAGCTGCACAGCGCAGCCCAATGTATGGTCAGCCCAAGGGTGAGAGGCGAACAGCCAGACCTGCTGGGAGGACCATGTGCCAAGCAGTAGGTCACGGTGCCCTCACCCTTGTTTAACCCCAAAGGGGGTATAGGTACAAACAACCCGCCCCGGCCCGGGGAAACCCAGCCATCGGGGCAGGGCGTAAGTTACAAGTTCGGGGAGTTAGGCCACAGGAGGTTTCCCTTAGAGTTAACATAAGGAGAATGGCCGGATGGCCAAGACATGGAGGATAGGGTCGGGAACCTCCTGTGGGATCGGAGGTGGAGAACAGTTATGGAAGGTAGGACCCCAGTTTAAAGGGGGAAGCGGGAGGGCTACCCCATCCCCCTTTTGTGGACTTAAAACTAATAAAGAGTATGGCTGTTTGATCCCGGAAATGTGTCCTCGTCTTCTTCCGTAGTGCGTCGACAATCAGCTCTTTGCACAGCTTGCTCTTCTGTTCACAGGTAGGTGATGTGCAGTGATTGTGCAGACAATGGAGGAGAAAAGTGCACTTGGACCCAAGAAGAGTACTGACGAAAGGATGGAACTTTTGCCAAGGGATCTACAAGCCAGCATTTCATTGCCTCCAGGAAAGGGATGAGTGAAGGGAATGTGCCCGGCAATAGGCTGAGGGGCTGCATAAGGTTTTATATTTATATTTTGAAGAGGAGGGAAAAAAACCTTAAAATTCTGCAGTTGAGAAACTCAAGCTCTACAGCCAGAATTACAAATATGAACTAAACGATGCCATTCCATTACCATGTGAGATCTCCCATTCTAAATCCACCACAACATACCACACAGATCTCTCCGTGGCAGCTCTTTCCTCCCACAAGGGGTTGTGGGACTGCTGCTTTTTTGCTAGCTGGGAGAGAGGGTTTGTGGCCTCGAAATGTATGCCAGAAGCTGACATGACCAGCACTCTCTTGGATACTTCTCAATGCTGTCTGCCTATTGGCTTGCTCATAGTGCTACCCACTCAACCTAGAACCCTGTGTTGCCAGAGGCAATTTCTGTGAGAATTTGGCCAAGTACCACATTCCATGAAAAGGTTGGTGATCACAGCATTGCAGAATTCACTCTTCATATGCTAAAATTAGCTTTTTGTCCCACTATTGCATTGACCTCAAGGGCTGCCATAGACACTGTTCTGCATTTTAACTGTTAAGAAGAATCATGTCTAAAGTATTTGCACCTTAGATTTATTTTCTGGTTGTCCTACTAAAGTAATCCTATTACTCAAAATGTGTGAGTGTTAATGCCTGAGAGCTATGGTTTGTAGAGCTTAGTGTAGTGAGTTAATGCCCTGCTTGCATCTGAGCCTGAGGTGCATAGATATCTAGAACGGACTAGGATGTCACTGCACTCCTAACAGCCTCTTCTCCTCCCCTCCCTCGAGTGGGGTTGCTCAGAAAGCTCCTCTCTTTTTTTTTTTTTTATTTTTTTTTTTTTGCAGAAAGTGCAATAGAGAATGGAGATTTTTCTGTCTTTTAGACTTTGCTCCCTATGTCACTATATGGTGATTGTGTCTGTCCTCTGCCAAGGTATATTTGTGACAACAGATCGCAAGCACAATAATTAATAATTGCTGCCCCCCATGCCTGGAACTCCCTCCCTGTCCACATCCGCCTTGCTGCTGCCCCCCATGCCTGGAACTCCCTCCCTGTCCACATCCTCCTTGCCCCCTCCCTTCATACCTTCAAATCTCTCCTTAAAACTCACCTCTTTCGCTCTGCTCTGTCTGACTCTTTATCCTGCTGAGCCACTATTCCTATACCTACGATCGGTTTACCCTTATCCTTGCAACATGGACCTGCCTGCTGTCATTCTCAT
>QEPC01009674.1:4414442-4488619 GCA_003113815.1 Sphenodon punctatus
CACACACCCTTGCATTTAAATCCCCTCTGTGACCAGGACTGTCACCTGTTATCAGAGCTCCAGTCATCAGAAGGTTAGGCACATCTTGGTGGTAAACCAATATTCCATAGTCAAAGAACCTCCAGTTCACAAGAAAAGTTAAGACTCTTGCAAATTCAATCATGCATTAGAAAGCATTGAAATTGCAAGTTAAGGGTCCTGCCTTAACTTGCCTGCCATGTTAGCAGTAAAGGTACAGTCTCACATATTGTGCTCACTTACAAATTAGGCTCCATGCACCCACACTTTCCCTTTGTCTTTCAGCCCCAATCCTCTTCCTCTTTGCAGGTTGGGGGCAACACTGAATCTGGGGACAGGAGGGTGTGAGATGCCCCCTCACCCCCACCCCTACCTGTTTCCTCTTTAAGAAAGACAGAGCTTAGGAGTCCTGGCTCCCGCTCCTTCTCCCCATCTAATCTATTTGGTCCCAACCCTTTAACAGAGAACTCAGAACTCCTGGCTTCCAGCCTCTCCACTCCCTTCACAAGCAACTCAATAGTCCTGGTTCCTAGCTTCTTCTCCTCTCCCCTGCTTAGCTCTCAACCTTGTAACAGACAACCCAGAAGTCCTTGGTCCAAGTTGCTTCTCTGACCCTCTAGCCCCCACTCCCATCACAGAGACCTCAAAAGCTCTAGGAGAAATACAATGTTTATCTGTGTGTCGTATGGAACAGGAATAAGGGTATGTGTGGAATGACAAAAAACAGGAAAGGAAGTGGAATAACATGGAGGGAGGCTATTGGGACTCGAAGGATAGGGTGTCAGCTATGGGAAATGGGTTAAGCAATAGGACTTATGCCCCTGGTATCTCATCAGTCTTCTGAAATAGTTATTTCACTCAGAACCTTATTGTTGTAACTATTTCTAATTCCTCCTGTCATTCCACCCACTTACTTGATCCTGCACACTCTTTGTATTTTTCCCTATCATTCCAACCATTCCACTTATTGCATCTGGTGCCTTCCTCATTATTTCCACACGCTCTTGCCTTCCCCACGTACTCCCAAAGTTGCAGCTGTGTTGTATTATTTCACAGTCACTGAATTGGATGTTGGAATGACAACAGTATTTATTTAGCAATTGGCATTGTTGTTGCCTCCATTCCTTCCAAAGGCCATTCCATTTAATTAATATCAATGCATACCCAACTTAAAGTTTAAATTAAACATTTGTATACAGCTGTACCCAACTTCACTGTGCTCTGGGAGGGCAGTGGGGACTAGTGGGTAAGAGGGAAGGTTCTGAGCCATTATTCAGCTGTCCCATTCTCCCCAACCAACATGAAATAATAGAGGGAACAGAGGGAGTGAGAGGCCAGCTCACACCCTCCTGTCTCCAGCTTCAGTGTTGCCCCCATCCTGCAAAGAGGAAGGGGACTGGGACTGAAAGACGAAGGCAAAATGTGGGTGCATGGAGCCTAAGTTGTAAGTGAGCACAATATGTGAGACTGTACAATGTCTTTACTGCTAACATGGCACGGAGCCTTAACTTGCAATGTCCATGCTTTTTAGTGCATGACTGAATTTGCAAGATCCTTTCTCTTCTTGTAAACCGGAGGGTTTTTGACTATGGAATATAGTCTAAAACGGTTCCTCCCATCCCAGCATGGTCCCACAGGCGACTCACCAACATCTCGTGCTCAACTGTATCAAAGGCAGCAGAAAGAACTAATAGGATCAACAGGGTCTGCTGAACCTGGTCCATAGCCCCGGCGAAGGTCATCGACCAAGGCCGCAAGCGCTGTCTCAGTGCGATACCCCAGATGAAAGCTAGACTGCAAGGGATCCAGAAACTCAGTATTGTCCAGATGCACCTGAAGCTGCTGAGCCATCTCCCGCTTAATAACCTTCCCTAAAAATAGAAGGTTAGAGACTGGGCGATAGCTGGCTAGGGAGTCAGCGTCCAACAATAGCTTCTTCAGCAGGGGCCGGACCACTGCCTTCTTTAAACCCTCTGGCAGCTAGCCCTCCCTAAAGGATTTACAAATAAAAGACTCCCCCTGGCAGCCTCCTTTAATTTTCCAAAAGGCTAATTCCTCCTCCCCACCAACACTCAAATCCTCTACCCTTCCCAGATCGAGACTGTCAGACTAAATGAAAAATCAGGCTTGAAAGTGCAGTTTTCAAACTGCGATATCTCAGCGTTTATCCAATGGATTCAGTTGAACGTTTCACAGCATGAACCATTTACTCCAGTGATACTCCTCAACACATTTCACAATCCTAACTTTGATCATGCTAATTTTAGAACAAATATAATGTTTGGACTTTATAATGTAGCTCCCATGCTCTAATAATCCTAGTCAGCACAGTGCCAGCATCCAGACATCCCATGGAAACCTATTCCGAATACAAGGGACCCTACAACTGCCGATCTAAAAACCTGATTTACTTCATTCAGTGCACTAAATGCCCTCAAGGTAACTATGTAAGTGAAACCCACCATAAACTCACACAGAAAAAAGAGCATGGACAAGAGCACTAAGCTAAACACGTGCACCTGAGACTACTCAACTTCATGAATGTATTCCACTCTCTATGATCTTCTCTATCCTAGATTGTCTATCCCTTGTCTATCCTAGATTGTGACCCCCCTAACCACCCAGGGCAGGGACCTGTCTCTAATTACTGACTGTTCGGTGCCAGGTGCTATCTAAATGAGTAATAGTAACAGCACAGGGAACATTGCTGCTGCTCTGTGGAGGTATTCAGAATGACGTGGAAGTACTCCTGTGATGTCGACTGTTTCAAAGCTAAAGCATCATGTGACCAGCACATTGTGTGAGGAGTCTCTGCATGATTATACTACACTCCAATCTGCTGTTCTCTGAAATGGACTATCTTCCTCTTCTCCTTGTTGCTCTACAGATATATAAAAGTAAGACTGCTTTTTTTTAAAGCAAATTCAGTCTTTTTCCTTTTCGTGACACAATAGATATAATCCAAATTTATATATATTTCTGTGAGATTTGGATGATTTCTTAAGGCATTCAAAAGACATGCTTTAAGAAATCCCCCAGTCTGGGGATTCGGCTAGATCTGTTTTTGTGCCATCGGCCTTTTCAATGTTGGAATTGTTTTCTTGATCTTTAAATGTTGCAGATGTTATGTTGAGTTTTGTTGTCATTTTACATTTTAAGAAAGGCATTTTTAGTACTGTGTTTGTGTGTTGGTTTCAGCTGCGGTGGAAGGAGATTTTGTGGATGCAACGGTAAGACTCACCAATAGTATGACTCTGGAGTGTATCTATCCAGAGGGAAACAATATATCCCAGATGTCCTGGTTCAAGAGGAACAAGCGTGTCAAAGACAAAATCGCTGTTTTCAAACCATCCTATGATGCATACATCGAAGAGAAATACAAGGGCAGAGTTAGTTTTGTAAGCTCGGCCCCAAAAGACAGGTCACTAACCTTAATCAAGACCACACCAGCAGACACAGGCCTTTATTTCTGCTCCGTTCATGCTTTTCCAGATGGAATTTGGGAAAAGGTGATACAGGTTGTCCAATCAGGTAAGAGCAATTTTTTATGTTTTTATAACAGTTTTGTAAATTGTTGAAATCTGCAAATCCCAAACATACGCAACCTGAGGAAAGATAGTTGCGTTACCAAGAAGAGAGCCCCCTTTCAGCTACAACATATAGAAGCTGAGATATTTTGAAACAGTCTGATTACATTGCAGATGGGAAACAAATATGGGGGGTAAATTATGTTGCCCGGTTTAAGAGTAGTAGGCATGTGCCATGAAGGCGATGAGCTGAATTCTTGGGAACAGAAGACACAGCACTGAGACAAATTAATGCAAGATTTCTGTGCATTGCCTCAAGCCATTTTCATTGAGGAATGGTGTCTCCTAACCTGTTTTGGAATCTCATAATGGGCACAGAATTTAGCCTCTTTACTGCCTCAGATGGTCCTTCAGTTGGACTGGACAACACTACCTACTCATCAGCCCCTGTGACACAGATTAGGACTGGCTCCTTAAGAAAATCTTCCTTGTACTCTTTAGAAATAGAGTGACAAAGTAGTTACCCATTTTGAACACTAAAGAGGGGTAAGTAAGCTCTACAGCAGGGGATACAAGCAGGCAAGTGTTTGCAGACCCCCAAGAATTGCATTTGCCGTACATAGATATTGCTTAATGTCAGGAAGGGAAAGCAAAATAAAAGTAAAAAAGAAAACTCTAAACTCAGATGGTGCCAGATAATGAATATGATGGGGAAGAAGATTTCTTGGAATGCATGGCAGGGACTAGCTAATAACCTATTTTATTGTTCCCCACCCCTCAGGGGGAGGAAATTTGAGGGATCTTCTCTCTCTTGTTCCTTAGAAGTAGGGACAAGAATCTAGGGATGAACTCACACGTAACTGCTAAATTTTGATGTCTGTGGGACTCTGGACGCTGTATAATCATCCCCAGATGATCCCTGGATCGCTAGTGCATGTGACTCAGGCACTGATTTCCAGTCCCGCTTTAAACTTGGATCTGATGAATAGATCAGATCTAAATGTCAGAGCAAAGTTTAAAGTGGGGCTGGAACTCTGAGTGTCAGAGGGTGAACTCACATGTAACTCCTGCTAAACTCTGATATCCATGGGGCCACGGAAGCTGTATAAATAACCCCCGGATGATCCCCTGATTGCCGTTGCACGTGAATGAGGCACGCCGATTTCCAGCCCTGCTTTAAACTCGTATCTGATTATACGATCAGATCTAAACATCAGATGAGAGTTGAAAGTGGGGCTGGAACTCTGAGTGCCATACTCACATGCAACAGTGATCTGGGGATCATCCGGGGCTGATTTTACAGCTTCTGGGGCCTTGCAGACATTGGAGTTTAGCAGAGTTACGTGCGTGTTCACCCTCACTCTCACACAACAGCGATCAGGGGATTATCCAGGGCTGATTATACAGCTTCCGGGAGGCCCCGCAGACATCAGAGTTTAGCAGAGTTACGTGCGAGTTCACCCTAGATTGGATCTTCTTGTCTACTCAAGGGTCTTTCTGATGAGAATGCTGGCTATGCGACTAATTAATGCTGACTGCAAAGTTAACACACATCTATACAGAAGTGAATAGCAACAACAAACTTCATTTGTCTGGGTCACATCTTCCATGGATACTGTTCAGCTTGGTCTGCATGTCATCTAGTAGATTTTTGTATCCTGTTCCTTGTCTCTTACAAAACTCCTGTCTCTAGTCATGTTCTGTTATATTTCCCTCTTAGGAAATGACCAGCTGAAGGAAGCATCCCCCACTCCAACTTTTTGACACATTTTCTTTCACACTACTCTCCCTTCCTATCCTTCATTTATTCCCAGCTCCCTATGAGGCTTGTGGGGTGAGTGCTGACATGGTCAAATTGTATTGTGAGGTTCCACAATCTTTTTTGGGGGGGGCTTCACAACAATGATGGGAATTACTGTATCTTAAGTGCCTGCTCCAGCTGACAGACATTAGCAGCCCAATTTTATTGCAGCTGCTGTAGGGAGTGTTCACTTAGCTGAGGTGCTGAGGAGGGGGGGGAAGGCTTTGTTAAGTGCGCACCTTTCATCTCCTACTGCCACCAGCCTTGGCATTGACGGGTTGCTTTCTGCCTGGGTGCCTCTGGTGGGATTTGGGATAATTTAACTTCTTTAAAAGATTAAAATGCAAAGTGAAAAGGTTCATGGAAGAGAGAAAATGCTTTTTCTCCGTTTAAAACATAACTGGTGAAGACACTTTCATTTTATCATAGTCTTTCGTTCTGTCTTGCTGCTGTTTCTCTTAATTTGCTTTTCTCTTTCCTTCTTTTTCATTGAATTCTTCTCTTTCAGTCTTTTCCCCTTTTCTCAATTTTCTTCCTTGTTTCTTGTCCCTGCTCCTCTCCTTCCCACCGGGGGCTCAGTTGCCTCTGCGTGCCAGCTTCAGGCCCCACTACTCTCATTTCCTGGTGGGAAGGGGACAAATGGTCAGCTAAAGGGAGGTTGCAGTCAGGGAAGGAGCCTTCTCCAGCTCTGCAACCACCCTTCCCCACCCCCAAAAAACCAGCACGTGCACATGCTGGCCCACACATGTTTCTCTCTTAGCACACATGGTGTGCTCCTCTAGCTTGAGGACAATGCCAAGTGTGAAACATGGACCAGTAACATGCGGCGGCTCGTCTTCTGACGGGGACGGGTCGCCGGGAGCACATTACACCGGTGCTCCGAGCTCTGCACTGCCTGCCGATAGTGTGCCGGGCCAAGTTCAAGGTCCTAGTGATGATCTATAAAGCCCTACACGGTCTTGGCCCCTCATACCTTAGGGACCGCCTCGCCCTTCGTGCCCCAGAGCGGCTCCTGCGGTCTGCCGGGGGTGCCCTCCTGGAGGTCCCCCGTGTCAAACGGGGGGCCACGATGGAGAGGGCATTCTCAGTGGTGGGACCGCGGCTGTGGAACTCCCTTCCGGAGGAAGCTCACCTGGCCCCAAGCCTTTTAACATTTCGGCGGAACTGTAAGACCTGGCTGTTTGCCCAGGCCTTTGGGAGGGAGGGTGGGGAGGGAGGATTTTAGTCCCCTACCCATTTATTTTACCTGTCTAGCCCTGTTTTATATTTAATATTTAATATTTGATTGTTTTAAATGAATTTTATTGTATTTTATTGTTTTATTGTTGGAAGCCGCCCCGAGCTGCGTTGCAGAAGGAGTGGGGTATAAATTTGGAAAATAAATTAAAATAAATAAATAAACATGTTTCCAATCCATGTCTGCCTGATGAATGGCCTGATAGACCCCCATTCATGGGGGTCTATCGTAATGTTTATTCAAACCCATAATGTTGTGATCCTAGAGAACAGCACGCATATGTAAAGTATACCAGGTTTCAACTGGGATTGAGAATCCCATCTGTAAATGGTTTTAACTCTACACGTGGGGCTAGACCCACAGTTTGGGAATCTTGGTTCTATATTTCATGGTTGGGAAAATCTTAAAATAATTGTAACACTTTAACAAAGTGGTTCTCAGACTTTTTAGCCAATGCTCTTGTCTGTGATACTTCAGGCCTCTCCACTGCACACAAACACACACCTTGCACACACTTTCCCTCTCTCCCTCTCCACCGGTTCTCTGTTTCTTGCTCTCCCTGGTTATCCCATTGGGTGCAGCCAGAGAAGACTTAGGGGCCCAATCCCTGTGGGGCCTCATGACAGGTAACTGCCATTGTCATATTACAAGGCAAGTGCAGGGAGCCAGGCACACAGTCATGGGGCAGCTGGGTAGGCCGCCTGCTGCCGGAGCTACCATCATGGTTGGCATGAGATGCAGCGCTGCCCACGCAAGCGGGAGCCTGGCCCTGCCTCACGTTTCTCTCCTGGCCTGAGCAAAATACTGCCCCTGGCTGTGACATGGCCTGGTATGACAGGCAACAGTGCCCACCACTCAAGGCCCTGCAAAGGTGCTTCCTGCGTGATGGGGCAAGCGCAGTCAGGCACACAGGTTGCCCCGGCCTGCCTAGCCTTACCCCATGTGGGTGAAGGCATAGCAGCCAGCTGTTCACCCAAACCCGGGGCAGGGAGAACATCATGCCTCCGGCCACAGGATTCACTGCATCCTGTGGCCTGGCTGTCCAGGGAGGGCTAAGGCTACCCAAGGTGTAGTAGTATCCCCTATCGTCTCATGTGGATTCCGCCATCATTTTTGGAATTCTCTGTAGCTCAGTCAGAGTGGAGTTAGGTTTTTGTTAGCTGTGTTCCTTCTCACCCCACCTGTCAGAACACCTTCTTATGTTCTTCTTATGTTCTTATGTACCTCTTGTGCCTCCCTTCCTCCACTTTGAGAACCACTGATTTAGTCAATTGAGTTAGAACACTCCAAAGTATATGTCCTGGGAGGGGAGGTTAACTCTGCTCACTCATACAGATTTGGGGAAATTCAAATTACATAATGGAGCAGGGAACAGATCCCTCCTAATTTCAGCTCCTGTCAACCCCTGTCATGTACGTGTGTGTGGAGGACTTTAAGAAATTATTGTAATATCCCTTTCGTACGTCAAGAGAGAGCCTCTTTTTTTCATTTAGAAAAGTGAAGGCTATGGAAACACCAACCATCCTGTGCAGCCTTCCTTTCCCCTAAAGGTGCTTATAAACTTGATCATAATACCCACTGATTTCAACAGAATGAATTGTCAGCACTAGAGATGCTATAATAGTCTATCATACACATTAAATGCCTCATTAAAAACAGGGCATAACAAGGCTATCTAGCACTGTGGGAATGCAGCAGCATACTTCTCAACTAGTCATATCTGCATTTCCTGGCATACTGTACTTTCGCAACACTGGTCTGAGGACCTTGACCAATCCGGAGCCAAATCCTTGTTGGCTGGCTAGCTTGGCTTTCTTGGCAACAGTCCCAGTTGCTTCTGTTAGCTCCTTCATACCCTCTCCTTCTGTGCTGGAAACAGGCAGTAAGGCAGAGGACTTCTTCTAACCCTCTGACTGGTCAGGATGGTTGTGTGGAGAGGTCCGCTTCTTCTGCTTGTCCATACCTACCAAATCAGGGCTTCAGGAGAGAGGCCAGCCTTCATGATCTTGTGTATATAAAATAATAATAATAATAAATAATTAATAATAATGTATTATTTCTGTAGCATGTCTCCCTTCAAATGGTGCTTGGAGTGCTTCACAGCATAATATAGCAAAGCAACGGGCATTTTTACACACACCTTAAAGTGCTGGTCTTTCAATCTTCTGGGTTTACAAGTCAGTTCTGGATGTATTCTTCACATGCACACACTGCCCTGAGGCAGCCTAAAGTAGCCACAGCTGTAGACATGAGGCGCTGCCATGGAAACCAAGTGACCACAGCTGCCTAGAGCAAAGCAGTTTACCAGGAGAATGTTTTACACACAAAAGTTCTGGGAGAAGTTCTATGCAGAAGTTCAAAGACCCAGATGTTCAAGATCTGGGTGAGTGATTCAGACACACAGAAATTCAGGATATAACAACAAACATGCAGGAGAAATGTAAAACACCCATTGGCCCACATATGGCCCTGGATAAGTCATTTCACCACTGTGCCTGTTTTTCCATTTGTAAAGTAGAGATACTGGTCTTGTTATGTAAGGAGCTTGGATCTCTATGCATGAAAAGAGATATCTGAGCTTCACTATTCCACCTGTCTTGCTTCCTCTCCTACAGGGTAAATTCTGTTACTGGTCATTTTTACATGGGTGCCCCCACTCACCCCCTCTGGGAGTATGGGTGGGTATGCGATGTGTGTGTGGGGGCATCTATGTACACACCGTGGCAGTGGGTGGGGGAATGGCAGTGGCGGCTGTAGCGTGGGGGCACCTGAGGCAGTGCCCTGCCCCTGTGCTCCCCCGTCCCCCTGGTGCCGCACTGACAAAACACTCACTGACTGAGTGCTCTGTCTCTGCTGCCGGCAGCACATCAAAATACCGTGTTGCTCTGACTGCTGCAGTCAGAGCAGTGTGGCGCTCAGATGTCAATTTCACTCAGCCGCCAGTGAGGCAGAGAGCGCTCAGTCAGTGAGCGCTCTAGCACCTCTGCCTGGACTCCTTCTGGGACTCCAGAGTATGGAGTCCCAGAAGGGACAAACTTAGGCTGAACACAAGGCGGGCGGCTCAGAGTTCAGTCCAAGTGTGCCGCTAAGGAAATAAAATTTCCCTGGCGGCAGCTTTGCATTGAGCTCTATGGACTCAATGCAAAGCCTCACCTGGGTGATCGGTGGAGGTGCTCTGGTGGTGAGATGGGCTGCAGCGCACATGCTTAAACTGACTCAGCATGCGCGTGGCAGCCCATCTCACCACTGAGCGCCTCCATTGAACTGCCTGCCTGGAGTGGTGCCAGTCCCCAAACCGATGATGATGGTGAGTAAATGCGCCGTGGGTGTGTGTCGGGGAGCAGAGAGGCACTGCTCCCCGAGTCCCCCCCCGGCGCTCATCCCCCCTTCCCCAGTGTCACACACGGCGCGTTTACTCACCATCATCGTCGGTTCAGGGACTGGCACCACTCCAGGCAGGCAGGGCAACAGTGCCCACCACTCAAGGCCCTGCAAAGGTGCTTCCTCGTGATGGAGCAAGCGCAGTCAGGAACACAGGTTGCCCGGCCTGCCTAGCCTTACCCCATGTGGCACTGGGGAAGGGGGGGATGAGCGCTGGGGGGGGACTCAGGAAGCAGAGGCTGGAGGCCTGGGATGGAAGGGGGGGGAGGGTGTGCAAGGTTAAGTGGATCACCAGAAGATCCCTTTTGAAGCAGAAATCAGACATAATTTGAGAGTGTGGTTGACCTCTAGGTGCCAAAAAAAGGTTTACAGAGAGAAAGTAATTCAGATGATATTTTTATTGGGCCAACTCCTGTTGGTGAGAATATTCAAGTTTTTGGACTAAGTGACCTGACAGATTGTGTACTCTTATATAAGTTGGTCTAATAAAAGATGTTGTCTGAACAACTTTGTCTCCATCACAATATTAGAGAGAGCATTTATTGGAGAGTGCCTCGAATAAGAGTGGCTATTGCCCCAGTTAACATTTTGGTTTAGAGCTGTTTATGTTATGTGATACCTTACTTACAAGTTTTTTAAAGTTTGTTTCAATATGTACTCCCAATCTCTCGGTCTTGTGTTTTCTTCCTTGTCTTTTCTCTCTCCAAAATTTTTGTCCAGAATTTCTATTTTAAAAATGCAATAGTCTGTTCATGCCAATTCTGAAAGTAAAGTCTCCTGAGTTCTGTTTTTACACCTTTGGCAATGCTCTCTGATATTTCCCCCAGCTCTCTTGGAAAGACGGTGACACACACTGAAGTTGTTGTTTAATTTATGACTAAATTGGGCTTCTATTTAATTCAATGGACTATTTGCCCCAGGAGAATATCCTTCCCTAGTCAAGCGGAATATAAAAAGCAGGTTAGGAAAAGTTAGCATGTCAGATGTAGTGGTAGATATTCTCACACTACAGTATGAGTAGAGTGATCAGCTCTGCTCTGCAATAGGAAATGCAGAGTTATTGTTATAGTCTTAATGAGGATGATAGAGACACCATGACATTGAGAACTGCCTTCTGTATTAGTGCACATCTACCTCCTTCACTAAGCTCTGCAGTACATTAAATATGTTCTCCTCCCAATCCTTGTTTCCTTTGACCATGTTCAGATGAGTATCTCCACTGGAGCTCTTCTTCCTACTTCCTTGCTGTGATGTCTACCCCTCTTACCTCCACTTTAACCCCTCGGCTCATGTGAAAATGTTGGGGTACGGGAGTATTACCTCAGAAAATGTACTTGTGTGACTTGCAAGCTCCAAAGAACCTATATGGATTGTCCTTGGTTTCTTGTACAGTGCAAAGCCATTGTCGACATGTGGTTAAATCATCAAATACACAGAATCAGTTTGAATGTGACCACACTTTAGTCCAACCCAAGATCTTTACTGTTTCTCTTCTGTAGATGAGTTGGGGGACTGGAAAAGGATTGAAAGAGTTCATTTTCCCTCTTCGTTGGTGAAAAAACCCCCACATTATTTTGCAAGAAACACTCCTTTCTCCTTTTTCCAGCCAGGGGAAATCCTAGTCTAGGGAAAACCATACTTTCCACCGGTCCTTAACTGAGGGTTATGGAAAGACATCTCCTTCCAGTGTATGGTCAGACAAAAGATGTGACAGGGAAAAGAGTATACAGCAGCCTTTGCAGCCCTCATCCCCTCCAGGTGAGCAGGGCTCCACCCCCAGAAGCCCCAGCAGCCTTTGCAGCCCTCATCCCCTCCAGGTGAGCAGGGCTCCACCCCACAGCCACAAGCCAAAGGTGCACGTCCGCCCCCAGCGGGCGGCAGCCCTTGGGCGGCGACAAAAGGGCGCTGGCCGTTTTGTGGCCGTTGTGAGGACCTATGATGCCTCCCTATACCTCCCTCACCTCCTCGCCCTCTATCACCTCCCTCCTTCTAGCCTTTCTCACGCACCCCCTCCTTCTCCCTCTTCCATCACCAGCGGCCTTTCTCCAGCCAACCTACCCCTTATTCTCACCCACGCCCATCCCCCCTCCCCACCCTCATCCCCCCTTACCCATTCCCCCTAGGCCCAAACCCGCGACACCCAGGTGTTCCACAGACCATTGTGGCCAATACGAGGCCAGTGCACGACTCACACCCCGCAAACCAGGCCGTTCCCCATCCCCCAACCTCATCCGCATCCCGTGCCTTCCCAAACACCAATTGCCTTTTTCCTGCTCCCTCTGGAACTGCCGCTCATCCGTGGCTAAAGCTCCCTTCATCCACGATCTCTTCCTCTCTCGCCCCTTTCAACTCCTTGCTCTTACAGAAACCTGGATCACGCCCTCCAACTCTGTTACCCCGGCCGCTCTATGCTCCGGGGGCCTGTCGTTCTCTCACCGCCCCCGCCCTGAAGGCCTGGGTGGTGGTGTGGGCTTACTCCTTGCTAAGCACTGCCAATTCAAAACCCTCTCCCCTCCTCCCTCCCCCTCCTTCCCTTCCTTTGAGGCCCACTCTGTGCGCTTATACTCCCCTCTACACCTTCGGGTTGCTGTCATCTACCGCCCCCCGGGTTCCCTCTCCTCTTTCCTCCCGGACTTTGAATCCTGGCTCACCTTCTTCCTCTCCGATGATATCCCCACTCTTATCCTTGGTGATTTCAACATTCACGTTGACACGCCCTCCGCCCCCTCTGTTTCCCGCTTTCTCTCTCTCGCTTCCTCCTTTAATCTCCGACTCTGGACCGACTCCCCCACTCATACTGACGGCCATTCCCTCGACCTCGTCTTCACTCGAAACTGTTCTCTAACTGACCTCTCCTTTGACCCCTTCCCTAGTTCTGATCACTTCCTCGGCTCCTTCAGCCTTTCCCACCGACCCCCCTCCGCCTCCCCCTCTATGCGCCCCTTCCGCAATATGCAGGCCCTTACTCCCTCGGAGTTTGCCGCACATCTTTCCCCCCTTCTCCCCCCCGTTTTCGCCTCCTCCTCCCCTGACTCTGCTGTCTCTGCTCTCAACGCTTCTCTCTCCTCGACCCTTGACTCTCTTGCCCCCCCCTCTGCTCGCCCCGTCCGCCCCCTCGACCCCCGCCCCTGGCTTACCCCTGCCATCCGCTACCTCCGCTCCTGCGCCCGGGCTGCCGAACGCCTCTGGCGCAAATCCCGCTCCCTCCCTGACTTCCTCCATTACAAATTCTCCCTCTCCTCCCTCTCCTCGGCTATCTCCCTAGCTAGGCAGCGCTATTATGCCTCTAGGATCGAATCTTTCTCCCGCGACCCTCGCCGCCTTTTCTCTACTTTCGACTCCCTTCTCAAACCCCCCTGCCCTCCCCCGCCCTCTTCCCTTGCTGCTCGGGATCTTGCGTCGTTCTTCACCTCCAAGATTGACAAGATCCGTCGGGATATTGCCTCCCGCCCCCCTCCGCCCCCCGCTCCCCTCCCGCCCCCTCCCCCGCCCCCCTCCCTCCTCGCATCCTTCCCTCCTGCCTCTCTCCAGGAAATCTCTGCTCTTCTCTCTTCATCCAACCCCTCCACCTGCCCCCTTGACCCGATCCCCTCCCGCCTCCTGACCTCTATTGCTCCCACTGTCGCTCCCCCCCTTCTGCATGTTGTCAATCTCTCCCTTTCCACAGGCTCCTTCCCCTCTGCCTTCAAACATGCCACTGTCTCCCCCATCCTCAAAAAGCCTACCCTGGACCCTTTCGATCCCTCTAGTTACCGGCCGGTCTCCCTCCTTCCCTTTGCTTCGAAGCTCCTGGAACGTGTCGTCTACTCCCGCTGCCTGAACCTCCTCTCTGCCAACTCCTCCCTCGACCCTCTCCAGTCCGGCTTCCGCCCCCTCCACTCTACTGAAACTGCCCTGGCCAAGATCACCAATGATCTACTTGTCGCTAAATCGAAGCGCCACTACTCCGTTCTTGTCCTCCTTGACCTCTCTGCCGCCTTTGACACTGTCGACCACTCGCTCCTCTTGGACTCCCTTTACTCTTTGGGCTTCCGTGGCTCTGTCTTTGACTGGTTCTCCTCCTACCTCTCTGACCGCTCCTTTAATGTCTCCCTCCCCGAGTCGACCTCCCCCTCCCTTCCCCTCTCGGTTGGGGTTCCCCAAGGTTCTGTCCTTGGCCCTCTCCTCTTCTCTATCTACACCCGGTCCCTTGGTGAAATTATTGCCTCCCACGGGTTCCAATACCATCTCTATGCTGATGACACCCAACTCTATCTCTCTACCCCCTCTCTCTCCTCCTCTGTCCGCTCACGCCTCGTCGACTGCCTCTCTGATATCTCCGCCTGGATGTCCCGACGCCAACTCAAACTGAACATGGCCAAGACTGAACTCCTCATTTTTCCTCCCTCCCCCTCCTCTCCCTCTGACCTGACCGTCTGCATTGATGGGGTCACCATCCGTCCTGTTCTCCGTGCCCGCAGCTTGGGCTTCATTTTTGACACGCACCTCTCCTTTAAACCTTACATTGACTCTGTGGCCAAATCCTGCCGATTCGCTCTCCTCAACATTGCCCGCATTCGCCCCTTTCTATCTGTCTCCTCGGCCAAAATCCTTGTTCATGCCATGGTTATCTCTCGCCTCGACTACTGCAACCTCCTCCTTGCTGGCCTCCCTCGCTCCCACCTGTCCCCCCTTGTGGCGATCCAAAACTCTGCCGCCAAGGTCATTCACTCTGCCCGTCGCTTCGACCATGTGACGCCTCTCCTCCTCTCCCTTCACTGGCTCCCCCTTCCTGAACGTATCCTGTTCAAACTCCTGGTTTTCACGTTCAAATCGCTCCATGACCAAGCTCCCCCTTACCTCTCGGACCTAATCGCCCTACGCGCTCCTGCGCGCGCTCTCCGCTCTTCCGCTGTCCCCTCCCTCGCTCTCCCTCGCTTCTCCTGCTCGCCCAACCGCCTTCGTCCCTTCTCCCTCGCTGCCCCGCATGCCTGGAACTCCCTCCCTGCCGACGTCCGCCTCGCCTCCTCCCTCCGCTCCTTCAAATCCCTCCTCAAGACCCACCTTTTCCATGCTGCCTTTCCCAATGCCCTCTAGTCTTTCCCCTTGCTCTTACTGTCAGCCCTCCTCTGCTGACTGCTGCTACCGACCACCTTGTAACCAAGCCAAGTACACGCACCTGAGACTTCGCATCCGCCTGAATGTTTGTTTGTCTTCTCCCATGTCTCTCCCGCTGTCCCCTCTCCTTGTCTCCCCCTCCTTGTCTTTTAGATTGTAAGCCACAGGCAGGGACCGCATCTGATTGTATGTTCTGTACAGCGCCAGGTTGCAACTGGCGCTTTATAAATGTTTAATAATAATAATAATAATAATAATAATGTGTGGCTGAGATTCCTAAAAAAAAATTATTGGACTGAGCCTTTCCAATACTAGAGAAATTTTAAAAAAATATATAATGGGCGTCCAAACATAACTTTAATGCATGTATCAAACTGTGTTGGGATATTGACCTGATACTGGTTGTGTCCCATGTTTAGTCATGCCCCCAGTTATGGAGAACACAGGTGCAACCTCCAATGGGATTTCTAAGCAGCTGTGAAAGCACTTTCTTCTGTGCTTTGGCTTGCAGAGTAGGTGCTAATGTCCCTTGCTGAGGTTGTTGCCTCAAGGGAAACGCAAACAGCATTGAAGCAGGATGTAATTTCAGGAGTTCTTTCAAAGTAAACAAATGAAAAACTGAGTTTACAACTCCCTTTTAACTGGCACCTTTATTTATGTTGTTCCATTTGAGGGAAATAATGCTTGTGCTTCAAAAAATGAGGATAGAAACTGGACAGGAAGGATACTGCCAGAGCAGACCTGAACCCCCTCCAGAAAACACAGTACTCTACTGATCCCGTAACCAGAAGTTGATGCAAACACACCACTCGATACCTTTAAACACAATGCTCCCGACTTGTTAAAAAAGAATCCGTGAATTGACATCACAGTTCCATCGTGTTCACATCCCAGGTTCACCAAGTGCCCAACAAGTGGCTTAAAAGATGTTCAAATCATTATGCTGCTTACACGCAGTGGACAAACACATGCTGGGGGCACTTGCGACCTGATTGATGTTACATTTAAAGACACCCAAAACCAGCTGTGATCAAGATGGCTGCCTTTGTTTCTCGGTGATGTATGTGTGTCCGTGTGTGCTTTTGTTAATCATCTCTGTAACATTTGGTTATTGTAGTTCAGATCAGATGAAATTTGTTGCACAATTTAAGGAGACTCCCTTTGTTATAGTGTGCTTTGTATTTGCCTCTAATCCTGGCAATCATCGTGGTAGTGCCTTTCTGGAAAATGCCAGCTGCTGTTAGTGCTGGGAGTCTTTTCTTCCACATTATGCCAATAATATTGCCTGCTCTGATCTTTCTGATAATGATGGAGTATGAACAATACCCCATAGACTTGAAGCTGAAGAGGGAGAGAGAAGTTCTGCTTATGGAATTCTAGGGCTGGAAGTTGCCGTAAAGGTTATCTAGTTCACCCCCGAATGCTAAGCAGAGCCATTTATACTTAACCCATTCCCAGATGTTTTTCTAGCCTATTTTTGTCAAGCTTCCAATGCTGGGGACTTCATAATCTTCCATGTAATCTCTACTGCTTGGCTATGCTTATGGTTCAAATTTATTTTCCTATCTTAACCTAAATCGTTCCTTTTTTAATTTAAGCCCATTATCTTTTGTCCTACCCTCATCTGTCACAGAGAGCAATTGGTTACTACTATGCTACATATAGCGGTTTGGAATCTCTATCCCCACCTCAGCCTTCTCTTCTCTTTAGACTCAGCATGCCAGATCCCTTCAACCTTTCCAACCTCTTTATCATCCTTGCTGCTTTCCTACAAACTCTTTTCAGTTTGTGTATAACTTTTTAAATGTGTAGTCCAACCAAGGGCTGGCCAGTTCCATACTAATGTTGGAAATATGAAAGCCCTTTATAAAACATTTTCTTGAATTCCTTTTTTATACCTACATACAGTAGCAATTAATAGATAGCTTTTTAACATGGGTTACTGTCCTAGGGACATACCAGTAGTTAATAAAGTGCTCAAATTTATGATTATTTTATTCTTCAGCCTATCGCACCAGCAATATGCCAGCAGCTAAACACTTGTGACTAGAGACAGGTCTCTGTCCTGAGGAACTTACAACAAGGGAAGGGCAGCAAGAGGAAGGGGCACATAGGGAGAGGTAGTCAAGAAGTTGAAAAATTGCAGTTGCATGTAAGTAGCTTATACACAAAGTGGAGTGGGGGATCCTGGCAGATAAGACCATATAAGGAAAAGGGTAAATGAACAATCTATGAGGGTGGAGTTAAAGAAAGCCAGGTAAACGAGGTAGGGTTTTAGGAGTGCTGGAGGGTAGGAAGGAGCAAATTGTATGCTTGCAAAGGGAGTTTTGGGCATGGGGTGACAAGGAACGTGTGAAGAAGATGACTTAGGGAGCAGGAGACCTTGAGGCAGATGAGGGCGGTGACAGGGGAATAATAATTCCTCCAGATTCTCATAGACATAATGTTAGAATCCAGTGTCTAGTTCTGTACACATGCAAATAAATGCAATTCTTGCCCCAAAGACCTTCTAATAAAGCACAAAAGTAGGTGCAAGGCCATTCAGAGAGGAGAGAAAGGACAGGAGACAAAGTAGAGCTAGGTATGGCATTGACCAGTTCTTGTGAGTCTTGTCTAAACAATAAGTAGGGTTAAGTTTTTGTCACCGTAGTGACAGAAGTCACGTTTTTAGTGAATTTCCCCCGTCACCGTGACTTTTACATCTTTTCCATGACTCCCATGACTTTTGCCTAAAAAACACCAGAGGAGCCACCTCTGATTCACCCTGGAGAAGAGAAGTGCTGCCGAGAAGAGCGGCGTGGAGACAGCCGTCAGCACCGACTGCCGCACTGATGTCTCCAGAGTTCTCCAAACCCCGCCCCTTCAGAGCACAGCGTGGTTAGAGGCGGAGGGCCGAGCTTGAGAAGTTCCACCCAGAAGAGCAGCGTGGATATCGCACTCAGTGCTGGCTGCCATGCTCACATGTTTCTCCAAGCCCCTCACCTTCTGAACATGGTGTGGCTAGAGGCAGAGGGTGGGGTTACCAGGTTAGAGCTAGAAAAGGCGACACGGAGGAGACGGCAGCGTTTCCTCTGCCTTCTCTCACGTCTTTCTCTACCTTCCCTCCTTGCTGGGGCTTTCATTCTAAGTGAGATAAGGGAAAGGGCGTGTCCCTTTCCCCCTGCCCCAGGCTTACAATCTAATAATACGTTATGTTAAGAAATATTGAATATAAGTAAAATTGAACTTTTTTTTACCCATGATTTTTCCCTGACTTTTTATCTTTTCTACCCTGACCTAGTCATTACCTTTTAGGAAAAAATTCCGTGACCCTAACCATAAGCTTTGAGTGAGGAAGGGTGAGATCTGAATGAAGAGTGGATGAGTATTCGTATAGTTGAAATGGGGATCATGGCAACTTGGTGAATAAGGACAGGGGCGGGTTAGTTAATATGAGTTAGTTTATTCCATGATGAGGATGCTGGCGAAACCTACGTGGAAGGGCAAAGTGATTAAAGTAGAAGCATTTGAACAGGCTTAGACCAATAATATTCCTGCAGTAAATGTGGGTCATGTCCTTGGTGGTTCTAGGGAATTGAGGGCAATGCTTAGCACTTTGCCACTGACATCATTGAGAATTTCTTGTGGATGAGCTAAAAGCGAGATATGGCCTATTTGTAGGATGAACACTTGTCACAATATTCACTTGACCCATCATCACCAGTATGGGACAAAATTGACTATTTGATAGTTTCATAGCATCAAGGCTATAGAACTGAAGTTCTGATCTTGCCATAGGATCCACACAGATAAATTCTTCTGTTCACAGGGAATGTTCTTTTATGGGACTTTGAGCAAGTATCTCTGTAACACACTTGATATTGGAATCTGACTCAAACAACTCATGGATATGTTTGGACAGATTGAACTACTATCGCATCTGCAAATAGTTCCCGTTTAGGAGGGACGGTTCCCCTCTGGGTCCTAAATCCCACTGTCCCAAGAGAGAGAGACTCTGAGGCCGCTTTTAGACGAGACAAATTTGCGCATGATTGGTGAAAAATGTGCGTGTTTTAATGCTCGTTTAAACACCTAAACCGTTTTAAATGTGCATTTGCCATGATCGTGTAAAAGCCAAAAATGTTTTGAATGTGGTTTTTAAATAATGCGCATTTTAAAAAACCAGTTTTGGCATCCCCCCTGATCATCAAAGGGGCTCAAAACTGGTTTTAAAAAATGCGCATTTTTTAAAAACCACATTCAAAACAGTTTGTGCTTTTATACGATCGTGGCAAATGCGCATTTAAAACGGTTTAAACAAGCATTAAAACACGCACATTTTTCACCAATCATGCGCAAATTTGTCTTGCCTAATAGCGGCCTGAGACTGAATTCAAGCCTCAGGTTTCTCTTTTCTGGTTGTCTCACAGGAAAACACTTGAGAGGACAATGTGGAGATGATGGAATGACAAGAAACTAAATGTAATGATAAGCACTGCAGGCATTGTCCTGTCCCTGTGCATTCACTTGGAATATTGAGAAGAGAAGTGAGTGAGGGGGCAGAGCTATTCTCTGTGGAGTGGAGGGTACTGGCTACTGGAGTGAGACTTGCCCCTCTTTGGACACTCAAAATGCTGGGAGGTATGCACTATGATCTTTAAGCTGACCTCTGGCATAACACTGGCTGTAAAAATTACCCCTGAGGTAATTCTAATATCTAGGCCAACACTCTAGCTCGCCCCTGCTTCACGTTCTGTTGGCAGCTGTGGTACCACATTGGATTAGGTATGTATCCATTTAAGAAAAGCAATCCATTTCAGTGCATCTCAAAGTGAACTTTTGGTGTGTGTGAAACATGGGGTGATACAATGTTAAGGATTGAGAGGTGGTTTATAAACTCCACATGGGCATCGTCTCCATAAACATACACCTATGTAGCTGAATTTGTTTAAAATCATCGCTGTTGGTAAAACACTACAATTTTATGTGAAAACCTCTCTGAAGGCAGCAAGAAAATTGTATTTTTCTTCTTGAATAAAGCTGAGAGAGTATGAGATGGGAAACCCCTTTATTTTTCCAGCTACGATGTTCTATCACTAGCAATTTAAATCCCATAGTATCTGCTATGACCTCTCTACCATTCCTCAGGTAGCGCCAGGAATGTTGTACGTCTGTATTAGTTTTTCTAAAACATAAATGAGATGAAAAGGCATTGTAGATGAAATTTTAGGATAATAGAGTTTGGGGGTCATTAAAGAAGGAAATTGCAGTGGGAAAAATGTGTTGAGTATGTTGTACTGCGCAAGTTCTTTCTTTCTTTCTTTCTTTCTTTCTTTCTTTCTTTCTTTCTTTCTCTACAGAACAAATTCAGATAAGAGTTTAGAAAAGAACATGAGAACCTACATTTGGGCAAAATTCCACTTCCAGTATCCCAGTGGAATCCAATGAAAGTAGCTTAACCTTTTACGTTCTTATGCTCTCCCATCTATAGATTCTTTTTCCTGTGGTGATGCTTGTAATGATGAGTCTTTTGTTCAGTGCTCTGCCAACCAAGCAGTATAATTGAGAATTTAATTGGAAAAGAAGAAAATGAAAAGATGAAACCTGCAGTAAAAGCTACTCATGATGTATTGATTCTTTTATTTTTCTCCCTGGCAATGGATAACCTAACAAGCCTAGCATGAAACAACTTGTGTCTCTTTATTTATTTATTTATTTTAAAAATGTACCAAACCTATATTGCCTGGAAGGAATCACGGTAAATTGAAAATGTGGAGGCTGGACAAATATTTTTGTTGGTGCTTGCTCTGGAGTATATCAGTGTCAAAAAAACCTCCCAAACAAATAGAACCCTCCATTAAAAGTAGTAGATATAATAACATTGAATAGGATTGAGGTGTATTTGGACTGAGAGTTGTATAGTGGTTTGTGAAAATGAAATGGAACCTCTGAACCTGCTGCGATTGCCCTATTCTGTTTTCCTTTGTCAAGTACTCAGAGGAAAAGAAACCTGCCAAATCATGGTTCCCCAGAGATAGTAAGGGGTAACTTGTTTGTAAGAAGAAGTTATGAGGATCTCACTGAGGAATGGTGTGAGCTTACTCTGTGACTCCCACAGCCCTATTGCTAGGCTGTATGCTGCCTATCGGGCAGTACTGGGCCGAAATGTGTTTGTATAAAGATATGTTGCACGCTTCCTCCCAAGTTTTCAAAGCATGTTGGCAGGGTTGACAAGTGCCACTATCCCCATTCTACAGAGGGGAAAATTGAAGTCCAAAAATATGAAGGGATCATCCCAGGATCACTGCCTTCCAGTTTAGAGACCTATCAACTACACTCCATTATATACTAATCAAATGTGGAATTCTCCTGTACAATAGCCAGAAACATTTTCTGGCGATGCCCTGGTTGATTTGTGGTATGCTATATTGATCCAGGTAATCAACACAGTAGCACCTAGGTGTCCGCTTCCTCGGAAGTGTGAGTCCCCCTGGTATATGGAGGATCTGAGGCTACCAAAGCGTGAGGGTAGGAGGTTAGAGCACAGGTGTTGCTTGACTCATTCCAAAGCTGACCAACTGCGGCATAAACTGTTTTTGAAGGACTATGCTATGGCTGTGGCAGCAGCAAAGACGGTTTTCTTTACTGCTACCATAACACCTGCAAAGTGCTGTCCAGCAGAGCTTTTCCAGATGGTGAATAGCTTATTGATTCTGGACTGTCTCCACCTCAAGATGGCCATTACTTGCCCGCTGTGACGAGTTTGCGACCTACTTTGCAGATAAAGTCACTCATATTCAGGGCCTAGAGGGAAATGCGCTACCATGAATCACGTTTTTCCATGGAGTCCTAGCCACAGGGAAATTCCCCATGGAATTTGCCTTGCCGGGTGACATCATGGCACGCAAGACTATGATAAGCTTGCATGTGGTGATGTCACCTGCCAATCACTACACACAAGCCAATCAGAGACTTGAATGTGATCATTGATCACCACATGGTTGGCAGCTGGAGCAGCAGTAGGAGCGCTTGCTGCACCGGGGTTCCCCTGCTGCTTAGCGGGCCAGGGTGAGTTGGGGATTCCAACTGGCACCCCAGAACAGGGAGGGGATCCCCAGAGTGGGTGGGGGGAAGTGAGGAGGAAGTGAGGATATCCCCAGAGCGAGCAGGTGAGGGAGGAGTTCCCCAAAGCATGCGGGGGGGAGGGGGAGGATGGAGAGGATGCCCAGAACAAGCAGGGGAGTGGGAGGGCAACCTGGCCTCACCCTGGCCTGCTCAGGGGCCACAGCATGGTGGTGGCAGCAGCAGGAGTGCTCGCTGTGCCAGAGTTTTCCTGCTGCGGGGAAGGCCAAGGTGAGTTAGCCTTGGCCCTGAGCAGGTGAGGGGGATGGAGAGAGCAGATGTGGGAGGAGGGAGGGGATCCCCAGGGGACAGTGGCAACCTGGCCTGCTTGGAGGCAGGGGCTTTGGCACAGCGGCGGCAGCAGTAGTAGCAGCAGGAGTGCTTGCTGCTCATGTTTTTCCTGCTGCTGACTGGGCCAGGGTAAGTTGGCCTTGGGCCAGAGAAAGCCGGTGGGAGGAGGGAGGGAGAAAACAGGGGGGAGTTCCCCAGAGTGGGAGGGTGGGGTTGGGGCAACCTTGCCGGTTTGCCCCTGGCCGCTCGGCGTGGGAGTCTTGGCATGGTGGTAAGAGCAGGAGTGCTCACTGTGCCGGGGTTTCCCCTCTGATGGGCAGGCTGGGTTGAGTTAGACTTGGGTCCAAGCCAGCTGGACTGCGGGGGGGGGGGAGGAGACAGCAGAATCAGGCCTGCAGATTCCTGTGAAAATTTTCTGTGGGAGAATTGGGGCCCTGCTCATATTTGGCTCAACTTGGGTGCTGTTAATTTGAGTGCAGAGTCAGAATTTGGGCTTGAGGAGGTCCAGTCTTATCCCATTTATATAGATCAGCCTCAATTTGAGGTCAGGTTTGGGGTGCGCTTTCATCTGTATGTTGATGACAACCAGCTTTACCTCTCTCTTTCAACGAACCCAGGTCCTGCACTCTCGGTGCTTTCCCAGTGCCTGCTAGCAGTAGGTGGCTGGATGAGGCTGAGCAGACTGAAGCTGAACCCCAATAAGACGGAGGTGCTGTTGGTGGGTAGGGCAGCTGAGGTGATGGCTCCCCTTGTGGAAGGGATCTGGCCCCCGCTGGCCCTGCAGGTGTGGAGTTTGGGGGTCCTCCTGGACCCTGTCCTCCACCTGGTTTGTCAGGTGGAGGCAGTGACAATGGGAGCCTTTCGCCAATTACATCTTGTGCGGAGGATCCAGCCATATGTCTCAAACTCTGACCCGGCCACCCTCATCTATGCATTCAACACCTCAAGGCTGGATTACTGCAACGTACTCTACGTGCGACTGCCCTTGGTGATGACTTGGAAACTTCAGCTGGTGCAGAATGTAGCGGCCCATCTCCTGACAGGGACGGGCCATAGGGAGCACAATACACCAGTGCTTCAGGCTCTGCACTGGCTGCCTATTGGAAGTGCCTTCTTAGAGGTCCGCCAGGTGAATTAAGGGGCCACAATGGAAAGGGTGTTCTGGGTGGTCGCTCCACAGCTTTGGAACTCCCTCCCAGAGGAGGCTTGCCTGGGTCCCAGTCTGTTGGCCTTTCTCCGGGCCTGTAAGACCTGGCTGTTTGTCCGGGCCTTTCGGGGAGGGGGGCGGGAAGTAGGGTTGGGTGTTTGCCAGCAGTGTTTACCTCTTTTATTGTGGTTTTATAATGTTTTAGTAACCCGTCTTTGTACTGTTTGTACTGTTTTTGATCTATTGTTTTAGCTGAGAGAACTGAGAGAGTGGTGATGGACGGTGGCTTGTCATCCTTCTGGGAGCTCCCCTGTAGGGCCCCACAGGGCTCCATCTTGTTCCTGCTCCTGTTGAATGTGTATCTGAGGCCCCTGGGCAAGATGATCATTAGCAGGTTTGGAGTGAAGTGCCATCAGTACACTGATGACACCCAATTCTATCTCTTGTTTTCATCTGGCCCAGCTCCTGCAGTCTCTGTGCTCACCAAATGCCTGTCTTCCATTGAGGACTGAATACGGGCAAACTGATTGAAACAGAATCCAGAAAAGACCAAGGTGATGTTGGCTCGCTGGCCTTGTGATCTAGGGGGCATAGGGATCCCTGTTATTGATGGTATTCAGTTTCCTTTGGTCACTGAGGTTCGCAGCTCTTGGATCCATTGCTATGCCTGGATGGCCAGGTTGCAGCAGTGGCCAGGAGAGGGTAGAGAAGGCTACAGTCTTTTCTATCAGACTCTGATTTGTTCAGCTTCTATATTAATGATGTAATCCCCCTGATGGCAGATACCCGGTTCTTCCCACCGAAATTGGGCTCTAGGGCTGTGGGCTGCTTAGCATATGCTGATGATGTCGTACTGCTGTTGCAGAGCAGAATAGGCCTCAGAAGACAACTTAATGCCTTCGCGACTTTTTGTTCAGAAAACCACTTGTCCCTGAATTATAACAAATCTAAGGTGATGGTGTTCACCAGCAACGCTTAAATCATATGTATGGGACATAGGTGGCCATTGGGTGCAAGAGGTTTTATCTTTCTGTTATTTGGGTCTCCATTTTCACAAATCAGGCAACTGGAGGGACCATTTAAATAAGGCCCTTTTAGTGGCTAGAGCCCCATTGCAGGCTATCCTTGGTTTGTCTATGTGCCAAGGAAGGAATGCCATTCACCTTGCTCTTCAGGTTTTAAATAGCAAGGTTAGGGCACAGCTGCTTTATGGGGCTGAGTTATGGCCCCCCCCCTCTCTCCCAGGACCTGAATGCAGTGCAGGCTAAGTTTCTAGTAAGACTTCTGAGTGATCCCAAGTCTGTTCCACATGCTGCATTCCAACTGGAACTTGGCCAGGATGCTTGGCAACTAGTAGCCATGGAGACCGCAGCCAAGTTTTGGTGTAAATTCTTTTTTGGCCAGTGTTCAGAACTTCTAAGGGAGGTAATTAGAGACCCTTTTGTCAGTCCTTGGCTAGTGAATTGGGAGGCGTATCTTCTGGAGATGGGGATCTCTAAGGAATATTTGTCTCACAAACCACCTGAGGCTGTCAGGAGGGAGGTCCTTACCAGAATTAGGGATATATATAGACAATCAGAGATAGGGAAAATTAACACTTCCCCGCATCTTAGGGCCTATTTGGACTGGGTGCCAGACCAGGGTTGTATGGCCAGCTATTTATTAACGTCTATCTCGCTAAGGGCCAAGCAGCTTTTGTTTCGATCCAGAGTCAATGTCCTTCCCTCGCAAGTTTTAGAGGGTCGGTTTCAGGGTATTCCCTTCTCTGATTGTCTTTGCCCAGTCGATCAGAGTACTGCAGAAACTGTGGGGCATATGATCTTAAGTTGTCATTTATATGACAAGGCTAGGGATAAATTCTTAGCTCGGCACCTGAATAAGTATTCAGGATGCTCTGAAGTATTTCTTCTGCGATTTCTATTAAATAACTCGGAGGTTCAGGTCATCGAGGCTATTGCATCCTTTCTAATTCAGATGGCCAATAATAGGAAAAACTTTTTAGAATTTAAAGTCTCCCTCGCACATTCTGCCTCTGAGGCTCGGTGAAGGGGGTTTTCTCCCTCACTGGTACCCCTTTGTTTATTTTGTTATGGGAATGCAGAGTTTGAATATTTTTGTAATGTTTATCTTAGATTAGGCTAACTCCTTTTTTGTTCTTAGCCTATATTTTAATACTACGACCTTGTTGTGTCCTTTCTTTTGTACGGTTTTATGTATGTATTAATTATGCGATGGTCAATGACCACGCAATAAATTGACTTGACTTGACTCTGATTTGGCCACCATCATTCATGCCTTCATAACCTCGAGGTTAAACTATTACAATGTCTCTTCGTGAGGCTGCCCTTGATAAGTGTTCAGAAGCTTCAGTTGGTGCAAAATGTGGGTTGCCAGGAGCACATTACACCAGTGCTCCAGGATCTGAACTGGCTGCCATAGCTTTCCGGGCACAATTCAAGGTGCTGGTTTTGACTGTTAAAGCCCTAAATGGTTTGGATCCAAGGTATCTGAAATACGGCCTTTTCCCTTACATTCTGCTGTGACCTCTGAGGTTGGCAGAAGGTGCCCTCTTGCGAATGCCAACTGCCTGTGAGGTTTGTACAACACGGGTACACAGAGAGACGTTCTTGGTGACTGTGCCACAGTTATGGAACTCTCTCCCCTTGGAGAACCTGTCTGAGCCTGCTCACTTTTCAGAACTGATGTAGGACCTTTTTGTTTGGCCAGGTGTTTGGCGGGCTGAGCTAGAGTTGGGTGGGATTGGGTGTAGAGGTTAGGGAGAGGGTTGATTGGAGGGGTTTAGGGGTTTTAAACGGTTTCTATATCTTTGTTTTTGTTTTTTTTGAGCTGCCCTAATCCTTCATGAAAGGGTGGGGTAGAAATTGAATGAATAAAATTAATATAATGTCCTAAGATAGCTAGGTCCCCTATACTGTGAGGATAAGCTGAGGCATACCCAAGACTGAGGTGGGGGGAGAGGCTTCAATGTTATAATCTAATTTTAAAAAAACAACCCCAAAAAACAAAAACAAACAAACCCATTACTTCAAGGGAATGGTTAAGGTGAGGATTAACAAACTTAAGTTTCAAAGAGCATGGAATTTGCAGTTAACATCACTAACTTAACTCATGTCCCATATAAGCAGTAAAGATGGTGTGCAGTCTTGCCTATTGTGGTGGTCGTCTTATGTAGGTTGGGGGTGAGCTGTCCCTTCCCTCCCCTTGGCTTTCCACACATGCCAACATTTGGGTGCAGACAGTTAATGCTGACCTTGGGGGCAACATGAGATTGGGCTAACACTGGTGGTAGGAAATACACTGGAGCTAAGGAGAACACCATGGCTGGAGAGATTATGGTGAATCTAAGGCTGCTGTCTCACGTTACCTGGGGTGGGGTGGGGGTGGGGACTTCCATGACAGCAATCACAGCTCTGTTCCCACAGGAATTAGCAGATGTAGGAATGTGCTATTCTGCTTTTCTCCTGCGAGAACAGCCATCATGGTAAGATCTACATTGAGGGTCCTGGTCATGTGTGAGTATTCTCGTGGGAGAAAAGCAGAATAGTGTATTCCTATGTGTGCTAATTCCTGTGAGAATAGCATTGCAATTGCCATCACGGAAGTTTCCCCCCTTCTCAGGTAACAGCGTCCAGGGAAGCACGTTCTTCAATGCTAGGAAAGCCACGCAGGTGTTTACACACAGTGGAAGTGGCTGCCTGCCATAGGAATCGACAGTGCACGCGGCCTCCCGTAGCCTCTTTCAAGGCACGTTCTGGAAACCTTGATATTGGCTTTTCCTAGCGGGGTGTTGAAGAACGTGTTTCCCTGGCTGCTCGCCTAAAAGCAGTTTAAGTGACCTGGAAGTCAAATGCTTGTAAACGCTTATGCATTAACTGCTTGATATATATCCACTTACGTATATTTAAGGGTTCCTTTACAAGGATTTGCGTGTATGATGAGAGAGCTGAGATTCTCCTTCCCATTCCTAGTGCCTTTTGTTTGGGGGCAGAGGGGCATGGCTGCGAGGTTGCAGAGCCCATATGGTCGCTTTGATTTTATTAACTCCAGTATTAACTGGCAAGAGCTGCACGAACCAACAAGAAACGAAAATCTGCGACGTGGATGTATGCTCCAAAAAACATTCTATTTTTATTGTATCTGGTGATAGCTCACTCTTGAACTTGGGTCTCCATGAAGTATGCAAACTCATCTGTGTGCTTACTAGTCAGAAAGCCTAACAAATTCATCCCATGCGAAGCTGGCTGAAAGTGAGAAAATGATACGGAAAGAAATGCTAAAACGCCGTGCTGAAAGATGAATGAGCTGTGCCTACACTAATGTCAAGCCAGTCAGAGCAAGCTAAAGGAAACAAAACCTCCCAGCATGCAATCTTTTCACACTATGCCTTTGGAACACTTAACTAGAAATAGGCAAGCTTGTGTCAATATGACTTTGCAGCATGTGAGGTGATTCACTCCTAAGGGCATGGTGGGTGGAATGCCCTGCCGTGCCAGCGTGATAGCGTTTTACAGCCACTTTACACAGGTGGTATAAAGTGGCACCTTCACACAGGTGGCACCTTTACACAGGTGGGGAGCAGTCATTACACAGGTGGAAATGACTGCTCATAGAGCAAGGCATTAGGCAATGAGGCACACATGGATTTTAAAAGGCAACACAGAATAAACCTACCCTGATTTCCATTTCTGGGAATGAAATATTGACAATATTCCGAGGAGTTGGATGAGGGGGTTAATGCCTCTTCCTTGCAATACTAATGGCCGAGGTTTCAAATCAGAAGTACCTTTATAAATATTGAGAATACCCTACATGACAATAAATATATGCTGTAATTATTATTTATTTATTTATTTTTTTAAATAAAATCTTTGGCCTTTTTAAAAAAATAATTATTATTATTATTTCTGTTTTAGTTGTTAGCTTTTTAATATGTATCTGAAGTCTGAAATTTCAACAGTGCAAATAATTTTTTAGAATTTGGTTAATACCTCCCACCACAGCCTTAATGCTGTACTGTACGTGTATGCATTCTTTTATTACAAAAAGAAAAAAACTTTTGGTAGTTAGAAGATATTATTGGGCAAATAGTTCCATACAAAAGAATAGCATCTTTTCTTCACTCTCTCCTAAACGTGCTGTCACAGTGACAAATTTAGATGAACACACGTACCAATAAGTAAGAAGTGCACCTTAAAGGGCAATTTTCTGAACACTCAATTAGGAGAGCCCATATTTCAGTTCTTGACATCACTGGAATATGAATGCACTCAACATTTTGTAAAATTGGCCCTAGCCTGCATAGGTGAACAGTACCTAATTTTTGTCCACTTTCAAAGTAACATTTTTTCAAACAAGAAAAAATATTTTTGAGGAGCTACACATGTCTAGAGCAATATTTGACGCCAAGTTGTTTGCAACGTTTCTGAGATTCAGGTGACTAAAATAATGTTTAACAATTATTTCTAGCTAAGACATTTTAGCTGAAAGGATCTTTGTTTTCATTATAATTTCTTCTCAAAGTCTTCAGTTCCATTGGGATTAACTAGTTCCCATGCAAATAGCAACTAATTTAATATGTTGGGAGGTTTTTGACCTTCAAGGTACAGCCTACGGTTTAGCTACACACGCACACTTGTTTTGAATGAGTAATAATTTGAGAGTATCATCTAGGGTTAGTGTGGGGTGTTGTGTGATATTTGTAGTTTCAAACCTCTCTCGTTGATACCTCCTGTAAAACCAATAGATTAATAGGACGAGGGGGTTGGGGGAGGGAGACATATTGTATGTGGGATGAGAAGTTTCACACAATATGTACATTTTTTGTAAATTAAAAAATTATGAATTAGCCTGAGTGTGGAGTTTTAGAAGGAAAGTGTCATCTGCCTTAACAATAGTGTTTCTAGGTCTGTTTTTGGTGGTGGCGGACTTGTGAATAGGTAGGACCAGGTAATATTAAACCAATAATGGAGTAACATACAAAAGTGCTCATGGATTATTTTACGTAGAGGAAGAGATCATAACTGTTGAACATTTGCATTTCTGCTATAACATTTACGAAAAGTTTTTTTTTCTCATTTTCTTTTTAACAGATGGTTTTGAGATACCGGTCCAACCAACCCATCATGTGGCTACCAAACCAGGGGAAAATGTTACCTTGACGTGCCATATTGGAAGTTCTGTACAACTAGTAAAATGGGAAAGGATTAAGACAGATCAGAGGGATACCATTGTCGTGTGCAACCTGTCATCTACACTGAAAATCTATGGCTCAGATTATGAGGAACGTATAGCAGTGGACTGTGGCAGACATGCAAACAGCACAATCGTACTTCAAAATGTTACAGCCTCTGACTCCGGGATTTACCACTGTCATCGCTATAGTACAGCTACTAGAGGAAACAAAAGTGATGTCATAAATTTGACTGTGATTAGTGGTAAGTGGTTTTACAGGTAGGAACTCTGTGAGATGTTGCTACCAGTTTCCTCCCAAGACGTGCACACATATACTCTCTCCCCATCTTTGTCTCTTGCATAAATGACCAAGTAGACTTTTTTCATTAAAAAAACAGATTCAAATAGAGATGACTTGTGTGATATACTGGTAAACATACAGCTTGCTCTCTGCTAAAGACCATTAAAAAAAATATTATTCAAAACTTATATCCTGCCCAAACATTTTAAAATAAATCTACAAATTTTAAAACAAGTAATAAAAACACACCCTCCCTCCACCCCATATCCTTGGCTATGGCTGAAGAGGGAATCACGCAGGTCAAAGAGATTTTGTTCTCCTAAAATGCTGGCCTGGCTTTGTGCCTTGCATTCCCCAAACAAGTCTCAGGGTAGCACAAAGGAAACGAGATTGTGAGTTACCATGTTGGGAGCAGGGGGAGAGCTAGTGGGAAAGATCCTGCCCAAGCATGGAAGTGGGAATCAACGGCTTCGTTTAGACTGGGAAATACTGTGACCTGGAGCTCACTGTGATGTTTCAAAAGACTGCTGCTGTCTGCTCTGTAAATGTTATGGAGCTCAGGTAGGCAGTTGGACAGCACAAAGTAGATACACAAACAAGTGGAATTAAGATTCTACAGACAAAAATAAACCAGATCTTTCCTAATCTAAACAAAATGGAAGGTAATATAGCCACATGGACCAGAAACTGTATATCAACAGAGACCTGATGTTATAATGTAGATAGATAATAGAAGAAATTGATATTGCTGGAGAAAAAACTAAAAAAAGAAAAAAGAGTATTCGTTGATATATCCCAGTAGTTAATATAGGATAATGTTAAGGATCAACATTACTTTTTAACATTTCACATAATCTTTTATTTGTTTCCCCCACAATTTTCATTTTTCTTTTCTAGACTATGAAAAAAAAAGGTTGCCCGTCTCCTCAGAAAATGTCTGGGATTTTATCAGACTCTCGCATCTTTTCACCTGATTAAGTTCAAAATGTTGATCATGTGGGGAACATTTAATCTGAGCTTCCCCCACAAAGTACTTTGCGTTACTAGCAATCTCTGGCCTGGGATCTTACTATTGTCATAAACTTTGTATTAACAGAAGCATAGTTCCTTTCACCAAAAATAATAGTTCCACTCTATTCTGTGCTGGTCAGACCTCACCTGAAGTGCTGTGTCTATTTCTTGGTGTCACACTTTAAGAAGGACATTGACAAATTTGAATGGGTCAGAGGAGGACAACAAAGATGGCCAGGGTCTCGAAACAAAGTTCTGTGAGGAAAGGTTGAAGGAGCTGGGTATGTTTAGCTTGGAGAAGAGAAGTTTAAGGGGAGACATGATAGTTGTCTTCAAATATCTTGAAGGGCTGACACATGGAAGATAGAGCAGACTTGTTCTCTGTTGCTCCTGAAGACTGGACTAGAACCAGTAGGCTCAAATGACAAGAAAACAGATTTTGGCCAGCCTTTAGGAAGAACCTCCTAATGATAAGAGCTATTTGATAGTGAAACAGACTACCTTAGGGGAGGTGATGGGCTCTCCTTCCCTGGAGGTTTTCAAACAGAGGCTAGACTGCCATCTGTCAAGGATGGTGAAGCTATGGATTTTCTGAGTTGAGCAGGGGGTGGAGTAGATGACCTCTCCTCTGGGGTACCTTCCGACTGTATGATTCTATGATCATTTAATTTATGTTCCAAGGTAATATATTTCATAGTACATATACGCTAACATTAAAAAATAGATTTTAAAAAATAGTTTTGTGGGGGGTTTTGGTTGTTTTTAAAAAGAACTATTCAATTTCTATTTATTTTGATTAAGTCAGGTCCTGTTCAGAAGACAAGCTAAATGCAAATTTAAGGATGCTTTTAGGTACCATATTAGAAGTTATAAAAACCACCTAATATCCAGAACTTTTTGATAGCTTGCTCCCAGACTACCGTGTGGTGTAAAAGTTCAGACGTCGCAAATAATTCTGTGACGATCCCCCATAGGATGATGGTGAAGGTGGGTTTTTTGTGGCTTTTACACCATGATCCACAAACCAGTTACTTTGGAGTAGCTCCATCAAAACCCAAGCGGCTTGTGAATTTCTCTGAGGCCACATTCCAATGAACATTTTATCTGATGGAGTTGGGTCTGTCTTCTCTTTTACTCCTGAATCATTCATACAAACAGAGCCCTAATCTGACATTATTCAAGAACAAATGGAAATGTACTCCCCTTTTGGTTTGTATTTCAAAGTAAATGTTTGTGTGAACACTTAGTGGGAGGGTGGCAATCACACTTGAGTGACTATTTTGTTTTAGGCCACTTTTGTACAAACAGCTGGCTCTAGCACTTTGAAAAACGTACTTTGAAAAAAGTTGCGCTGGGAGCTTTTAGACAAGCCGGAAGTCATTGGCCATCATTGAAATTGCCACTCGCACATTCTTTTTAAAAGCGCATTTGAACGACCTCGGTGTTGAGGTCAAATATGCTTTAAAAATAAGACGTGAATGGTGATTTCAATTATGGCTGGCGACCTCCAGCTCGTCTAAAATCCCCCATGCAACTTTTTTCAAAGCGTGTTTTTCAGCGTGCTAGAGCCACGTGCTTATCTAAAAGCAGCATTAACGGGGGGGGGGGGGGGAATTGATGCAGTATTACTTATTTTACACTGTTTGTCTTAACACTATCAGAGTGAAGTAATTATTTCAATTTACACCATTGTCTGAACACTTCTGAAGTGGGGTAGTCACTTTGATTTAATTAAACTGAAGCAATTACTTTAGTTTACCTCTGTTTGTCGGAATATGGCCTAAGTGAGATGTCGGAGAACAAACTCCACAAGAGGGGCACAGTGGAGGGTTTACTTTCTGCTGTGCTTTCCAGTGTCGCTGCATGCTAGATGATAGTACATGTTGGTAGTATGAAATGTTTTTCACTGATGATTTGCAAAACCTTTGTCTGCCTGTTGGGAAATCTAGCCACTTTAAAAAATTTAAAGTTAAAGAACTAAATCAATTTTCCATGCCTGCTTCACTGATCCTGACACTGCTTAGCGCTCATATTGGTCAATCCTGAGATCCATACAAAATGGTGTGGAGCTAAGCCTTGTATTAAGTTATTCTCAAGGAAGTGTTCTGTGTGGGTAATGCTGCCCAGGCTAGCCACACTCTTCCCTTCGCCAATAATGTTCCCGTCACCATCCGTGCTGTTCACTACCTGAAATGAGTTTTCTTTGTCATAAATAGATTTTTATGGATGTTCTTTGTCACAGGATTCAATGAATTTTCTTTAATCGAAGCATACAGTATAGCACACAATGTGACACTTTCTAGCATACATATAATCTGGAGGGTTAGGTTATTAAGAGGCTGAGTCATAGGAAATTGTATTGGACAGAAAGAATCGCTGTGGTACCATGCATACCTAACTTGAGGAGGCCAATTTAAGAGAGGGGAGGTGGAGAAAAGTCTCTGCTTGCTAATTTTGTTCATGATTTTTTCTTCTTTTTTCATGAACAGTAACACAAGCCCTGTACTCTAACCCCAATACCTATAGCCAACGTAGTACAGTGGTTGAGAATACACAAATAAGAAAACTAACTCTAGCAGTTCACATCTTTTCTGGGCTCACAGCATGTCTCATGATGATACAGGTGAATGATGCTCGGCTTCTGGTGATCCTTTGTCTGCTCACAGGCTGAGGTCAAATCCTGTTTCTATGAAATTACAGGGAAGAAGAATTACAGGGAACAAGAATTCAACTCCTGGTTAGCTGGACCTCTCTCTCAGCTCTGTCTTGATCTAAATTGGTGTACAAAATGGCTTCCAGTCTCTCGCTCTTCTCCCCCATCCCCTGCCCCCAGGAGGGGATGTGTGTGTGTCCTGTAGGAAGGTTTGCCCTTAATAGAATCTCCTATGCTGGCTTCAGAACAGCAACTGGGCATAGTAATGAGCTGTCTGCCCTTCCCCTAGCGTGCAGGAACGGCAACTACAGTTGCCCAAGCTCTCAGGACTGCTTTAAAAAATAGTGAGGGTGGTTACAAAAGCACTTTTGCAATACCTGTGGAAAGCCAGCTCATGCAGGGTGGTAATTGGTCCTGTTTTATACAGGACAGTCCTGGTTTTTTAAAGGGTTTTTCCATTGTCCTTTATTTTTGCATTTTTGTCGTGTATTTTCTACACACTGGCAGCATTGCAATTCCCCCCCCCCCCCAAGTCATGATCTCATGTCTTCCGGGCAGGAATAGCGGTGCTGGCAGCATGTGGACTTGGAGGTGCGCCTCCCCAGCACTGTGTGTGGAGATGAGTGCTAGGGTTATCATAGCATCCAGATTTTCTACGACATGACCACTTTTTTTTATCTGCTCAACCCCATCTGGGTGGATTTTTAAAATATGCACCCATGGTGACAGAAACTTGCTTGATCTCTTTCTGCATTTCCTTTTCCTGTCGGTTTAGTCACCTCATTTGGCTTGGCTTGCTCTTGTGGTTGCTGAAGCCAAATCATGACTTCAGTTTGGATAACTTGTCAAACTTCCTCTCATTCCTTCCTCCTGTTCTATGACTGGATGGAGTGAAAGCTGAGAAGTTCTGCGTTCACATCACACCACTGTTTGTGTAAATCAGCATAGCGATAGCTGCTGGTGGACCTACATCAGCTTACGGCAGCTGTCCCTTTCTGTGGGGGCATGCTCATGTGATTAATGCCCTTCAGTGGGGAATTTTGGCAAAGCCATTCCTAATTCTCACAGGCCCAGATATTACAAATGGAGACAAAATAGTTCAGACACTATTTTATTGGGCCAACTACGACTGATGAGAATATTTCAACTTTTGAGCCACACAAGGCACTATCTTAGGCCTGTAAAAAAAAAACCCCACCAGAACTACAGACTGAACAAATGCAACGTGGACGAAGCAATTATTTGGGAAGGCATTAAGAAACAGTCACTGGGACTTTAAACATTTAAATACAACTGACTTGAGATTTCCCCTCTTTGTATTTAAATGTTTGAAATACCAGTGCTTTTGTCGGCGCACCCCCAAATAAAGACGAGGACACGCTTAGTGGGATTAAAACGGCCGCACTCTTTATTTAATATTAACAAACGGAAGGGGGGGATGGGGGCACACCTCCCGCCTCCCCCCCTTCCGGAACTGGGGTCCTTATCTCTAATAAACCTTGCTAACTGCTAATTAACCACCCCCTTCTAGGAGGTCCCCTCTCCTCTCAGTCCCCGCACTCTGTGCGTACCTCTTTCCCATTTCCCATTAATTGAGAGGGTAACCTCCTGTTCCTTCTTTCCTATAAATTTACGCCCTGCCTCGTCCCCCGGGTTTCCCCAGGCCGGGCGGGTTGTTCGTGCCTGCCCCATGTCTGGGGTTAGTTTCAGCAAAGGTTGAGAACACCGTTACCCGCTGCTTGGCAGATGCTCCTCCCAGCAGGTGCGGCCGTCCGTCTCTCCCTTCGGGTTGGCCATACAGTGGGCCGCACTGTGGCGACTATGCCATGGACCTTCCCATCTCTTAAGGAGATGCTGCTACCCATGCTCTTCTAACTTAGAAATTCAAACCTTGTAACTTCCAAACTTTTGGGCTTCCCTCTGCCCCTCGCCACCAAAACCGCCAGCTTCGCTTGGCTGGTTTTCCGCCACACCAAAAACTCCGATTAACATCCTCAACTGTTGTTTCAGGACCCCAAGGTACAACTCGCATCCCGCATCTGATAGGTGCACACCATCACCTCTGAAAAGTTCGTCCCTATCGTACCGGATATCAACGTGCTTAATCACCTGCCCCCCTCTTTGCCGTAGCCAATTCCCGATTTCGGTATTAACTCTCCGTCTGGCCCGGTCGACCCGACCTGGGCGCTCCGCTGTGGCCCAAACCCTCCTAGGAAGCATATCCGACCATATAATGGTGCATGCCGGGAACCTGTCCTGAACTACCTTCAGGTCCTTCTTTACCTGTTTTGTCAGGCCCAGCCCTGTTACTCTGGGGAGGTTGTTTTCCCCAAGGTGAATAACCAGCACCTCGGGTGCCGGGCAGGTGTCTCGTGCCCCTGTTAACATCGGAAGGAGTTGCTCCCATAGCATCCCCCTCCTGCCTAACCAGAAAATACTAGCACGATCACTGAGGCCCAGCTGGGTACCCCACCCGCTGCGTGCGGCCTTCTTCCCTGCCCAGTGGACGATGCTGTGTCCGATGATCCACACAACGCATCGTTCTCGTCTCACTGGTGCTTCTGCAAAAGATATAATATAGGTCAATAACTCATCGTGGATGCTAGGCCGGGTCGACTGACACGTGGTTTGGTTTCCCTTATATATGCTCGGTAGGCTGACGATCTCCATCTCCCTATTGCCCGTATCCTTTCGCCCGATAAACCCATGTCTGCTGCCACTGATGCCGCCCCTATCCTGAACGAGTGGGCACTATAGCTCCCTTGGTCAAGCCCTGTCAACCTCACACATCTGCTCAGGACCGCCCCAAACTGATACCGTGTCAGGGGGGAACCGTCAACGTGTAGGAAAAGTAATCCCGTAACCCTGGGGCGAGACCCCAGATATGTCCTCATTGCCCCGACGGGGCATATACGGGGGTCCCCGGCTGGGCGCAACCTAACCCACCGTCCCTTTCCCCTCTGATCGGTCTTGGACCGTCTGAGATGCAAGATGAGGGTATCGCCGTGCCACGACACGTCCCGGAACTGTAATGCTCTATCTGACCTGTCTCTTTTGGAGTCGGCTACCATCTCGCCAATACGAAAGGCTCCGAACAAGGCAGTACGGAAAACTGCGGTAAAAAGATCGCATTCCCAACTGGAAAAACAGACCTTTTCCAGTGCCTCAGTCAGGGCCAACAATATTGGCGGCGTGATTGGGGCCCTGGTATCCTGACTAGGTGGAACTTGGCGTGCCCAACTCTCCTTCAAACGGTTCATGAAGAAACCGTTATCAGGGGAGGGGTGTCCAGCCAAATGGCTCGTAAACGTGATGGCCGATATTCTCCCTGCGATTGTGCCCGGAGCCAGTCCCCTTGCCCGCAACTGCATGGCGTACTGTAAGATGCACCCCTCGGCTATGGGGAAGCCTATGTCCCACCCCTTTTGACACCTGAATTCCTGGAATTCGCTGAACGCCTTCTCGTACGCCAGCCTGGTTCTGGGCGCGAGGGATCCCTGCACTGCCTGGTAAAGCTCTACAATCCAAGGCGCCACAAGTCCCTCGGAAACGGGTCGGGTTCCTCGTTGGCCTCGGGGGCCAGCTGGCGGAAGCGGTCTGCCTGAAATCGAGAAAGGGCATCGGCGATGCCATTGGCAATCCCCGGCACGTGCTTGGCGATGAATAAGATATTTGCTCTCAAACATTTGAGGACAAATGCCCGCACCAGCCGCATGACCCTCTGCGATCTGGAAGACAACTTGTTGACAACATGGACGACCGCCATGTTATCACACCAAAATAAAACCTTCTTGTTGGCGAATTCAGCTACCCACAAATACACTGCCACTACGATGGGAAAAAATTCCAGGAATGTGAGGTCCCGTGTTATCCCGCGTTCCACCCATGGGGCCGGCCAGGGGGCCGCGCACCACTTTCCCCGGAAATAAACCCCGAAACCGTGCCCCCCTGCTGCATCCGAGTGTATCTGGAGCTCCGCCTCCACCAGGAGTCGATGCCGCCAGAAACTGACCCCGTTGTAGCTCGCCAGAAAGGATTCCCAGGTAGCCAAATCCTCCCTCATCTCCGCTGTCACCCGGATGTGGTGATGCGGGGGACGGTCGCTCCCTACCAGGGCGTACAACCGGGACATGAATGCTCGCCCAGGGGCAACGACCCGGCAGGCGAAATTAAGGCTGCCTAGGAGTGACTGCAATTCACGGACTGTCACCTTCTTCGCTCCCCCCACTCTGCATACCGCCTCCCTCAGCATCCTCAATTTGTCCTCTGGGAGTCTCGAAAGGGACATTTCCGTGTCGAGCTCTATGCCCAAATAGGTTAGTTTGGATGTTGGGCCTTCCGTCTTTTCGTGTGCCAAAGGTACCCCTATGTCCCTTGCCACCCTTTGAAATGCCAGCATTGCCTGCTCGCACTCTGAGGTGCCCGCCCTTCCCGCGAAGAGGAAATCATCGAGGTAGTGTGTGATACGGCCGCCACGCGCTCGTTGGCGCGTGACCCACTCCAATACCGTACTAAACTTCTCGAAGGCCGCGCATGAGATTGAACATCCCATGGGCATCGCCTTGTCGAAGTAGTACTGGCCCCCGAACTCCATGCCCAACAGCTCGAAGTCGTCGGGGTGTACAGGCAGGAGGCGGAATGCCGATTTGATGTCACATTTCGCGAGGAGGGCAGATGCTCCACAGGCACGCACCATTTCGACTGCCGAGTCGAATGAAGCGTACCGCACCGAACAAAGTTCTATAGGTATTGCATCATTCACCGACTCGCCCTTGGGATAGGACAAGTGGTGAATCATGCGGAATTCCCCCGGGGTCTTTTTTGGTACAATTCCCAAGGGGGATATCCGCAGGGTTGGCATCGGCAAGGACTCGAAGGGGCCCTGGATTCTACCCTCCTTCACTTCCTTGGCGATTTTTTGTTGCACGATATCCTCGTTTCCAAGAACGGATTTCAAATTCCTTGCCCCCAGGTGATACCGCGGGCCTACTGTTGGGATCCTGAAACCCTTTTCGAATCCCTCCACAACATACTCTGCGATTACCCTATCGGGATAATCTTGGATAGCGGCCTCTAATGCCTTATGACATACTGGGGTTGGGGACCTTGCCCACCGCTGCTGAGGGCCCGCCCTGTCCTGTGGCCCCCTGTCTGTTGTTTGCCCGCCCCCGCGTTCTGTTTCCGTATTGGCGGAAACGGGAGCATGCTGAGGCAGAATGATCACCGCCGCACTGGGTGCATGCGTGTTTAAATCTGCACTGGGCACGAAAACACCGCCCTCCATCATTAAAATCCCAGCAAGTTGGTCCCACTGGGGACTGTCGTGCTCGGCCAGCCGCCGTTCCCCCTTGCGCATTCGCCGGTCTGGTGAGGACATGTCCGCTATCAGACCGTGGGGTATACCTAGTGCAGCTAATGCACTCTAACCAGATATCTGGTGCGTGAACGTCCCACCTTATTCTGGGGTTGTTGGCTGCCCTACGACGAAATGACTCGTCATAGCGCAGCCAGGCACCGGGGCCCCCGGTGTCGAATGCCCTTCGTACTATATCCGAGTACTTGAGCATCTCCAGGCCCCGGTCTGGGAATTTAATCAATGTTACTCCCATATATATTGTGTAGGCCGCCGTCCAGTTGGACCACGACCTCTCTGCTTTCGGCCTCTTAAACCTCTCCTTATCTTTCGTCTCCTCCTTGTCGTTAGGGTCCGGGATTGGGTCACTAAAAAGGAGGGCGAATATGTCGATGTATTCGCCGCTCCAGATCTTCTCCTTAGTCGCCTGAAGGAGATGCTCCCCTAGGGGGGCAGACACGTCCGCATGCCCTCCTGAAAGGGGGCGCGGCTCGCCCTTACTCGACGAGCAGTGGTTCACTGCGCATCCACAGCACTGTGGGGCCCCCCAAATTTGGGCTGCCGCCGTGTAACCCCGGTCTGTGCCGCCTGAACACCCCCCCCAGTGGACGGGGTGTGGTTGCCCACATGCAGGTGGGGTACCACCCACCCCCTGCCATGTCTGGCCCCGGCAACCCCATTCCGGAGTGCCCCTGCCAACCGTGGATTCTAATGGGTGGGGGCGGTAGCACTCCGTGTTCCCTTGCCCATTACCTTCTTCACCCCACGGGTCACCCCATTCCTCACCTGTACGCTGTTCTGGGTCCCCCCTGGACCACCGTTCGCCCGTGTAGCTTCCTGAAACCCCGTGTCTGTGGTGCATCCCTTCCGGCCTGTCCTCCGCCCCTTGCCTGGCGTCTCGCGGGGGGTCGCTCCAAGCTATGGGTATGGGTGACGAATCCTCTCTCCTCCTGCTGGGTCCTGGTTCATCGTCCCTGTAACGAGATGGAACCGCGCAGCGCCTCCCCAGGCGGGTGGTTCCCCTGGTTACCGTGGAACTATTACCCCTCCCCCCTGATGAGTCCCCTAAACCCGCCTCGGCCTCGGTGTAATGCTCATTTGATCCCCTTCTTTCTTGTGCATTCTCCAGCTCCTCTATACGCGACTGATACCCTGCCAACTGTTCCTGCATTGCTCGCAGGATTTCAGCCTGATGCGCCCCATCATCTCCTTTTCCCTTCTGTCCTGTCCCCTTTTGAACAGGTCCCTTTTTCTTTGCCGGGGGGGTCTTCTTTGCCCCTCGTTTCTTGGGAGGCATCACTCTCAACTATCCCTTTAGGGAAACACCTTTACCCTTTTATAAACTTGCTCCTGCTGCCCTTATTCCTGGGCCCTCGCACTCAAACCCCTGGTATTCTTTCAACCAGTCTGGCCTGTACTGCACCTTGTAGTGCCTTGTCCCTAGCACTTACCAGTAGGCTGTTGTGCCTTTCTTAGCCCCTTCCCTATTACACCCAGCACAGGCTGGGCCACACCCAGCCAAAGGGCCCTGCTGGGTCCAACCCCGCAGGGGGTAGGGGCTGCCCGACAAACCCCTTGGGGCTCACACCAGGGCCCTGTGGATAATCTCCACAAAAAAGGCCTGTTGGGGGCGGGGGTGTCCACGCCAACCTCACCCCCCCCCACGAGCCCGGGGGGGGGGGGAATCACCAGACCCTGTTGGTCGGCCCCTGTCCCGTTGGAAACCTTCCTCACCCCCCAGGGGCCACGTGGGAGGGGGGGCTCTGATCAGTTGGTGGGGGCTGTTGTACTTGCCCCTGCCTGCTTATGCCCGCTTGTAAGTCGGGGGGGGGGGGAAGGCTGTGCCTGCCCTGCCCTGCTCTCCCCGACAGCGCACACCACTCAGCTTCCTTCGCACGAGGCCGGCCTATTGTTCCCGCCGGCCGCTCGTGCTTGAAAGTCTTAACCCGCCCGCTCCAGCCGCTCGAATGCGGCGCCAGAGCGGGGGATCCAAAATGGCGCCCGGGATCTCGCTGGTCTCGCGAGACTCCCGGGCGTGCTTGATTCTGCCCCCGTTGCATCACAACGGGGGCCCCGCCTCCCTGCCGGCCTGTGCGGCCGAAATCCCCACCCCGCGTCCCCGTCTTTTCCCCGCTCAGGGGAGTGGGGGGGCGGCAGCGCCAAACCCCCGCCGCAGCTAACGCGGAGGGGGGATTTTGTTTTTGCTAACAGCTCCCCCCTAAAGGCTTGCTTACATAGCACCTGTCTTGCACACCCATCTTGCATTTGTTCAGTCTACAGTTCTGGCTTGTTACATGCCTGAGGAAGAACCCTGTACGGCTTGAAGGCTTGCATACACTCACCAACAGAACATGGTCCAATAAAAGATAGCAACTGAACTACTTTGTCTCCATCTCTTACGTTTAGGATTGACACAGCCGCCACATTCATTTTCTAGACCACAGATGCTACAGGGCAAGGCACTTTTAATCTCTAAACACTCACCTCAGCCACCAAACAGCTTATGGGGGGGGGGAGGGAATGGAAGAGCACCAAACAGGTGATTTGTGGAGCTCCTCCAGCCCCCCATAAGCTGGTTGGTGGCCCAGGTGAGGGCATTCCTCGCCCCCACCCCCCGGTCACCTGTTTGGTGACAGCTAGGGGTGTGCATGTCATTTTTGTTGTTACAATAACGATAATGACAATTGGCATTTTCGTTATTGTTATTGCAATAATGAAAATGAGAATCAATAATAACGATAACGAAAATGACAATGTTGTTATCGTTATTAGTGCTGTGGCAGTTGGGTTTTGGAGGGAAAATGTGGAGAGGGGAGGAGGGAGCAGACATCTCGGAACCCTAAACAGGGTTGAACTCTTGAACTGTGCCTGTGTAGGGAGGGGTGAGTAGCTCAGCAGTACCTGATGGAGGTATCACTGGCCAATGAGCAGCACAAGCAGGCCCCAGCAGTTTCATGGCACTCTGTGATTGCTCAATGCCTGCTGCCTCCCACAACAATCAGGGGAAGTCTGGGGGAGGGCACCCTTTATAATGGGAGGGTCAGGTTTTTTTCTCTCCATTCTGTGAGAGCTCTGCTTGTCAGGTTGTGTTTACAGAAATGTGGTGCTTGCACAGAAAAAATCCTCCTTAGCTCTCATATTACCACCAATACCTTTCCTTCCTCATACCCTACATTTTACCTTCTCCCCCCTGTACATTATATATAGATGAGTTGTGTGTGTGTGTGTGTGTGTGTGTATATGTATATGATATGTATATATCATATTATATCTATATATCATATTTTATATATATATATATATATATATATATATATATATATGATTAGATTAGAATAGTTTTATAGATAATTCATTAGATAATATATAGTTTTCCTTTTCCCTTCCCCTGTCTCCCTTAGATTTAGATAGATATTACTTATGTATATATAGAGAGATATTATATAGGTGTTTAGGCTAGTCTGTTTTATTATATATATATATATATATTGTTACTGGAATCGATACCGACAACGATACCATAAATAATTTATTTGTTTTAAACTATACTGATACCAATAATGACAATGATAATGAAAACGACATTGTCGTTGATAATGACATTTTTAAATAACAAAAATGATAATGAAAAACAAAAATGACATGGGGGCCTGGTGCACACCCCTAGTGACAGCTCTTCCTGGGGGCCCAATCCTGCTGGGTAGCAAGGATCCAGGAGTCCTGTCCCATGTGGATGTCTCTTTGGCCTCCCTGTTATATGGAGGAACTTGTGATGGCAGTTCCCCCCCCTCTCAGATTCCCCACGGAGCTGCTTGTTTGAACCCCCCTCCCAGCTGACTCAAGGAGTGGTGGCTGCTGTGGCTAGGTGATCCGACTCGTTCCACTCTTGTTTGTTTTCATCTGAAAAGCAGGGTGAGTGAGAAATTATTAGGAAAAAGTAGCAGGGAGGTTCTGGAAGCTAAATTTAGGCTTCTAGGCAGGAGATTGAAGTCCAGTAACCGAGGGTAGCATTCTCAGAAATGCTCCCAGTTCCACGCGCAGGACCCCAGAGGTAGGCTGAGCTCCGGAGTCTCAGTGCATGGATAAGACAAAGGTGCAAGGAAGAGGGCTTTAGATTCATTAGGAACTGGGGAACCTTTTGGGGAAGGGAGAGCCTACACCAATGGGATGGGCTCCCCCTTAACCAAAGGGGAATCTGGCTGCTGGCACTAAACATTAAAAAGGAGATAGCACAGTTTTAAAACTAAAAATTGGGGGAATGCCGACAGGTGCTGAGCAGCATGTGGTTCGGGCTGAGGCAGCTGCAAAAGATGCCATTATGACAGGGGAATTAGAGTACCCTAATATAGAAGACAAGAAAAATCCCCAGGTGGAAATAATTTTGCAACAGTCAAACTCTATTGATCCCCAAATAACTAAAACAGTTACATACAATAAACAGATTAAAAATAAAAAGGATACATTTAAATGTCTATATACAAATGCTAGAAGTCTAAAAAGTAAGATGGGAGAATTAGAGTGTATTGCGTTAAGTGAGGATATAGATATCATAGGAATCTCAGAGACCTGGTGGAATGAGGACAACCAATGGGACACGGTATTACCAGGAGACAAAATATATCAAAATGACAGAGTAGATCGAGCTGGTGGTGGGGTGGTGCTATATGTAAGAGACAACATTGAGTCAAGCAGGATTAATATTGTAAAGGAAGTAAACGGTACTCTGGAATCTCTGTGGATAGAAATTCCATGTATAACAGGGAAGTGTATAGCGATCGGCCTATACCATCGTCCTCCTGACCAGGACAGTGAGTCTGACTGTGGAATGCTATGGGAGATTAGACAGGCTACTAAAGTCGGAAACGCAGTAATAATGGGTGATTGAATTACCCTCATATTGACTGGGTGAATGTCTCCTTAGGGCAGGATGCAGAGATAAAATGTCTAGATGTCATCATAAATGACTGCTTCCTGGAGCAGCTCATCCTGGAACCAACAAGAGAAGTGAAGTGCAGGATTTAGTGCGAGGAGTAATGGTGCCGGAGCTGCTGGGCAATAGTGATCATAATATAATCCAATTTGACATACTCACAGGAGGGGAAATGCCAAATAAAACCACTGTGGTAACATATAACTTTAGAAAGTTATGTATGTAACTATGTAAAAATGAGGATATTAGTTAGAGGGAAACTTAAAGGAGCAGATGCAAGAATTAAATGTGAAAGCTCAGATTAAATGTATTCCACAAATTAAGAAAGGTAGGAAGAGGACCAAACATCTGCCTGTGTGGCTATATAATGAGGTGCAGGAAGATATTGTAGCCAAAAGAGCATCCTTTAAAAAATGTAAAGCTAGTCCCAATGAGGTAAATAGGGAAGAGCCTAAGCGTTGCCAAAGTAGATATAAAAAGTTAATAAGGCAGGCCAAAAAGGAATTTGAGGAGCAACTTTCTAAAGATGCTAAAACTAATAATAAAATCTTTTTCAAGTACATCAGAAACAGGAAGCCTGCTAGAGAGTCAGTTGGGCCGTTAGATGCCCAGGGGCTGAAAGGCGTGCTTAGGGAGGAAAAGGACATTGCAGAGAAGCAGAATGAGTTCTTTGCTTCGGCCTTCCACTGCAGAGGATGTTGGGGAGATACCCACGTTGGAACCTTACCTTGTAGGTGATGAATTGGAAGAGCTGTCACAAATCAACGTGACTGGAGGAGATCCTAGAGCAAACTGACAAACTAAATACTAACAAATCACCAGGGCCAGATGGTATTCACCCCAGAGTTCTGAGGGAACTCAAAAATGAAATTGCAGACCTACTGTTAGTAATTTGTAACCTATCGCTAAAATCTGCCACTGTACCTGAGGACTGGAGGGTGGCAAATGTAACCCCGATATTTAAAAAGGGATCCAGAAGTGATCCTGGAAACTAAAGACCAGTAAGCTTGATGTCTGTGCAGGGCAAAATGGTGTAAACTATCATTAAGAAGAGAATCACTGGGCATGTTGATAAACATGGTTTAATGGGGAAGAGTCAACATGGATTTAGCAAAGGTAAATCATGCCTCACTAATCCATTGGAATTCTTTGGGGGTGTAAATAAGCATGTGGACAAGGGAGACCCAGTAGATAGCGTACCTGGATTTCCAGAAAGCATTTGATAATGTCCCACATAAAAGACTCTTGAGAAAATTAAGAAGTCATGGGTTAGGAGCTAGTGTCTTACTATGGATCGGTAATTGGTTAAATGATAGAAAGCAAAGAGTAGGACTGAATGGTCAGTTTTCACAATGGAGAGGTGTAAAAAGTGGTGTGCCCCAGGGATCTGTATTGGGACCGGTGCTGTTTAATGTATTCATTAATGATCCTGAAAAGGGTGTGAAGAGTGGGGTGATCAAATTTGCAGATGACACCAAGTTATTCAAGGTAGTTAAAACACGAGCAGAAGAACTGCAAACAGGTGTGAAGAACTGCAACAGGATCTTATGAGACTGGGTGCCTTGGCATCTACATGGCAGATGAGATTTAATGTGGACAACAGCGAAGTGATGCACATAGGGAAAAATAACCCAAATTATGAGTTCTTAATGCTGGGTACTAAGTTAGGAGTTACCACTCAGGAAAAGGATGTGGGAGTGATTACGGACAATACACTGAAATCCTCAGCCCAGTGCCCAGCAGCAGTCAAAAAAGCAAACAGAATGTTAGGAGTTATTTACAAAGGGATAGAGAATAAAACTGAGGATGTCGTAAGGTCTCTATACAAATCAATAGTGCAACTGCACCTGGAATATTGTATGACATTCTGGTCACCCAATCTCAAAAAAGACATAGCTGAACTAGAAAAGGTACAGAGAAGGGCAACGAGAACAATAAAGGGTATAGAACGGCTTCCGTACAAAGAAAAGCTTGACAAGCTGGGTCTCTTCAGCTTAGAGAAGAGAAGACTGAGGCCGCTTTTAGACGAGACAAATTTGCGCATGATTGGTGAAAAATGCGCGTGTTTTAATGCTCATTTAAACACCTAAACTGTTTTAAATGCGCATTTGCCATGATCGTGTAAAAGCCCAAACCGTTTTGAATGTGGTTTTTAAATAATGCGCATTTTAAAAAACCAGTTTTGGCATCCCCCCGATCATCAAAGGGGCTCAAAACCGGTTTTAAAAAATGCGCATTATTTAAAAACCACATTCAAAACGGTTTGGGCTTTTACATGATCATGGCAAATGCGCATTTAAAACGGTTTAAGTGTTTAAACGAGCATTAAAACACGCACATTTTTCACCAATCATGCGCAAATTTGTCTCGTCTAAAAGCGGCCCGAGAGGCGACATGATACAGGTTTATAAAATCTTGAGTGGTGTGGAACGAGTAGACAAAAAACGGTTAATTACTCTCTCAAATAGTACTAGAGCTAGCGGGTACTCCATGAAACTAGCTACTGGCAGATTTAAAACAAATAAAAGGAAGTACTTTTTCACTCAACGCATAATTCACTTACGGAATGTATTGCCCGAGGACGTTGTCAAGGCCAGGAGTATAGCTGGGTTTAAAAAAGGCCTGGATAAGTTCTTGGAGAGTAGGTCCATTAATGGCTATTAACCAAGTAGCTTATGGGATGAACGTCTTACTGTTGGGAGCTGGGAGTGAACAACGGGGAATGGATTACCCATTGTGACTGTTGATTCTTCTCCCATGAGATCGAGATTGGACAATGTCGGAGGATGCTGGGCTTAATGGACGATTGGTCTGACTGATGGACCATTGGTCTGACTGAGGTTGCTTTCAGACCTCCCCCGCACGTATTCTTGCTGTGGGATGTAATGGGCAGGCAGGATATGTGTGGGGATTGGCTGGTCTGAAAGCCCCCCCCCCACCGGGGACAGTTTTGCTAGCAAACACCCGCAGGGATACAGAACTGGATTTCCAGCTCTGCTTCCCTGCTGGTGTTTGCCGGCAAAGCCGCGAGGGGGGGGGGCTTTCAGACCGGTCAATCTCCGTGTATATCCTGGCTTGTGCATTCCCCCCACAACCAAAATATGCACGGGGGGTGGGGGAAGGTCTGAAAGCGGTCTCAGTATGGCACCACTTATGTTCTTAGGAGGGAGAGAGAGTAACTAGCTGTATTTAGTTCTCACCTCTCAACTTAGATGCTCAAGAGAAATAAAATTGCATTTAAACCTAAGAGCCAAGCCTGGCTGCCCATGCCAGCTCTTTGTTGTGCATTTAGCATACTATCCATACCTTCTGCAGCCAGGCACATAACAAGCTACATCAAACTCCTTACAGAACAGTTCAAACCACTCGTTAGGTTTGAGCGCACTGTAACTGTCTGACCCATCAATGTTTCTTTCTCAGAACCACAGTTAGAGCAGTGAAGGTTGAACCTACTCACCCATGAAATTTCCAGCATCCTGTGAAGAAAATGTCAATATGACAAACGCTTGTTTTTAGCCAACACTTAAGGGAAATAGACCCATCTTCTTCAACAGATTTAATAGTCTCCCATCGGCCGATTTCCTTTGATGAGAGGACAGAAGCTAGAGACAAGTGACAAGCCTCTGACTTGTAGAGATTGTTTCTGTAAAATTGCAATGTTATGTTAAGGTCAATAGTTAGTAGGTTTGGTATATTTAAGCAACAGAAACAGCAGGAGGGCATCACTCAGTGTAAATGAGAACAGCCACGAGCTTCCAAGGCATTGTTGCTGCTTCTAAAACTGCATGTACAGAGTGTCTTATCTGGAATTCATTGGGCAGCTGGGAATGGCAATGTAAAACCAAAAAACTCCATACCCTTGAAAGATGAACTCAGGCTGATAAAATGGGACTCCAGATTGCCCTGAGGAGTTCAGATCAATTGTCTGGTGTGGTTCCATCTGATGCAGGTGGGACACAGTTCAGAAATCTGGACTTCAGTCCAGCACCAGACTTTCCTGCATATTGAGAGGGTTTTTTCTGGTGTTCTGGAGCCAAAGACCTCTGATAACCGTGCACTTTAACAAGGCAGCTAATTTGTCAACATATTAACTTACTGCTTGCAGGTAAATTTTATTATTACAGATATGTTCTATTATCCTATTTCATTGTTCAAAGCATTTTGCAATCCTTATCAAGTTTACCCTCACAACAATCCTGTGGTCATTATTATTCCCATTTTACAGATGGGGGACCGAGGCTGAGAGAAATTGACTTGCCCTAGGCCATGCAGCAAGTTCATGGCTGGAATGGGTTTGAACCCTGGCTTCCCCGGCCCAAGTGCAGGAAGTTATCTACTGGATTACACTGGCTCTGTTATTATTTTTTGTTGTTGTTAGTTACTTTATTATTATTTATTTATTTCAGAAATTTTTACCCCACCCATTCTGCCACAGGCAGCTCTGGGTGACTTATCATTACATTATGGTAATGATACCGTTATAGGTCAGAGCTGCATTGTATCAAGCATTCTACAAAACCTGTTGCATAAGGACAGTCTCTGCCCCAAAATACTTAACTGTCATGTGTACCTAGAGACGTGTTGCAATGCAGAGATTACTTATATTGCACACAAGCAATGGACCTGGTGCTGTACAGTCATAAGTTAGAGACAGGTGCCGACCACAAGGGGATTACAGTCTAGGAAAGAGGGGTGACAGGGAGACATTCCTGAAGTTGAAAAGTCACAGGTAACTTAGGCCACTTTCAGACATCTCCCTCCTCCCCCGGGATATTCGGGGGGGATGCACAGCCAGAATATGCGTGGGGCTCGGCCGGTCTGAAAGCCCTTTCCCCCCCCGCATGGCTTTGCCAGCAAACAAGCAGGGATGCAGAGCAGGAAATCAAACTCTGCGTCCCTGCCACGTGCACAGGGATGTGCATGTGGTAGCTTTCAGACTGGCTGATTCCTGCGCATATCCTGGCTGCGCATTCCCCCCCGCAGCCAGGATATCCATGGTGGTGGTGGTCTGAAAGCAGTCTTAGTTAAGGGAAGAGGGGGACCCTGAATGAAGAATGGAAGAAGTGGCTCCAGAAATGAGTCCATGGGAATGAGGAGCTAGGCATAACCTGAGGAAGAGGTTGCTGCTCCAGCCATGCTTTTGTCTTTCCTGACTGTTTTCTTTCAGGTGAGAATATTTCTCACCATTCTGATAATGCAGGGGCCTGTCCCCTCCCATTGTTCCTTCGATGAAGGGAGAGATTCAGCTGCTTTGATACCATGCTGTGAGATGAGAGAGTAGTAACAGGAAATAGAGTAGTCTGACCTCTAGCCCCAAAGTCGCTCGCTCTGTTTATTAAACGCTTCCTGGCCCCCTCTAGCTTGTACAGAAACCGATGTCTATGTAGCCACACACCTGGGCATGCTTGTTCCCAGCATTTTGAGCAGCCAGAGGGAGAAGCCCTGCCCCATTGTCCAATAAGCCCCAATTCCTTATACACAGAGGTTGTTTTTAGACAAGCACCTCCCCACCCATCAAGCATGTTGCAGGGCCGCATTGATGCCCTCTGCAGCCTTGCAACATAATAATCTTTATCTTCAATCTTTATTTTTATATAGCACCCCCCTGCCATGGCACTCGGAGTGCTTTACATATAACTAACACAACTTTTTAATCTTCACAACCCTATGAGGTACATTAGGCTGAGATAATATTTTGACTGGCCCGAGGTCATCCAGTGAGTTTCTGGCTAAGGTGAGACTAAAAAACCCCATAAAGGCGCACACATCCTTTCCAACATTTCAGGTACATAAAGAGGGACAGAAGCTCTCCTGCTTATCCTCCCACTTAGTTTCTTGTCATTCCACCATCTCTCCATGGTCCTCTCAAGTGTTTTTCCTGTAAGGCAATCAAGAAAGAGGTGGCTGAAGCTTGAATACTGGTCTTTGTGTTTCTCCCTCCTGAAAGAAGGACAATGGGATTCAGCATCCAAAGAGGGATTGACCCTCCTAAATAGGGATTGTTGGGAGGAATGCTTCTGAGTCTAGACAAGGAAGGAAGGAGATGGCCTTCAGTCAGGGGAGGTAGGAGCAGGGGAGGTAGGAGCAGGGCCGGCCCCAGGGTTTGTGAGGCCATGTGCGAAGTCTTGGTGCGGGGCCTAATTTGCATAATTAGGCCTCACCTAATTATGCAAATGTATAAATTTACATAAAACTTACTCCCTCTGGACAGGAAGGATTTCCATTCTCCACCCCTTTGAGCAACCATGGAGAAGCATGGCCTCCTAATGCTTCCCCTCCTCCCCAGCCGAGTGTCTACCATCACTCCCCAGGAGTGGTTCCACTGCAGGGGCAGCTGGGCGGGCAGTGAGGCATGCACAGAGAGACTGACTGCGTCCACTGCCTTACTGGAGGAGGAGGTAAGCTTAGCCAGCCTGGCCTCCGGGGCCTGTTGCTTCTTGCTGCTGGTGCCGCCTGTGCCTTGTGCATGCATGCAGTGCAACCAGTCCAGAGGTGCTGCTATCACACACACAAGACACCCAAAATGCAGCTAGCTTATTAAGCGCATTATGCCATGAAAAGAGACATATAACCAGTTCAGTTGTGCCCCCATAATCAGTTCATGCTGCCCCCACCCCATAACCAGTTCATTTCTGCCCCCGCCCCCATATAATCTATTCACGCTGCCCCCACCCATAACCATTTAATTTGTGCCCATGGGGCAGCGTGAATTGATTATATGGGGGTGCAAATGAACTGGTTATGGGGTGCGGGTTTAAAGACAGTATTCCTGTTAGCAATAACTTCATTAAGAAGAGTTAGTGAAATAGCAGCCATAATAATCTCAGAACCATATTTGCAGATTTATTTTCCAAGACAGAATAGATATTGCTTTACATCCTAAATTCCTACCTAAGATAGTATAAGTAAGACAGTTGTGAGAATGTGGCCCTTTTTACACGGGTCTCTCCTCCCAGCCGTAAACACGCAGATTTCTGTGTGTTCATGGGTGGGGGAACCCCATGTGAATGACGTGGTGCACGCGCCCATGGTGAGTGGGGGTGCGTGCGCGCTCGCCTAACACGCATCCCCACTCACCCCCCCACTCATCCCCACGCACGGAGCAACCGGGGGAAATGGTGGTTACTATGTGGGTGTGGATGAGTGGTGGGTGAGTGGGGATGTGTGTGCAGCTGTGTGCATGCCCCATCCATGCACTGGCGCGCCCACGGACTCCCCACCCGGCGGAGCCATGTAAAAATATCATGTGAGGAGCCACTCGAAGAAGAACAGAAGGTTGCTACCTTGCAAACAAGGTTCTTTGAGATGGCTCCGAACATTCTCACAACACCCACCCTTCCAGCCCCGCATGGAATTCTTTTCTTATATTTCTAGAAAGGGTTGAAAGGAACTGTCATTCAGAGGGGGAGGGTTCTTTTTATAGTAGAGGAGCTCGAGACCATCATGTGGTCTATTATTTGAATAGGGTGAGTGTGCACAACCCAGTTGTGAGAATGTTGGGAGTCATCTCGAAGAACCTTCTTTACAAGGCAGCAACCTTCTGATCAGCAGTGGGGAGGCACTGTTTGTAAACAAACAGCCTTATCTCCCAACCCGATCTAGAAGGCAGAGGCAGGTGAGGGATGGGGTCTGGAGCCAGGCAGGGGAGGAAGAATCACTTACTGAGGGAGAAGCTGGCTGCAGCCTGCTGCCCAGCCAGGCAAGTGCGGGGCCCCAGCTGGCCACGAGGCCATGTGCGGCAGAACATATGGAACATGCCTGGTGCTGGCCCTGGGTAGGAGAGCATGCAGCCTATATGTTGCTGCTTCCGGTCAGTGTCATCTTAAGGCAAGGGCACTAGGACCTATAGGAACGGGGAGCTCAAGATCTGAGCTTCATGCCTACACGGGGCTGTAAAATATTACACACAGAATATAGAAACGTTTCCAAAGGATTTATATGGTGAATTGTCATATTCAATCTTTTGTTTATGTATTTCTTTATTTGTTTTTACAAATTTATACCCTGTCCTTCCTGCCAAAGCAGCTCAAGGCAGCTAACAAGTATAAAAAAATCAGAAGTACAATACAAATATAATAACTACAAAGTATATAAAAACATAAAACAATACAGTCCACAATGGGGGATGTCAGACAATAAACAAAACACCCCCCAAACACACCCCTACCCATCTCCCTCACCAAAAGGCTAGTGGAACAACCAGGTCTTACATTGTCGTTGAATGGAGGGGAGGTCAGGGCCACCTGGGCCTCCACCAGAAGGGAGTTCTACAGCCGAGGTGCAGCCACCAAGAACGCCCTATCCATAGTCACCCCCTGAGCCATTCGGGGTACTTTGAGATAGGCGCTCCCGGTGGACCACGGGAGGGGGGGGAGGGTGAGGCACTCCCACAGATAGGTGGGGCCCAGACCATATAGGACTTTATAGGTAAGCACCAACATCTTGAATCGGGCCTGGAAGACTATTGGCAGCCAGTGCAGAACGTAGAGCACTTCAAAAATACTTGCTTTGCAGTTTGCAGGCAACCTTGCATCGTTTTAATGCTTTTGAAAGGGGAAAATAGTGTTAGCCCCTCTGAATGTTGTTCCTCACTCTATAAGCAATCTGATGTTACTCAAAAATTGGGATTTTAGGGATTTTTCCATATATTATTTCCTTGTTTGCTGGTCTGAAAGCGCTGGTTCGTTGGATACTGAAAGTGCTAGAGGAGAGGTGGGGAACCTTTTCCCTCCCAGGGACCAACTGAAACAAAATTAGTACAAGCTCTGAGAGTTACATAAAAGTTGGACAGCAGAGACAAAATAATGTGGAAATATCTTTTATTGGATATATTCTCCCTGTGAGTTCCGAAAGCTTGCATACCTTCACCAAGTTAAGTTGGTCCAATAAAAGGTATCTCCACACTATTTTGTCTCTACTGCTTATATTTGAGACCAACACGGCAACAAACGCCCTCTCTAATACTATAAAGGTTGGAGGTGGAGGTGCCTATGGAGTGCACTCAGGAAGAGGATGGTCCAGATTATGGATATGTACCCTGGATCTGCTCCCAATCCTTGTGTCATGTCCTCATCTCTGCTCCCTTACTCTGAACTCAGATTTTCAGATCTTGAGAGCAGGAACTAGATATAGGGGCCAGATCCAGGAACTAGAAAGGGGGCAAATAAAAACTTGCCCTGGACCACGTTTAGCCCAGGCCTAGGTTTTCCCAACCCTGGTGTCACCCCACCAACCTAAAAGTCTACCAGCCACCTCTGTTTCCCACAGTAATCAATACTCTGCCCAGGAGAACCCCAAAATGTTTTAAGATGACCCTGCCTCCAGTTTGAAAAGTCCAACCTGTGGTGGGTGGTGGTTGTGTTCCTATCCACTGACCTATCACTCACCCTGGCCTTAGCTTGGTTTAACATTCATTCATTCATTCAAACTTATCTGCTGCCCTTCCCATGATGGCTCAGGGTGGCTTACAATAAATAACACCCCCTCATAAAAGTTTAGCTACACCAGCTGCCGTAAGCTGGTGTAGCTAAACCCTACCCCTAACCCTCCCAAAAATTTCCCTCCCCCCAACCCTATACCACACAAAACCTCCCAACCAACCCCAGTCCCTATCCCCACCTGCCAAATGCCTTATCAAACACAAACATTTTGCACTGCCTCCAGAAGATGCTCAGACTCGGGCTCAAGTGAACCTCAGGAGAAAGGAGTTCCACAACGCTGGGGCAGCGAATGAGACCACCCCTCTGCACACCCCAGTCCCATGGACAAGAGTAAAACAGGTGGAACTGGCAGGAGGGCGCTCCGGGGCCACAATGGAGCATGGTAGGACAAGCGTTCTTGTCATGATTCTGGCAATCTTGCAGTGAATTCTCTTGTATTGAGAGATAATTCATAAGTCTTGAAATAAATTACTCCAGGTCATACTGCTAGTTTATTCGCACACATGTTACTTATAATTATTATTTTACTCATTATTTTTAATGTCTATTAAGAAATAAAATTCGCCATTTTGGGGGGACTCATAAGGTTGGTGGCCTGACATAACTATTCCTTTTTGTCTCCACGACCCCCTGGCCCTTCCATTCGCTTTTTGGTTGCTTCAGCAGTGTAAATGGTGATGCTTTCCTCCTTCCTAGAAAAATGTTACTGTAATTCCAGCATGGGAACCTTTTGTGATCTTTATTCTACAATCTCCTGCAGTTCCCTTAGAATTGAAGAGAAACTGGGCAAATGGATCTCGCTTGCTACCTGTAGTAACAAAGTAAAATGCTGTAACCGGCTGTATCTTTTGTCAGATGGTTTCTTAGAACTTCCTCTGCCCATACTAAACTGTCGATAACAAAGAGTAATAGCAAAGAGATGTTTGAGGTTTGATAACCACTCCAGAGCTGCTTGCGTTAGACCTCTTTAGTTGTGTCTGCTAAATTGTATCTCACTTTCCTGCTTGTTTGCTTGACTTGTGAGTTATCTGTTTTGACTGCAACCTATTCTGAACATGAGCTCTTTTTACTTTGCCTGGTGAGCAGCATGATGGGGGAGACTGAGATACTACTGTAACACAAATAGTTACCCAATGACTAATAGTTATAAAAAGCTAGAGTGTTAGAATTCTCAAACTTTTAAAATAGTACGCACCAGATTGCTCACTTCAGAGTAACATGGCATCTTTGTGACAATTATGGCAATGAATTAAGTGGAAGAGTACTTGCAGAGAGGTATCTGATGAGCCTTAGCTATCTTATAATGCAATTGAGCAGGCAGAAATAAGGAGAAGAGCCAGCAACATGGGATCAACCTGCCGCTTAAGAACTTCTGGTCCCAGGTCCAATGTATATTATTATGTACAACTAGTCAATACCCATGAAAAATTAATGCGTATATTCACAGAAAATTCTGGAACACTTCTTTGAAAATGACATTTTGAGTGTATGTTCATGGCATGTTTGAGAAGGCTCTGTGGTCACACGCCTGCCATACTTGAACTTGAGAGGTGCTTCATGGACCACACAAGTGGCATTGCTTCCTATAGCCAACCACATAAGAATACCAGAGATAAATTGGAAGATAAATTCTGACTTTGTACAATGCCAGGACATCAATTGTGGTCCACGGTTGACTGTGACTGTTCCCAGCCTCAGGGAAGCTGAACGAGGGATTTCTTCATTGTGTGTGTGTGTGTGTGTTCGTTATATATTTATTTATTAGAATTTATACCCCACTCTTCCCTAAAGGCCCAGGGTGGCTTACAATAATAAAAACACTGTAATGAGTAAGAGTAAATCTACAGTTCTGAGTATTAGAATGATATATGATACCTGTAGGCTATGTGATTGGAAGTACACAAAAATCATATACCATGAGCTCAACTGGCTATTACTATATAGATATGGATGAAATGCTGAACTTGGATCTGGGAGACTGAGGTTCAAATCCTGGCTTAGCCATGAACTCGCTGGGTGGTCTTGGGCAAGTCTCTCAGCCTCATTTCCCCACCTATAAAACTGGAATAATAATAACCTACCTCACAGGGTTGCTGGGACAGTGAACTAGATATGAAAGTTACTTTGAACACTGAAATGGTGTATAAACAACAGATAACAAAAATAATACAATATAGTCAGACTATTATATAGCCGCCTACTCTACTTGATCAGACCTTTGCCTTTTCTCATGCAAGCCACATCTCATTCGTTACTTCTTTAATCTCTTGGGTCAGTCTAGCTCTAGACAGGACAAGCTCTTTGTTTCAGTTAGGTTTGGAGGGCATCAGCCTTGCTAGTGTTTGCATGCCCCGGGGCCCTTGATGCCCAAGCAACCTGCAGTGAGAAATTATTTAATTATGAGTGGATTAGGCAAAGGTCCGGCTAGGGAGATGTGTGTTATATTACAGGCATTTCATTTAAATAATAGATATTTTAATAGGGGAGGGGTGAATTAGGGGCCCGCAGGTGGGCAGTGGAAGTAATTATATTTAGTTAGTATGTTTTTCTGTGTATGTTGGTATATATATATATATATATATATATATATATATATATATATATTTGTACTTGTATTTTGTAAAGGCCCACGGCCAAACAATAAAGGTTTTTTTGATGAGTGTTTGCATGCTGTAAGTCTGGGCTAGAGCCTGCCTCTCTCTGCATTAATGCAAAAGAACTGTAAGAGGACTAGGGGGGTATTTCCTGCACTGCAGGAATTTGGACAAGTGACCTAGAAGGCATGCTTTTCTCATACACTAGGTAGTACGTGGCCTTGTGAGGTTCTGGAGAGCAACCTGCATCTTGGTTCTAGTGTCATGTATATTGTTGTCTTTTTATTAGAATGCTGTACGTCATAGTACAAGAGTCAGGCCCTAGGTTCCATACTGACTAGGAATACAAACCCCTAACCTTTATACAATTAAGGTCACACAGTCATAACTAAACCTGGTTTACCCTACTCCAGGGTATGAATAGACATAGTACTCTGATTCAGGCTTTCCCCATTAAGGTGTTTGACATGTCTGTCTTACACCCATCACAAATGTTCACCCTCCATACTCCAGCCCGTGCACTTTGTTCCTCCTCTGTCCCTTCTCTCACCCTTCCACACCTTCCCTGCTCCCCTAAGCACCTTTGTCCCCTCTCACTTGCTGCCCCCCATGCCTGGAACTCCCTCCCTGTCGACATCCGCCTTGCCCCCTCCCTTCATACCTTCAAATCTCTCCTTAAAACTCACTTCTTTTTCTCTGCTCTGTCTGACTCTTTATCCTGCTGAGCCACTATTCCTATACCTATGTTCTGTTTACCCTTATCCTTGCTACATGGACCTGCCTTCTGTCATTCTCATCGTAACCAAGCCAAGTACGTGCACTTGAGACCTCGCATCTTCATGAATGTTTGACCCCTTGTCTCTCCCTCTGTTCCCCTTCCTATGTCTCTCCCCCAGCTCCTGTCTCTCAGATTGTAAGCCCTAGGGGCAGGGACCTTGTCTATTTTATTACTTTGTAAAGTGCCAGGTACACTGCTGGCGCTATATAAATGTTTGTTAATAATAATAATAATAAAATGTCACGCCCAGGGGACCATGATGAATCATCCTACCCCTGTGTAAGTCCCTTTGACTATGGTAGCTCTTTAAAAGAGTAGATAGCTGAATTGGATTAATGGGGATTTTCCTTATTTTAGGAGGGGCAGGCAATCTTAATGGCTTTAGGAAGAGCCTAGTTCCTTTATTTTAGGAAGCACTGGTTGGACACCTGGATGAAGAAGCTTATAACATAAGTTGTGGAAGGGAGTGCTACAGGCCTCCTAACTGATCAACAAGTTTAAAGGTTGATGGTTTGCTGGCTGACCTATATGTTGCTACAAGCTGCTAGCTGTTGGTGGGTGGGTGTGCATTCTGCTTGCGCCCACGATAGCAGGAAGTGGTATAGCGGTATGCTATGGTGGGCTGCCTAGAACCCATGTGGTTTAGTATGGCTTTTGCTGTTATCCTGTTAACACATAACCAGCTCCAAGTCATTATTAGACCAACTGGAGGTTTTTCATCTGCTAACCTGAGAATACATAAATAATGAAGATGATGATATAACAGTGTCCTGAGGCACAAGGTCTGCATTCCATTTCTGGTGCTGCCACAGATTTCTGGGCAGCCTCTCTGTGACTCAGTTTGTGACAGTGGGATTGCAATGATAAGTTCATTCAGGGGCATAGTTAGGTGGGATTGGGCCCAGGTGCAGAAGATAGAAGGGGTCCCCTGCTGGGGCTCTCCACTCCCATGTGCATATGCATTCTACATGCCTGTGGGTTCCCCAGGCACATGGGTGCACCTGCTGCACAAATTATAGCTATGCCCTTGCATTCATTAATGTTTGAGGTACTTGGAGAAGGAGAAATATATAATAATCGGCTTCAGAATTCTGGAAGCTCAACAATAGTTTAAAGAAATCCTTTCATGACTTTGCTCCACTGAATCAAGTGCTCCTCGACCATAACCACTAATCCATCCTGGGGAGAGCCCTGAGCAGACTCCAAAATCAAGCCACAGCCTGGCCCAACTCTAACTATTAAATCTGTTGTATACACTCCCAGATCATACTGCGTGCCCATTGAGTCATCTCCCATTTTGTATTTATACTTTTCAAGGCTATCTGGGCTTGAAGCAGTGGGTGGGATTAGATGTCCTTTGGCCTTTTCATGTCTACAGTGCTAAGATTATACTACTTTGATTTTTATGTCCTATATCTCTCCCATCTTTTTCTTTTCAACTCAGCTTTCCAATTTATCTAAGTCACTTTGGATTCTGACTTGATCCTCGAAAGATTGAACCCCTCCCAGCTTTGTGTCATCAGTAAATTTGATAAGAATACTCTCTACGCCTTTGTCCAATTTATTCTTTTGCTTAAGAGCCTGCTTGTGGAATCTAATTTTGTGAGTTCCTCAGTAGGGAATAACTTAAATATATGGCTAATTGTCTATTTTGACATCCCTAGAGTGAGCGAGTGTTCTCTGTCTGTCTGTCTGTCTGTCTGTCTGTCTCTCTCAAAAGATTTAGACCCTATTGAAAAGTATAGACTATAGAACAGCAGAGATAGAATCCAAAACAATGGAGACTTTGACAGAGAAGGAAAGATCTTACTGGTGGAAAAGGTGGAGGAAGTTCCAACCTCTTTTTTCTTTTCTTCCCTTATTGTCTCTCACTGAAAATGGGTTCTTCCCATGCTTTGAACCTCAGTATGATTCCCCCAAATCCCTATTCTTTCTCCAAATGATAACAGTATTTTTTATCCACCTCTTTTAGCTACTTTGGATCATGAAAAGCACATCCTTCTAATTGCTGGAGCGGCAGCAGCTTCAATTTTGCTACTACTAATCATATTGATCATCATCGCTGTCAGAGTGCATCGCAGAAAGTAAGTAAATGCAATTTCTTAACTCTACTGAGCAGCTTCCAAATCATGTTTTCCCATTGACTTGACTGTCAAAACCCCTCTAGTATTCCGTCTACAGCTGCTTTAAAAAAAGAAAATGCAGGAATTATAGTTTGTCCCTAACCATGTCAGCCGTTTCTGCCAAGTAGTTTACAGTTGACCAAGTAGACACAGAAAAGACAGGAGGCCTGAAGATATTGGTTGTAGCTTGTTCTTTCTTGTGGTTTGAGCAGTTTGGTAAACCACTCTTCTCTCTCTCTTCAGAATTCAGTGTCAAAATCATTAGATGTTTTTAAAGCTTTTTTGACAGGGGTGTAACCAAGGGGGATCCTGGGGAGGAGGAGGAAGATGCACTCTCCCTTCAAGACCAGTGGCCTGTTAGGTGCCCCCTATTCATGTCTCTTCTGTCTGCTATTGTCCACTTAGTTGTGCCCCTGAAGAAAGTTCATTCTTAAGTGCCATCCTCCCAACCCCCCATCTGACAGACCTTGTTATGCCACTGGTTTGGGTTGTTATTTCAATAGTGATAATGTTAATGACTCAGTTATGCTAGGACTTTGGCCTGTCAAGCAACACCACGTACGCTAGTTACTCTGCCCAACATATACAGCTGCACTGTAACATTTATCTTTAATATTCGTCACCAGAAAGAAGAAGAGAAGGATCATGATGGCTCTGTCAAAAGCCCTGTACTCGACTCAGACGCGGGTAAGAGGTCCAGAGAATTATTTGCTATTCTGCAGAACTTCTTCCCCCGTGCTGCCTCTCTACTGTGGATGTCATGTACGATCCGGAAGAAAACACAACTTCCTGTAATTCGTAGCGTAGATTCTGCCCCTACTGCTGCGGATTTTGTCGCTGTCTCCAAAAATATGCTCATTGATCGATCTAATGCAGGGTGAGGAAGTGTTTGGACAACGGCCCTTTTTTACTTGGCCCCTTTCCAGTTCCTACATCTGCCCCCTGGATCCAGTCCCTATGCTCAGGCATTGAAAGGATGAGCCGAGTGGGATGCAGTGGCGATGAGGGCACGTACTTTAGGAATGGGAATGGATTCCTGGCATAGATCCATGATTTTGGACCCTCCTCTTCCTTCACCCATCCTGAGCCCAAACCTTAAGAACTTTTACCCCCAACTCCTGTCTGGTCTGTGGAGCCTGTGCTAATTATCAGAGTGACCCAGAGGAGAGAAAAGATTCTCCACCCTTGGTATCTAGCACAACAGCACTTTGAAACTAGAAAGCAGCATTTAAGTGTTAGCTATGCCAGCAGTGTTCATTATCTATTATTTAAGATGAAGGGTAGTAGATATGGGTGCAAAATGTAGGTATCCAGACTAGGTTATTTATTGTAGTCAGCCGTTCCAGATTTTAGTAAAAGGTCACTCAGAATTCGGAGGCCTCGCTCATTTTGTTCTTTGGAGACGAAACCCATGCACTCGAATGAAAAAAAAAAGGTAACAGTTCTTTCAGCTTTCCATGAAATATTTTAAACGTATTTGGCACAATGTTTTCGATAAATTATCAAACGGATTGTAAGAAAAACCTGAATTTTCTCCAATAGCAAATGTCTACAATTTTCATGAAAAATTTAAGTTATCAAAAAAAGTAATTTTTTTAACAAAGCATTTTCCAAGCCCCTGCAGGATTGTAAAGCTGAGGGTGCGGGATGCTATTTAATTTCTGCCTTTCTTCTGTTCTCCCTTTTCCTTCACTGCCCCTTGCAGTATTCTCGTGCTGTGTGGGGGTAGATGCGAGAGCTGCCTGAGTTACCTCTGTCTCCTCCCAGCCATTAGTCTGCACTTGTTCGTGAAGCAATTCTGGGTCTCTGACAGCAGCTCCTTTCAAACTCTTCTGTACACATCAGCTCATTGCTGCCTTCTTCCCATTCAGTCTTCCTTCCCCCTCCCCCCCTTCTGACCACACCTCAACTGCCTCCCCCACAACTCCTGTCTGGCCTCCAGGAGGGAAAAGATTTCAGCCCCTGCCAGAAGACCACAATTTTCTAGCAGGAAACTGTGCATGTAAGTAGTTAGCATGGGTTTGAGTCATAGCGAAGTGAATGGAACACAGGTTGCACTAAGCACTAGAACGCATGGCTAATCATGCTGCTCAGGTCAGTACGGGGTCATTAGGACTTGCATCAGGAGAATTAGTAGATACGATTGAAGGTGATCAGAGTAATTTCCCTCTACATTATGCTCCAAACTGCTTCACCCTACTGGTTAATATAGGAGAGGAGTGGATGTCTCCCTTGGAGGTTGGGTGGAGGTTGAGCATGGGTTTGGCAGCTAGCAGATAAGGCCCGGGGTCCTTTTCATTCAGCTTTACATCTATTGTAAACATCCCTGTTAATGAAGTTAACAGAAGTGACCCCTGCTGCTGAAGTATTTCCATTTTCAGTGCTGAAACCCCTAACGGTTGTGTGTTTTCTTAGCTTTCTAACAGTTATGGAGGAGCTGACTGCCATGGCACACGGACAAGAAGTAGAGAAGAAGAGGCAGTGTCATCCAGGCAGACAGAGGAAATATATGTCAACTACAGAAACATATCACGCAAACCAAAAACATATGCATAAATTTCCATCATTCGCCAGAATGGCTTAGCCTGGGGTGGCCAGCATGTCAGTTAAGGTCCATGCCACCAGTTGAGGTCATCTGGGGTGGACCACAGTAGTGTCCAGCACTGGAGAAGTGGCATCAAGGGAGGTGCCGTGCTAAGGTCTGAAAACAGTGTGCACCACTTCCCTGTCGTATGCACCATTTCTCTCTGGTGTGCATCACTTCTGGCCTCTTCCACGCTGCATCCCTGAGCCCCATGGCAAGCTGGGAGGGTGGTCCTAACCAGGGGCCCAGGTGAGGGTTGTGAACTGCCCAAGACTGATGTTCCAGCCTGACCCCTGACAGCATAATTCTGTCCATCCTCGCCCTAGCCCGAGCACATGCATAGACTGTACATCCCAAACATGATGCCATTTGTCATGTGACCCTTTTTTGTTAGTCTCCGTCTTCCAATTTCTTGACCTTTGTTTAATCCGTGCAGCAAAAGATTATTTGTATTTATATATGATATCCTTTCAAAGCTGCAAGTATATTTTAAATGGTTTAGATACAGAAAGATTTATTTTTAATTTTTTTTTAACCTGTGGTAGGAGAGAGGCAATTGAGGTTAAGTAGAAGTATATGGATGTTGGCGGAGTTGCATTTGCTTACACCACTACCTAATTAGTTCTTAAAGGAACAAGGTAGGGAAAATATGCTCTTACTTGTGTCAGCAGCTTTAGTGCTCATAGTGGAGTAAAGGTGTTCTTGGGTACTGGTGACACTGGTGTCTGTGCACAGAATAGATATCGGTTCACAAAAACAAATATATATTGCTTCCTCCTGTCCACAGTATGTTGTATTGACAGGAGTTTGGCCAGCACATATTGTTAGAGTTCCATGCACACACAGGAATCAACATCCTTTGCCTCACAGCTCAAGCCTTTGTTGTTTAAGCAAGCGGAGAGTAGTCGGTCTGTTTCTTCTCAAACACAACTAGATTAACTCTCAGGAGACAAGGCCACACAAGGACTGGCAATGGCAAGTTGTTTTTAACAATAATAATTTATTATAATGCTTAGTTGCACCAAAAAACAAATAAACAAAAAACCGAGACCAAGGAGGATACATGAGTAAATGTGGCAAAGCAGAAATGCATGATTAAGAACATTTATAAAATTTTATAATATATACACACATACCCAAATATATATGTATTTATATCCCGCAGAAGAGAACAGAAAAAACGCACACAAAATTAGAAAGAAACCAATGAGCAAAAGCAGAAGGTAGACCTGAGAATGAGGGTCTGTGCATCCTGTCGGCCCTTTCCACAAGTGCTTTTGGTGGAATGTCTCTATGGGTGTGCAGAACAGTCACTTCAGCATAGAAAAAAGAATCCAAAGCAAGTGAGGGTGCTACCATGAAGATCACTAGTCTCATAGTACTGCCTCAGCATCCTGCTATACAGTACGCCAGGCCGTTTCATCGCCCTGTTCAGTGTGGTACCCCCTTTCTCCAATCATTAGTGCAAGTGGTGTTGAATGTGAATATTTCTAGAGATGGAAAAAGAAATCATCATTCTGCCTAAGCGTTAGTTATCAGTTCCACTTAGTTTGGTTGGAGAAAGAGCATGGGCTGCAGCCTGACACCTAAAAGCACATTTTAGTTAGCCTCCTTGAAGAGAAGGTTCAGTTGGTTTTTTTCATGGGAATGTGAAAAGAATGAGCTAGATTCCTCCCGTCATTATGTGGACACCAGGGGTATCCCAAGTTATTGGAGAGACCAAAACATTGTGCAGGTTTCCTACACTTCAGCAAACTCATTAGAAGACTAAAATCCCAAACAAACTAAAAACCCTTGAACCTAGCATTGAAGGGTTTCATTGTTTTACATTGTCAAACACCAATAGAAAACATCTCAATTTGGACCTGTTTACTCCTGAACAAATACCTATACACATTACAAGCGTTACTTTTTCCGCCTACTGAAAGAGTTGGGAAATAGAAATGTTTGCACATGAACCATAGAGTTGCATCATGTCGGATGAAGATACACAGAAATGTACTATTAAGTTGTTTTTACCTGAGATATCAAATGTCATACCAGATCATTCTAAATTATGCACAGTATTACAAGTAAAAAGTTGTAGTCTTGGGCTTTTTCTCTGATCAAAGGTCTGGTGATCCCACTTAGAGCCGAATGACAAATGTATCCATTCTGCTAGATTTTAGTTTCCCAGTCAGAGCTCTCAATGCTTTATGTTATAGTAACCACAATGTCCCTAACCTTAATTGTCCATTTTTCAGATTCAAGAGTGGGGAGGGGGGGGATCTATATTGCATATCTTCACATTTGTTTAATCTATTTTAATTCAACTCCCAAAGATGGTTTGCTTCACAGGGAAAATTTGATCTAAGGCCACTTTTAGACATTACATATAGCAAAAGAGCAGTGGGTCAGCAGCCCTTTCCAGTTAGAAGTAACAACTTTTTTTTGTGCCATTCAGTCATGAGAGTATCAGTGAGCAGCGGCTGAATACCTTGTCAGTGTCACAAACAATGGCAAACTCTCTTAAAAATAAAGCGCCCGCCCCTGGACAGGTAATCTGGCTACCATCAAAAAGTCAGTGTGTGTTAAGAGATACCACGTGATTACCAGTTAGCTGCTGCTTTTCTTTTCACACCCCCTTCGCTCAGTCAGCTTACAGGGGCAGGAAGCAGCTTGGGCTGTGGTTTAAGGTTATAAGTACTGGTGATGAATTAGAAGCTGAGCAAGAACTCTGAATAAGATCGTGTCAGTAATAACTTTATATACTCTTGGTTTGATACTAATTTTTTCTGTGAATTAATTGGTGTCTCTTAATTTGCTGTTACTGGATTTGCTGGGAAATTATTATAACTGAAATTATGTATTTGCAATGGTTTCAATTTTTTTTGGTTTACAATAGCCTGACAGGCTGAGCAATAAAGGTTGTTGATGATGATGATGATGATTGATGAAGTTTATAAGGAGCTGCCTGAGTCAGACCAATGGTCCATCTTAGCCCAGGATTGTCACAACCTGATTGACATGGCAGCGGGGTTTCAAATCCAGCTCTCTGGCAGAGGCCTCACCCAGGCGTGCTACTGGAGACCCTCCAGCATCCCAGCAGAGGCCTCACCCAGGCGTGCTACCAGAGATCTTTAACAGGAGATTCCGGGGATTGAACTTGGGACCTTATACTTGCAAAGCATGTGATTTACCACCTGAGCCACAGTTGTGTGAGAGGGCTCTTAAGTATGAGGAATCCACAGATGTGACTGGGAGGTAGTAACCAGAGCTGACTTAATGGCAACCAGTGGTGGGACTTCAAGGCATGGTATTAAAGAAGCAAGACCTTTTAAACCTCTGAAAATTGAACTGTCTGCTCTGACACAGTGTATATATACTCGATCCCCAGAGTTGCCTCACAGGCCCTGTTCCCAATCTAAGGCCACTTTCAGACATTCTCCCCCCCCCCTGCACTTCAGCAAACTCAAAGAAGTTGAGTGCACCCCCCGGTACATATTCTGGCTGCGGGAGGGAATGCGCAGCCAGAATATGCACGGGGATTGGCTGGTCTGAAAGCCCTCCCCCCATGTGACTTTGCCGGCTGACACGTGCAGGGATGCAGAGCAAGAAATAGAGCTCTCCATCCTTGTGTGTCGGCCAGCAAAGCCACGGGGGGGCTTTCAGACCGGTCGATCCCCACGCAGTCCCTCCCGCAGCCAAAATATACACGTGTGTGTGTGTGTGTGTGTGTGTGTGTGTGTGTCTGAAAGTGGTCTAAAACCCTAGCTAAAATCCACTTGTACTTACAGAATCTTGATTAAGGGAATTTCAGACTGTACTAGAAGGTCCATACACCTTATAATGTATTCCTTAGGTGTAAGTCTAGCCCTAATAATTATTAAAATATAGCCCTAATGATGATTAACATCTAATGGTATGCAAGGAGAAAAAGGTGGGGAAATTGTTTAAACGAGTTGGAAGAGGAAATCACTCCTAATAAGAACATCAAATAAGCCCTTGTATTGTGTGAGGATTGTAATGGAAAGGAGAAGTGTCTGCAAGTCTGAGACATGAAACTACAGATAGCGTCTCAGTGAAGGCAGCATTCAGGATAGAGCCCGAGATAGGGAGCTGGCCTGATGTTGAGCTTGTCTGAGGGATTAAGAATGCACCAATAAAAGAGAAGGAATCATTAAAACACCAATAGGGAGCTCAGACTAGATGGTGGGTTATGGAGCCTCCTAGTGAGAGGTCTCCACAGGAAAACACAGGCTGTATTTTACTGTTGTAATGTAATGGTTCTTAAAGCTGTCCTATTGTTGCAGGGGGCTGAGAGCCAGTCGGACTCACCCTGTTCCACCTTGGGGCTGTTGTTGCTGGCTGGAGCCCCTTCCAGAGCTACACCAGGTGAAGGACTTCGGTCTGAGGGCCATAGGGAAGGGGATTCCCTGGGCCCCTGTTATCTTCTCCCTCCCAGTGGCAGAGGGGGTAGAGCCAGGGATCCCTCCTGGTGGCTTCTGGCCAGCTCGGTCTGCACAGGGACTGAAAAGCAGTGTGCTTGCCGGCAGTGCCGCAAGCCACGTGCCTAAGGGTCGTGCCAAAGGGCCCTTGTGTGGGGTCTGTGGGGACTGGGGCAGGACCCCATGTGCAGTAGATGCATTTTGGGTGTTTTTAGCTGGGTGGTTTTAGCATGCTGGAGGGGTTTGGTGGGGAGGTTGTGTTTTTGGGGTGGTGGTTTTTGAATTAGGTGGGTGATAGGGTATGTTTCCTGCCTACTGTGAGAAGGTGGTGGGAAGGGACTGGGTTAGGGTGGGTGGGGCTGTTTTCCCCGGTGAGGTTGTTTGTTTACCACTTGGTGAGAGTGGGAGGGGTGGGGGGGTCTTCCCTTGCTGAGTGGGCAGGGCAGCCTGAGGGTGGTCTGGATCAAGTCTGGCATGGGGGGGGGGCAGAGCCATTGAGGTCATGATTGGATAGGGGATAAATGGTCCCTTTTGCGGGAATACTAGATCTGAGAGATGGGACAGGTGTTTCGTGCCTGTCCCGCTCACTACCCCCCAGGCAGTCAGTGAGGTGGTTCACGATCAGGGGGCCCCTGGCCCTACCCTGATGCTTTGAATGTGAGGTCGGTGGTTAATAAGGTAACAACTGTCCAGGAATTGATCCTGGACCAAGCAGCCGACCTTGTGTGTATCACGGAGACCTGGTTAGACACTGAGTCAGGGCCTATCTTGGCTGACCTTGTTCCAGTCGGATACCCTGTGCAGCATCAGCCACAGTCAGAGGAACGTGGGGGGAGGGGCGGTCTAGCCATGGTTTTTAGGGAGTCATGGGGTGTTTGGAGGTATTGGTGCGAGTAATATCGGATGTCGAGAGTCTTCTTGTGATTGATTTGGCAGGAGACAGATTGGGACTCCTTTCTGTATACCGCACCTACCCGTACAGCACCATCCCTACATCCTCTGGCAGAGCTGGTGTCGGAGTGGTATTGTGGTCCCCAAAGACATTAGTCTTGGGGGTTTCAGTATTCAAACTGATGCCGGTTTTGGAGGGGCAGAGCATGAGTGCATGTCTGCCATGGCAACTGTGGGCCTGTCTCATGTGGTTATCAGCCTGACACATGAGGGGAGACATACCCTAGACCTTATATTTTGTATAGGCCTTGAGGCGGGGGATCCATTAGTGGGGGAGATATCAGCTGTGCCTTTGTCATGGATGGATCATTACCTCCTGCAGACTTGTCTCCCGGCACATGTCTGCCCCCGGAAAGGTGTAGAATCGATTCGGATGGTTTGCCCCCGTAGACTGATGGCACTGGAGCAGTTCCAGAATGCTCTGGGTGAGATACCCCCTGATCTTGATGAACTTTTCATCGATTACCTCGTCGCTTTCTGGAGTACTCTGCTGACTGAGGCCATTGATCGGATGGCTCCTAGGCATCTGCTCCCTAAGCAATGGCAGTACAGGCTTCCTTGGTTCTCTGAGGAACTGTGGTTGCTGAAGCGAGAAGGGTGGCGGTTGGAGTGACAGTGGTGCTGTTTGCATGCTGAAGTGAACAGGATGCATCCTAGAGCTAGTTTACGAGCCGATGCTGTGGCTGCATGGGGAGCAAAAAAGGATTTTTTTTTGCTTCCCTCATAGCGTCCACTAAATCCTGTCCAGTAGAGCTTTTCTGGGTGGTGCGGGGGCTGGTCGGTCCAGCCTCCCTCTGCCTAGAAGTGGAGTCATCTAGTGCCAACAGTGACATGTTTGTATATTTATTTTGTAGATAAAATGTCTTCGTCACCACACTTATTATATTAGGGGAACCAGAGGTTATGGATGTCCCGCCTTGTCCGATTTTGTGGAATCAATTTCAGTGAGTGACACCCACCGATGCAGGGGAAGTTCTTGGGGCAGTCAGGGCCACCTCTTGAGAACTGGACCCATGTCCTTCCTGGCTGGTTAAGACCTGCTGGGAGACGTTGGGGCCATTGCTGGCTGGGGTGGTCAATGCCTCCCTTTGGGAGGGCAGAGTGCCAAGCTGTCTTAAAGAGGCAGTGATGCAGCCTCTGCTCAAGAAACCATCACTTGACACTGACTCCCTTGTCAGCTATTGGCCTGTCTCTAATGTTCCCTTTTTAGGGAAGGTTATTGAATGGCTTGTGGTGCGGTGGGTACAGGAGCATCCGGACTATTTTTTTTATTCATCCTTCATAGTCCAGCTTCCATTGCTCTATGGCACTGAGACTGTGCTTGTGGCATTGGTTGATGACCTCCTCTGTGATTTGGATCAGGGTCGTTTGACTCTGCTAATTCTATTAGCTCTGTCATCTGCGCTTCATACCATTTACCATGAGATGTTGGTGACTCACCTGCAGGACCATGCCACTATCATCCATGCTTTCATCACCTCTAGGCTGGACTATTGTAACGCGCTCTATGTTGGGCTATCCATGGTGACGCTTGGAGACTGCAGTTGGTGCAGAATGCGGTGGCCTGCCTCCTAATGGGATCTGGGCTGCCGGGAGCACATTGCACCAGTGCTCCCATCTCTGCACTGGCAGAGTGTCCTCTGGGCCTGATTCAAGGTGTTGTTGCTTGCCTATAAAGCCCTAAATGTCCTAGGCCCTGCCTACCTGCGAGACCTCCTCACCCCTCAGGTCCTGGATCAGCCCTGTTAGGAACAACACCATTTCCCCTTCAAAGACCATAGACCCACCCCCCACCCCCCTTGGCAGCACCCCATGAGGAACAGGTCAACGGGTGCAGGGGAACAGAAGGGGAGAAAAAAGAAAAAGAAAACACTCCATGCAAAACTGGTCTAGTCAGAAGGAATAAGAATGAAACAAGGGAGGCTCCCAGGTACACAATGGAGCAGCCAAAAACAGGTGGCCTCCCTGATCGCTCCACGGCTGCCTGAAACTCTGGGCAAGCAATAGATCGATCGTTAGGCTGATCACTCTACGCCCGGCTAAAAATAGCCTTTTCCCCTGTTTATAGAAACTTTCTTTGGCTCTCGTATTCATTTTGCCCTGCCCCACAGTGAAACCCCCTCAAAGCATTGTTCCCTCTGGTTCATCCTGCCATGCCCCCCATTGAAATCCTTAATAGAAACTCCCTTTTTGCCCTTGGGTTCATCCTGCCATGCCACCCATTGAAATCCTCCCAGGCTTTGTTTCCCCCAACACATCATGTAAAGATTTCTTTGTCAGCCCTAGCCCACCTTTTGTGCACCTTTGAGACCCCTCTCCCCACCTCGCAAAACCCTATAACTGCCCTGGCCCCCGTGAGCAAATTGGGTCATTCTTGAATGCAACACAAGCAGGTTACTCTGTGCGTGCTTGCCTCAAGGATCTCTCCCAGACCATTACTCCCTTTTGGTCTGTCCAAGCCTCTTCCCCCCCACTCCCCCTTCTCTCCAAACGCTGCTGGATATACAGGGTTACCTGTCCCTTTTCAACAGGATTGGAGAGGTAATACTGCTTATTTCCCCTCTTTCCCCCTCTCTCCCCTTTGTCACATCCCCTTTCACCAAGAGTAACCAGACATTTGCTTGTGAAAAACTGTGTGGGTATGTATATATCAATTGTGTTTGGGTGGGAGGGTATAGAACTTATTTGTATGTAATACCTAGTCTTGTGTCATTAAACCTCCCTTATTTGTATCAGAGTATCCCCTTTTTGTGTCAGGGTGTGGGAGGGAGATTCCAGCCAGTTGGCAGTGCATCATGTCCTCAGACTGATCCCAATGGACACGTGCGGACCGTTTTTAATCAATTTGGCTAATTCCCCCTAAATTCAAGAGTCGTTTGGATATTGGGGTACCGGCCCCCAATATTTACTCATGGGAGTGGGTCCGTCTCCTAACAGTCCCTGCAGTCATCCAGGGGCATCTTTCTCGAGGTCCCCCAAGTCTTTCAGGGGGCCACGATGGAGTGGGCATTCTTGGTGGCCGCACCAAGGCTGTGAAACTCCCTCCTGGCGGAGGCCTGGCTGGCCCTGGCCCGCCTTCTTTTTGACAAAGTTGTAAGACCTGGCTGTTCTTCCAGGCGTTTGGCAGGGGAGATGGGTGAAGGGTGGGGGGAGTGGGTTAGGGTGGTGAGTGGGTGGGGCATGTTTTAGCAACCTCCTGTGTTGATTTGTTTTATTAAGTTTTAATCCTTTATTATTGGTTTGTAAGCTGCCCCGAGCTGCTGTGTCAGGAGGGGTGGGGTATTAAGTTTGTATAAATAAATAAAATAAAATAAAGCCAGAGTGAAATTGGTCCTTGCTGAAGGCAACAAAGGGAACAGTGTGCGTTTTGGATCCACTGCATGGAAGTGAATTCAAGTGCCGTGTGCAAAAGGGGGTGCAGCTATGGGCTATAAAAAGGGGTCCACTGTTCTCCTGGTGTACTTTGCATCAATCAACCATTGTTTATTGCGTGGCTCCTGGCCATTGCTCGTGTACTTTGTACAAGCTGGAGTAAAGTTTATTCTGTGTTGTATCCAAATTTTGTTTAAAACTATACTCCAGAGGCAAGTTGGACCTACCTGCTCTGTGTCTTTTTGAAAAGTTGGAGCGAGACTCAGCTCCCTATTACCCCTGGCTTATACAAATTACAAATCAACTGCGAAATTTGGGCCTCACCATCAACTATCTACTGGGGCTTGATACTTTATGCCGGCAAAGGCTGGTAAAGATCAAGGCAGAGGATGTTGCTAAACAGGTTGACCTGGCACAGGCCTCAGGATGGAGAGCAGCTCCTCAGTACCCTCTTCTTAAAACTGTTTTTGGGTTTGAGGAATACTTGGATAAGTTGACTCCAAAAAACCTGCGGAGAGCGTTTATGCTCTTAAGATTACAATTGAATGATTCAGCTATTCTTCAGGGAAGATATGGGGGGGAACCCTATGATAAAAGATTTTGCCCTTGTGGCAATTCTGAGATTGAGGATTTATATCATATTCTTCTTACTTGTACCTTCTATGATAATCTGAGGCAAGTATGGCTATACCCCCTGCTCTCTGATAAGGAGTTCCTTACTAAAGTCTTCTATCTTTTAGCATCAAGTAGTGAGCAGGTATTGGTTGCTGTGGCCTCATATGCTATACTGGCAGCAAAAATTAGGGAAGAAAGGGTTAAGGCCTTTTTGTGATCCCAATAAGTGTGAATAGGTTGCTGCTCTGGTGCTTTTTGTGGGTTTCTCTTCTCCTTTCTGTGTATTAATTGGAAGCTGCAACAAACCCACTAGGACTTCATGTGTATGGAGTCCAGTAGAAGAGTTTGCTTATTGTATATATATATTTATTTTTTTGGGTAACTAAGTTATAATTTTATGCCACGTTTTATCTTTTGTATGTTGTATGTCTGTTTGTCTTTGATATTGGGTCATGGCGAACACGCGTACCCTAAATAAACTAAACTAACTAACATGGTTGGTATCCAAATTGCGGTTGAGCTGTTGACTCCTGTTGAGCTGAGTCTCCTGGCGTACTGTGTACGAGCTGGACTGAAGCTTCTTCATTGTTCCTGTTGATCTTCAATAAAGAACTCACTGTTTTGACATTGAAGAATACTTCATCTGATCCTTTCTGCCCAGGTGTTAATAGAGGCATCAGGTCTCTGCTGCAATCTTTTGACCAGCCATAACTATTCAAGTTCCTTTGTGCAACACCCAGTATCAAGTGAACTAATTATAGGGAAATATGTCAGATTTAGGTACTCAAAATCATAATTTCATTGGTCGTTAATATTAGGGCCTTAGAAGATATAAGAACTATAATTCCTTTCAGTTCCTCCAAGGTAAAATGTAGAAACCAAATTTATTTTAAAATTCTGAGCAGTAAAATAGCAACTATCAAATCTGAAAACACTTCATGCTGCCCCTAATTTGCATACATTTTCATGTGTTTAAACTTTCATTTTAACTTAATGCAGCCCTTTTTATTCTCTGCTATGGACAGAGGACAAACCCCACAATTCCTGAGCAAGTGGTTTCTGGTAATACAGTAAAACTGTAACCCTTCCTCATCCTGTTTAGAAGTATCCTCCAAAATTTGCCTATCTGGCCGCCACCCTAGTTTAGAAGGAACACTACAATTTTACTCTACTTTCTTAAGAAGTGTTTTAAATGTTGACCTGACATGTAGAAATAAAGATCTCTTCTCAACTGCATCATGCAACCTCACTAAACTCAAACAGTTTGTGAGGGAACTTTCATAACTTAAGTAATGCTTTCTTAAGGCAATATATAACTTTAAAAGGAAGAGAAGCACTTTTAGGACCAGAATAAATGTTATATTTATGAACTTAATAAACTCTCACAAAAGTCCAAACCCCATTCATACAATTTAATATCTTTCTAAGTGTTTTTGTAGGACGTTTACTTAAGACCAGGGGAAAAGTGCATATTCAAATGGAAAGGCTAAACAACTAGAAACCTTAGCTTTCAAGTAAAATAAGTAAGAAGACAAAGTAAACATTGATTATTATCTTTTCTTTCAATGAAATGTAAATATTAGCTGGAGTTCACTGAGGAATGTATGAAATTTAGGCTTGATCAGTCAGCCTAGATGAGTTCTTAAGAAAACACTGAATACCATTTAAATTTTACATCCAACAGTGAATGAACTAAGGCCTTCTCCTCCTGCAGAGACAAACAAGGAGACTGCTGATCTCCTGGTAAATTGCCTCATTAGTGCATTGTTAATAATGATGTTACTGAGCAGCTAGTTGTGGAGATACCGCTGTGGCACAGTAACTGCAAAAGTACTGTGTAACACAAATACACAAAGGCCACAATCCTCAAACCACTCACTCCTGAGTAATTCCTTTAAACTTAAGGTTTCACACTGGAGTAAGTGGATGGCAGCCAAAATATTCAAACCACCCGAGTAGCAAGCAGCTGCTCTGTTAGACCTTCCTCACCAGCCAGCCACATTGTGCTGTGCTGTGCAGTCCCAAGGTGTGGATTGTAAGGCAGATGGCCCCGGCTTGAGCCATTCCCTAACAGACTCATCAGTCCCTAGTGGATGGAAAGCCTGTTTCTTGCTACTCATTTTTTCTACACTAAACAGTTGCTACTGGATTGCTACATGGTTAGCCTTAGGTGTAAAAATGTTCTAACCCATTTTAGTTCTGTCAGAATTCTGAATCAAACAATACTTTTCCTGTCCCATCAATACTTCTTGTTTCCTTTTCTTGTGTAAAGACTCTAGTTTCCACTATGCAACCAAACAGAAAACAATGGCAAGTCTGTATGAATGTAAAAACTGAAAAAAGAAAAGAGCAGTTCTTTTCTAAGGAAGAAATAGTTTTGCAAGAGAAAATGACAATTAAACAATCCAATAGGTTATGCAGAGAATGGAACCTTTACTCTTGGTTTACCAGTTCAAATACAACCTGGATAGCCGGTAGCCATGCCCCATAGTGGCCTGTATGATAATGGCTGATGTTTTCAGTTTTTCATGCATAATTCTCTTTGCACCAAAAATGCTAATGATTTTTGCAACAAGATAGCAACCTCATGTGCCATCTTAATAAAGGCTGAGGACTGATGAACACCAAAGACTAAACTTCTGCTAACCTAAGTTACACTTAAGGACTGAGTGGCCCATTGGTAGTATTTATAACTAGCCATGCTGTATGTTACTTGGAGAAACTGAGGGTTTCAGAGAGGCAGCCAGCCAATCCAGCACATAGTCGCCGCACCCCCCAATGAGACACAGAGCCCATCAGCTGGTATAAATCAGGCCGCACTCTTTATTCCAATCAATTATCAAGGACTGTGGGTGATTGCACAAGCAATACTGGTCCAGTATGCTAACTATTCAATACTTATTAACTCGGGTGTTAACCGGGATGTGCCATCCCGTGCCAGCACCCTCAAGAACCAGGCTCCCCTTCGACAACACCATGGCTCTGGCCAAAAAGGGGGGAGCTTCCCAACTGTGGGCTTGAGTAAGGAGGCGAGTACCCGCTAAGTCAGCAGACAGTGCATGTACTTACTGACCCAACTGCAGTACCCCTCCCTGGGTAATAACCCCAGTGCGTGCTACCTGCGCCTGGCACTGGGTGTCACCTCCCCATCTCTTAAGGAGATGACTCATTTTATCCTATTCTAACCTATTTGACCTACAATAGCATACTGGACCCCCGCTGAGTGCGACAATTATTACCCATTTTGAAGTTA